>SJXQ01006580.1:0-32046 GCA_006408695.1 Aepyceros melampus
TTTTTTTTTTTTAATTAATTTTTATTTTTTAGTTTGTTTTGCTTTACAATACTGTATTCATTTTGCTATACATTGACATGAATCAGCCACGAGTGTACATGAACTCCCAATCCTGACCCCCACCTCCCCCCTCCTGCCCCACACCCTCTCTCTGGATCATCCCTGTGCATCAGTCCCAAGCATCCTGCATCCTGCATCAAACCTGGCCTGGCGATTCGTTTCACTTATGATATCACACATGTTACACTGCCACTCTGCCAACCCATCCCACCCTCTCCCTCTCCCACATAGTCCAAAAGGCCGTTCTATACATCTGTGTCTCTTTTGCTGTCTTGCGTACAGGTTTATCATTACCATCATTCTAAATTCCATATATATGTGTAAGTATACTGTATTGGTGTTTTTCTTTCTGACTTACTTCACTCTGTATAATCTGCTCCAGCGTCATCCACCTCATTAAAACTGATTCAAATGTATTCTTTTTAATAGCTGAGTAATACTCCATTGCACCTAACCTTTTTTAAATCAAAGAGTTGCTTACATGGAAGCTCATCCATTAACCTGATATATGTCATAGTTTACTCAAATCTTTTTGTATGATTGAGCAAAAATGAAAATTTTCAAATACAGATATTCATATTTCCTTTTGAAACTTCATTGAGAAGAAACTGAACATCAGCTGTTGCTGCTGCTGCTAAGTCGCTTCAGTCGTGTCCGCTCTGTGCGACCCCATAGACGGCAGTCCACCAGGCTCCGCCGTCCCTGGGATTCTCCAGGCAAGAACACTGGAGTGGGTTGCCATTTCCTTCTCCAATGCATGAAAGTGAAAAGTGAAAGTAAAGTCGCTCAATCATGTCCGACTCTGCGACCCCATGGACTACAGCCTTCCAGGCTCCTGCATCCATGGGATTTTCCAGGCAAGAGTACTAGAGTGGGTTGCCATTGCCTTCTCCAGCTGTTGAGTGCTGCATTAAAAACTTGCAGTGATTTCAGTAAAAACACAGTTTTTGTGTAACCTCTGTACCAAAGAAGAAAAAATTCAAGTTTGAAAAACTTGAATTGACTTAAAAATAAGCAGAATAGCAGGAAATGGAGGCAGAAATTATTAACAATTATAAAACTCTTGAATAAGAAGGCACATTAATTCCTTAGCCACTTTTTAATAAAAATTGTTAATGATGTAAAGAAGAGGCTCAACAAGGGAGCAGTTAATGTTCAGTGAATGATAACCTAAAACATTCGAGCTTTTTGAAATGTCAGCATTTTCTGATATTCGTCTTTACAGATGTAAAGACAAGTCTTACTCGGCGGATCTGCCAGTTGCTAGCGTTGTTATTTGTTTCTACAATGAAGCTTTGTCTGCCTTGCTCCGGACGGTGCACAGTGTCCTGGACCGCACGCCAGCCCAGCTTCTTCATGAAATTATCCTCGTGGACGATGACAGTGACTTCGGTGAGGAATACTGTAGCTGGCAGTGGGGGATCTCTCCTTTGGTTCACTGTAGTGATGCCCATCAGCTTTTCAGTCCCGGAAAGATTGGAGGGCCCTCACACATGCACTTGCAACAGAGCCAGCCACAGTTGCACACCCAGTTAGAGCGTGATTTCCAAGAAACTGCATTATCTGTGTAATGTTTTCAAACTATGCTACCCAAATTAGGCTCTTGAATTTTCCCATTGGCTTACCTTTTTAAAGTAGTATTTTTATTTTGGAATAATCAGATTTGCAGTGAGTTACAAGGGCCCCGCCCCTTCATTCGGTTTCCGCCATTGGTCACGTCGTCATAGAAACACAGTACTGAACCCGTGAGCATATTTCTGTAGCCACCACTGTAATCAAGGTGCAGACAACTACTCCATCACCCCAAAGATCTCCTACCTGCTACCACTCTGTGTTTACACGCACCTTTCTCCCCACACATCCTTAATTCCTGGCAACCCTCATCTCTGTGATTTTGTTTCCATCTCTATGGTATTGTCATTGGGTTGTTTTATAAACAACCCAGAATCACACAGTATGTGACCTTTTAGGATTAGCTTTAACTTGGCAAAATGCTTTGACTTAGGTTTATCTTGTCAGTCTGTTAACATCAGCTGCCTCCAGATAAAGTGGATGGCGTTGTGATGGCTCTTAGATGGTCTCTGAATGCTGGTATTTTATGCTTCAGTACGTACTTCTTTCATTTCAGTTCAGTCACTCAGTCATGTCCGACTCTTTGCTACACCATGGACTGCAGCACGCC
The DNA here is from genome assembly GCA_006408695.1 of Aepyceros melampus. Lineage (NCBI taxonomy): Eukaryota > Metazoa > Chordata > Mammalia > Artiodactyla > Bovidae > Aepyceros > Aepyceros melampus. The sequence goes on from SJXQ01006580.1 coordinate 2,243, forward strand.
AGGCCTCCCTGTCCATCACCAACTCCTGGAGTTCACTCAGACTCACCTCCATCAAGTCAGTGATGCCATCCAGCCATCTCATCCTCTGTCGTCCCCTTCTCCTCCTGCCCCCAATCCCTCCCAGCATCAGAGTCTTTTCCAATGAGTCAACTCTTCGCATGAGGTGGCCAAAGTATTGGAGTTTCAGCTTCAGCATCATTCCTTCCAAAGAAACCCCAGGGCTGATCTCCTTTAGAATGGACTGGTTGGATCTCCTTGCAGTCCCAGGGACTCTCAAGAGTCTTCTCCAACACCACAATTCAAAAGCATCAGTTCTTCAGTGCTCAGCCTTCTTCACAGTCCAACTCTCACATCCATACATGACCACAGGAAAAACCATAGCCTTGACTAGATGGACCTTTGTTGGCAAAGTAATGTCTCTGCTTTTTAATACGCTTCCTACCTTTCTTTAATTCAGCATAGACTCTTCCTAAGAGTGATTTTGTGTACACAGCAGGATGGAGGGCAGTCCTCAACCTTTGAGAGGTGATATTCCCATTCTAGAGGAGGAAATAGTAATTTGCTCAAGATGTTACCTGGTTGAAATTAGACCCAAGGAATCTACCTGCCGGTGCAGGAGACTCGGGTTCTATCCCTGGGTCAGGAAGATCCTCTGGAGAAGGGAATGGCAACCCACTTCAGTATTGTTGCCTGGAAAATCCCACGGACAGAGGAGCCTGGTGAGCTACAGTCTATGGGAGTGCAAAAGAACTGGACACGACTGAGTGACAAGAGCACCACCATTCGAGCTTTCTGCTCTTCCATTAGCAGTGAGCCGCAGAGACACACAGATAGATCACATGCCAATTCTGTGTCTTCTCACAGCTTGAATCTTCATTAAGCAGTCCTTATAAATCACCAACAGAGCTGGTGTGCAGGTATGCTTAAGCATACAAAGTGAGTGAATGCATGTTGAGATCAACGAGAGTAAAATTCTCAAACCTTGGTAAACGTTGAAACCTCATAGGAGACACAGGGAAAAATTAATTAAAAAATAAATGATTGAAAAAAAAACCTAAGAATTTGAGTCTGGAACAAGTAGAAGATTGGCTAAGTAATATAATTCTAGAATTTATGGTGTTGAATTTATTTTTTTACATCAGCCTGTGATTTGTTTTTCATTCTGTGGGTATTTTTTTCTAAAAGAGAAAACTCATGATCAGTTACAATGGTTTATATGCTAACTATGGAAAGAATTACTTATTAGATCTCATATGATCTCTGAAGTTATGAAATTTAAAGGTAAATGAGCTAGAATTTATAAAAAATAGTGCCTATGGAATATGCTAAATTATAAATTAGTATAAGAATGTATTTACTGCTGATATTGTATAATTCTTGGTAGGGCAAAGAAGTTATTTCTCAACTATTCTGAAATGGAGTAGGACTTAAATTACTTTGAAAAAAGGCATTTACATATCAGTTTCTTCTTTAAGTCTGATTTCTATGTAGTCAGCTGAACATTCATACACTCAAAATACTCATTTTAAACATTCTTTATGAAAGCATTGAGTTAGTTGCTATGGAAATACAAAAAGTCTGTAAGTTAAGTAACTACTCCTTTAGGCTAGTATTCCAGCTCTTATGCCTCATTTTCTTCCTTTCAGGATAAGCTATGCTCTTTTTTTAAAATAAAGCAGAAGATTCTGTAGTATTTGCTTGAGCATCTGCTGCAAGCAGCAGACACAGCTCTAGAGTCTAAAATACCTGTGCATATGTCTCATGTGGTGTGAACACTCTTCAATTTTCAGATGACTTGAAAGGAGAACTAGATGAATACATCCAAAAATACCTCCCTGGGAAAATCAAAGTGATAAGAAATCCAAAGCGCGAGGGCTTGATTCGAGGAAGAATGATTGGAGCAGCCCATGCAACAGGTAGAACTTCCCGTTGGCTCTTCTTGGGTGATGAGAGCTCTGTTCTCCTGCCCTCGTGATTCCGCGTCGGTCTGTGACAAGTGGAGTCTTAGTGGGCAGTGGTAGCAGGAGAGATGAGGCTTGTGCAGTCTGGAAAGGCCTTTCCCTAACAGGGCCCCGTTATAACTAGGCCCCGTTGTCCCAAAGCCCAGGCCCCAGGAAGGCGGGCTCTGGAGTCCACACTGGTCCGCTTCTCTGTTTCTCTTCAGCTCGGTTGAGATTTCTTTTTATCTCTATGGAAGGTTGGTGCCGGTAATTTTCATTTATGATCTGGATAAAAGCTTTCCCTTTTAAAAATACATTTATTTAAGTTAAATGGATTTATTTAAAAATATTTGGTGTCTAATATTTCATGTAGTATCTGGAAATATGCCCCCCCCCCCCCAAAAAAAAAATCATGAAGATGACTTTGGGATTCTGAAACTTTGGTGGGGCATCCGCTCATAGTGAGAAAATCTGCTTTCCCATGCGCTGCCCTCCTCAGGATGACCGGCCGCTGGGGTTCACGGTGGCTGGTGCTGCTGTCTGCCGCCCCTCCTGCACAGCCCCTGGCCCGTCTGCGGGCTGCGTCTGTGACTTCATTTGTACAGTCTTCCTTCTTCCCTCCTTGTCTTACACCTGCAGTGAGCAGAAGCAGTTAACAAACGTGAGGTGGAGCTCCCCTCCGTCCAGTCCACAGTCACATGCAGGTTGAATTCAAGGCTTATGACTTTTCTTCTGTAGAGTTCTAGTCAAATAAAGGCTCTCTGACTTGGCTGTTTTGACTTGCAGAAGGCACCAGAGAGGAAACTGGTGTTTATGGGGTGCGGCAAGACCGTGACCCAGAAAGAACACTGTACTCCCAGTACGTTGTTACTGTGAGCTCTTCTTTTCCCGGCAACAGTCGTCATCTAGTTTTTTTCTTTTTTGTTGTCTTGGTCCTGGTTCAAATATAGTTTGGGATCTGTCAAAAAAAAATAAGTTTTGGGGAAATCGGTCTCAGGTTTAATGTGACCGTGTATTATCTTCCTTCATTTAGTTAAACTTTTACAGAAAAAGTAGTATTTTTTGAATTAAGAAAAGGTATTAGTAAATTTTCCCCTCAAAGGAACCTTGATAAGAGGTTGAACAATTTGCCTTTCCGTATTAAATGACATCTGGTGACCTCGTGAAGGTCGTTCACAGGCGCTGAAGGACACAGCCAAGTCACTGTCATACTGGAGGACTTTCTTGCCAGAGGTTCTGCTGTTGTTAATTGAAATAGGATGCATTGGTTGCTTTATGAAATCCATGTAAAATCTATATCAATACATTTATTTCATAGATAAAGCTTTGGAATAATAGTAATGCTGTCTGATGACGAGATTCTAAGTTTCTCAGGTGTTCAGGAATAACCATTAAGTTATCAAAGAAACCCTCACTCCTGCTCATGTTTATCAAGCAGAGTTAAAAATGCATGAGAAAATATTCACGATTTTTATTTTACTGACGAGAAGAAAAGTGTATCCTGTGGCCCACGAGACTGAGGGAATCAGAAAGGAAATGTGGGAGATGGAGGGCGAGATGGTCACGTGGCTGTCGAGCGGTGGGCCCACGGGAGCGGGGGCCAGGCGGTGGCCGCGTGCCCCTCCCTCCTGGGAGTCCTGTGTTGCGAAATAAGCAGTAACGGTCACGTTTATGAGTCTCCAGTGAAAGTGAGCTGCGGTCTCTAGCCTCGGTTTGCTGAGGCAGGGACCTGTTACATAGTAAATTCACAAATATATCCATTACAATAATTGTAATAAAAATAGACACAGCTGACCACTCCTATTGCACTGCTCCATGCCTGGCTGTCAGAGAACTGGATTGTTCCTGTGAGACTCAGAGCCTTTTTTTTTTTTTTTTCCGCTGAGGAGACTGTGAAGTGTCTGTAACTTTTTTCAAGACGTGCTTTTGTGGTCTGTGTATGTTCTTCCGTCGTGGCAGCACCCTTGAAGCAGGATTTCCCGCCTGATGGGCCCCAGGGCCGATTGGTGGCTGGGCTGGATGGGTGGCGGCCAGCTTTCTCGGCTGCCCAGGTGCTCTCTGGAGCTGGGGCCATTCCTGAATCGCGAGCGGCGCTGACCGCAGGGCCTCTGTGGCTTGTCTCCGCAGGAGAGGTCCTGGTGTTCCTGGACAGCCACTGCGAGGTGAACGCGCTGTGGCTGCAGCCGTTGCTGGCCGCCATCCGGGAGGACCGGCGGACCGTCGTGTGCCCAGTGATCGACATCATCAGCGCCGACACGCTGGCCTACAGCTCGTCCCCGGTGGTGCGGGGCGGCTTCAACTGGGGGCTGCACTTCAAGTGGGACCTCGTCCCGCTTTCCGAGCTCGGGGGACCTGACGGAGCGACTGCACCCATAAAGTAAGCTTTCTCCTGTCTGTCGGAAAAGTTCCCCAAAGGGAAAACACGCTCAAAGCTTTGCAGAAAGCACAAGTGTTGGCTTGTTTGTCCATGACAAATTTTTTAGTGCTTGCTGAATTTTATGTACTCTGCCAAGACCTAAGGGAACATTTATGGATAAGAAATTGTCCATGCTCTCAGGATTTATATCTCAGTGAGAAAGGCAGGAGAAGTCAGCAGTATCCTGGGATAATTGTGTCAGACCGCCTGGAGGGACCCTTTGTGTTGTGTTGGTTTTATCAGACCCCATGTTTCTGCGTTGGTCATAACACATCTCCAGTTCTCTGCTAGTGTGAGTGGTGCTGTGAAGAGCGTTTAGTACATAACTACAATTAGGATTTTGGGATGGACTCCCACCAGTCGTACACAAAGCCACGTGGTGGTGTAGTCCCGCAGTCGTGTCCGACTCTCGCGACCCCATGGACTGTACCCGCCAGGCTCCTCTGTCCATGGACTTCTCCAGGCAAGGATACTGGAGCGGGTGCCATTTCCCTCTCCAGGGGTCTTCCTGACCCAGGGATCGAAGCAGGTCTCCCGCACTGCAGGCGGATGCTTTACCTGAGCCACCAGGGACGCACCACACAGAGTCATAGTATGGGAATTATTTTCAGTTTTCATCCATATCCTCGAATATTATAAATCTGCTCCCGTATGTTATTTCTCCTTATTTCTGTTTTTTCCTAAACTTCTCATGTCAATCTCATGTTTATCTATATTTATACTTTTTTAAGTTCTTGGGTCTGTTCTTTCTGTAAAGAAATTTTTACAAACTTCTGTAAAAACTATTATGTAAAAAATAGCATATGTAAAAAAGTACACATCTGTGTGTGTGAATATATATGCCTACAATTTAATAAATGATTATAATGTGAACACCTGTGAAACTCCCGCCTGGGTCAGAAATAGCGCCCACATGCCCTCTGTACCTCCTCCTGGCCACAGCCCTTGGCCTGGTCCGCAGAAGCGTTACTGCCCTGACCCTCCTTGTTTCCTTGCTCTCCTGTAGTTTCACCACTGATGTGTGACTAAACAGGGTAATTTAGTCCAGTTTTCCCTGGTCTCAGACTTCATGAAAATGGAGCTGTGACTCCTCTTTCTTTTAGTCACACTGCTTTAAAAGCCTCTGTGCAGCGTTACATAGCTGTAGCTGAATCATTTTTATTGCTTTTTATAATTATTATATTAACATATAATAACATTTATCCAGTTACTGTTGGTGGGGCAGTTGGGTTGTTTTCAATTGTTTTCTTTTTCCCACCTTATACACACTACTTTGTCAGCATTCTTTTTAATGTATTTTTTAATTGGAGGAAAGTTGGTTTCCAATGTGGTGTTGGTTTCTGCACGTAAATATATTTATGTGCAGCTCAGCCATCATTACACACGTATCCTCCCTCCGCCCTCCCATGCCACCCCTCTACGTCATCAGGGTGCCAGGCTGCGCTCGCCGCGTTCTACAGCAGCTTCTCACCAGCTGTCTGTTTTGCACATGATGGAGTACATGTCGATGCTCCCGTCTCCATTCGTTCCACACTCTCCTGCCCCACTCTGTCTGCAGGCCCGTTCTCACACCGCGTCCCCACTCCTTTCCCGCACGTGGGTCCGTCGGCACCACTGCTCTCGATTCCATGTTGCTGCTCGGTCGCTAACTCGTGTCCAGCTTGGTGGCCCCACGGGCCGTGTCACAGTGGGCTCCTCTGTCCTCCACTGTATATGCTGCATATAGACAGATAGCTCTGTGTGCGTGTGTTTTAATACATATTTGCTTTTCCAACTGACTTCACTCTATAACAGGCTCTAGGGTCACCCGCCACTGGACCTGACTCAACTCCGTTCCTTTCGTGGCCGAGGGATGGCCCGCTGTCTGCGTGTGCCCCGCCTCCTTCACCCGTGCCCCCCTGTGGATGGGCGTCTCGGCCGCCTCCACTGTCCCGGCTGTTGTAGACGGCGCTGCACTGAGCACTGGTGCACATGTGCTTTTAGAGTTGGCGCTTTCTCCGGGTACATGCCCAGTAGGGGGATTGCTGAGTCATGTCCTAGTTTCTTAAGGAATCTCCGTACTGTTCTCCATAATGGCTGTATCAGTTTACATTCCTACCAGTGGTGTAGGTGGCTCCCTTTTCTCAACACTCCCCAGTATTTGTTGTTTGTAGCTTTTCGGATGATGGCCATTCTGACTGGTGTGAAGTGATACTTCATTGCAGTTTTGATTTGCATTTCTCTAATAATTAGTGATGTTGAGCATCTTTTCGTGTGTTTATTGGCCATCTGTATGTCTGGAGAAATGTCTGTTTAGTCTTCTGGCCATTATTTGATTAGGCTGTTTTTCCAATACTGAGCTGTTATGAGCTGCTTGTATATTTTGGAGATTAATCTTTTGTCAGTTGTTTCATTTGCAATTATTTTCTCCCATTCTGAGGGTTGTCTTTTTTCCCCTTTCACTGAGGCTTGTCTTTTAATCTTGTTTCCTTTGCTGTGTAAAAGCTTTTCAGTTTAACTAGACCCCATTTGTTTGTTTTTGTTTTATTTCCATTATTCTAGGAGGTGGGTCAAAGAGGATCTTGCTGTCATTTATGTCAAAGCTGTGGTGATGTGAAGTCAATCAGTCGTGTCCAACTCTTTGCGACCCCATGGACTGTAGCCCACTAGGCTCCTCCCTCCATGGGATTCTCCAGGCAAGAGTACTGGAGTGGGTTGCCATTTCCTTCTCCAGGGGATCTTCCCGACCCAGGGATCGTACCCGGGTCTCCCACATTCCAGGCAGATGCTTTAACCTCTGAGCCACCAGGGAAGCCCTGGTGTTTTCCTCTAAGAGCTTTATAGTTTCTGGCTTAAGTGGCAGCCCACTCCAGTATTCTTGCCTAGAAAATCCCAAGGATAGAGGAGCCTGGTAGGCTACAGTCCATGGGGTCCCGAAGAGTCGGATATGACTGAACAACTTCACTTTACATTTAAGCCTTTAATCCATTTTTAGTGTATTTTTGTGCATGGTGTTAGCAGTGTTCTAGTTTCATCTAGCTGTCCAGTTTTCCCAGCCCCACTTACTGAAGAGGCTGTCTTTTCTTCATTGTTCTTGCCTCCTGTCAAAGATAAGGTGCCCATAGGTGCGTGGGTTTATCTCTGAGCTTTCTGTCTTGTTCCATGGAGCTATGTTTCTGTTTTTGTGTGGATACCATACTGTCTTGGTGACTGTAGCTTTGTAGTGTAGTCTGAAGTCAGGAAGGGTGATTCCTCCAGATCTGTTTTTTCCCTCAAGATTGCTTTGGCTGTTTGGGGTCTTTTGTGTTTCCATACAAATTGTGAAATTTTTTGTTCTGTATTAATAGTTCTGTGACAAATACCATTGGTAGTTTGATAGAAATTGCATTGAATCTGTAGATTGCTTTGGGTAGTATAGTCATTTTCACAGCACTGATTCTTCCAATCCAAGAACATGGTATATTTCTTCAACTGTTTGTTGTCTTTGGTTTCTTTCATCAATGTCTTATAATTTTCTGTACAGAAAACTATATACTTGTAAATAGTTTAAACTTGTATATTGTATAAACTGTATACAGAAAACTATATATACTTGTCTCTTTAAGTAGATTTATTCCTAGCTATTTTATTTTGTTGCAGTGGTGAATGGGATTGTTTCCTTAACTTCTCTAATTTTTCATTGTTGCTGCTGCTGCTAAGTTGCTTCAGTCATGTCTGACTCTGTGAGACCCCATAGACAGCAGCCCACCAGGCTCCCCCGTTCCTGGGATTCTCCAGGCAAGAACACTGGAGTGGGTTGCCATTTCCTTCTCCAATGCATGAAAGTAAAAAGTGAAAGTGAAGTCGCTCAGTCGTGCCCGACTCTTAGCGACCCCATGGCCTGCAGCCCACCAGGCTCCTCCATCCATGGGATTTTCCAGGCGAGAGCACTGGAGTGGGTGCCACGGCCTTTAGTCTGTAAGGATGCAGGGATTTCTGTGTATTAATTTTGTACCCTGTGACTCTACTATATTCATTGATTAGCTCTAATAATTTTCTGGTGGAATCTTTAGTTTTCTATGTGTAGTATCATGTCATCTGCAAACTGAGAATTTTACTTCTTCTTTTCCAATCTGGATTCCTTTTATTTCTTTTTCTTCTCTGATTGCTGTGGCTAGGACTTCCAAAGCTATGTTGAATAATAGTGGTGAGAGTGGGCGCCCTTGTCCTGTACCTGATCTTAAATACTTCCAGTTTTTCGCCACTGAGAATAATGTTTGCTGTGCCTTTATTATGTTGTGGTAGGTTCCTTCTGTGCCTCCTTTCTGGAGAATTTTATCATAAAAGGGTATTGAATTTTGTCAAAGCTGTTGTCAGCATTTGCTTTGTGGCTTCTGGTTTGCAGGAGTGAAGCTGCCCAGTCGTAGGCATGCCTGTCTTTGCTTGTAGTCGAGAACACTTTCCCCACACCTCCCACTGGAATGCCACTGGCTCCTCAGCTGGCCTTTGGGTACTTGCCAGCTTCCTTTCATCCAAAGCTGGCTGGGAGGGCAGGCTGCTGGAGGCCCGGCCAGCTCAGGTTGCTGACCTGATTCCTGGCAGGGTGGGGTGTCCTCTGCTCTTAGACTTTGCGGCAGTTTTCTGGGAAGCCCGTGGAGACACGCTCAGGCCTCAGTGCTCTTGTGTCTCCACAGGCTGGCAGCCCTTCTTCCTGCCAGGGCGTTCAGTTGCTCTGTCCACCCTGCTCTAACGAGCGCCTCTCGGGAGAGCAGGGCTGCCCGTGGGCACCGTGTGTGTCCCCGTCTGCGCCCTCCCGTCCGGCACTGGAAGCAGGCAAGTGCCGACTCCTCTTTGAGGAGGAGGCTCCCAACTCTTCTCCGTATTCTCAGCCTTCGTTTCAGTGCAGAGGTCAGCTTCTTCATCTTCATGGGTGTGTGTTTAATTTTTGATATCATTTTTAATCGAAGACATGTATTCACAGTAACATATCACAGTGTAGAACAATTTAGGATGAGAAGTGACCAGCTCTACCCCTGCCCCCTTCCTCAGTCCTGCCCCCCAGAGGCAGTTCCTTTTAACCGGTTTCATTTTTTGGTCTTCTGTTTACTTCCTGAACTGTAAACAATATGTGAAGTCCTCTTTCCAACATCACACCAACTTCAGGCCTGCTCTGCTGGGAAAAGGAAGACTTAGTACATTTTACATCACTCCAGGTGCTCCTTCTCTCTTCCTGTTGCAGTGTGGTTATTTTGTTTCTGTATTGGTTCCTTTTGATATTAAAAAAAAATTTTTTTTTGTTCTGACTCCCTTCTCTGAATGGTAAGGATAAGCTCTTTCACTCTCAAGATAGTGAAGTTGCCAACTTCTTGAGTTGTATGTTTAGATTTTTTTAATTTTTAGCCTTTTTCTTTTCTTTTATATATATATAAAGATTGTAAGTTTTCTTCTAATCATAGCCTTAGCTGCATCCCACAAATTGTGACATATCATTTTAAATTGTCATTTATTTAAAAATGTCTTCCTTGTTGTGTTTTTTCTGACCTGTAGTTTATTTGGCAGTACATTTATTATTTTACAGGCATATAGAAATTTTGTAGTTGTTATTGTTAATCCTAGCTCACACTGTGGTCAGAATCTGTATTTTCTGTAGCTGTCAAGATGGGATTCAGCATCTGTTGGGTCAAGTTTATTGTAAAAATACTCTTTTAAAAAAATTTATATGTTCTATCAGTTGTTTAAAATGGTGTATTAATTTCCCACTACAGCTGTGTGTTTGTTTCTCCTGGTAGTTCTTTATATATTTTCTTCATATATTTTGAGGCCATGTTAATAGATGTATGACAATTTAGAATTATTGTATCTTCTGGTGAATGAAAATGATGTATCATTATGAATTGTCTTGCACTGTATACTTCTAGAATAGTGGAACTTTCACTTTATAGTCTGACATTAATATGCCTTTAATATGCCTGTCCCAGCTTTGTTTTGTCCCAGCTTTCTTCCCATGGTCTTATATTTATGTGTTCCAGGAAGTAGACATAGTTACTTTTGTTTCTAAACCAGTGTGGAAAACTTTGTTTTCATTGGGCTTGATTCCATTTGGTAATATCACCTATATTTTTGTGTTTATGATTACAGTGGTACACTCTGCTTTCTATCTGTACTGTATTCTTTTCTCTCTGCCCTTTTGGTCTGAATTCCGATTTATTATTCTGTTCCCAACAGCCACCCATTATTAGATATTATATACATTCTCACGTTCTGTTCTTAGTGAGTACCTTAGAGAATATAACCTTCATCCATGACTTATCAAAGTGTAATATAAGTTGGTACTTTCTCCAGACAGAGCAAGGATCTTAGAATGTTCCTCCTACCCATTACCCGCCTCAGGTTGTGTTGAATATGGGTGTGTATGTTTAACCCCAAAGCCACTTTTTATGCAGGCGTTATTTATTTAGGTTTAGCTATATAGTCCCCACTCCAGTACTCTTGCCTGGAAAATCCCATGGACGGAGGAGCCTGGTGGGCTGCAGTCCATGGGGTCGTGAAGTCAGACACGATTGAGCGACTTCACTTTCACGCACTGGAGGAGGAAATGGCAACCCCCTCCAGTGTTCTTGCCTGGAGAATCCCAGGGACAGAGGAGCCTGGTGGGCTGCCGTCTGTGGGGTCACACAAAGTCAGACACAACTGAAGCGACTTAGCAGCAGCAACATATAGTTCCCTTTTATCCTTTCTGCATCTGCAGGCTTCCCCCTAGGATTTATTTCCATTCTGACTGAAGGACATATTTTAGTGGTTGTTTTTGCTGAAACTTCAGGTGAGATTACTCCTCCTTTTCTGAAAATGTCTTTGTTTCACCATTATTTTGCAAAATGATTTTACTTGATAGTGCTAGATTGGCAGATGCATTCTTAGGGCTTTGAAGGTATTGTTCAAGAACTGTCTGGCTTCTGCTGTGTCTGGTGAGATGTCAACAACTGTCTTATTTCTGTTTCTTTTGAAGGCAGTCTCTTTTCATCGGCTGCTTACATTTTTTTTCTGAAATTGAAGTGTTTTTCAGATATGCATAAGTTTGGTTTATTGATAGCACCTAATCATCTGCCAGGTTCTCAGTCTTGTCTTTTATGCTGGAGCGTGTTGAGCAGCCCCTGGGCTCGGCCTGACAGGACTCTGTTATCTGAGGCCCCTGCCCGTGTATTTCTGTTTTAGATCGTTTCTCTTTATTCCTTTCGTGTGATTTATCTTGTTGACTGCCTGGTTATTCGTTAGTTTGCTTGTTTATTTCTAATGGCAGACATTGTATATAAAAAATGATAGAAACACATTCATTCAGGGGCAGTGTTTTCTCCTGCAGAGAATATTGCGTGTCTCTGAGAAGTAGCTCAGGACTAGACTCCTTGACTCCTGGTGCAGAGTTCCAGGAAGTGGGACGACTGAAATCCAGCTGGAGTCTCTGTGGGAGCCAGTCTGCATCAGATTCTCACAAACACAGGGTTTCTCTGCTGTGGCAGGATTGACCTTCAGGGCCAGATGCTTCTTCTTGGGGGGGCGGGCAGGGATGGGGGGCTCTCTCGTGCATCTCAGGATATTTAGCAGCAGCCCTCCCCATCAGCTGTGACCGCTGAAAATGCCCCACACTTGGTGAAGCGTCTGCTCGAGCACCAGTGGTCTGCCGCGCGTGTCCAGGTCAGAGTGTAGCGTCGTCTGGTCTCCCCTTGTCAGGCCCTGGAGCCCAGTCTTTATCCCGGGGGCTCTGGGGCTGTCAACAGCAGTTAAACAGTTCAGGTGGATTTCTGTCAACCACAGTCATAAGTAAAATAAAGAAAGGCCTTGTGATGCTTAGAAAAGTAGCCTTCACATGCCAGCTCTCACGATCTAGAAAACTTAATGAGGCAGCCCAGCTCATTCCCTCATGAATTAAACATTTCAGAATAACCTAGCTTCCATTGTTGCTCACTCACTCAGTCGTGTCCGACTCTTTGTGACCCCATGGGCTGCACGGCCCCAGGCTTCCCCGTCCTTCACTGTCTCTGGGAGCTTGCTCAAACTCATGTTCATTGAGTTGGTGACATGAGTTTTTATTAGTAATGTTCTAAAAGTGCACTGAATTTAAAAAAAAAAACCAAGTAGATAATTGACTATAGAATTGGTACAGTAACTGTCTTCCTTTTCTAGGTCACCTACAATGGCTGGAGGATTGTTTGCCATGAACAGAAACTATTTCAATGAACTTGGACAGTATGACAGTGGCATGGATATCTGGGGAGGAGAAAATTTAGAAATATCGTTTCGGGTAAATTTTTTTTGTATGTTAATTAACTGCAGTGAAATGTAATTTTCATCTGTGATCCCATGTTTTCTGTAAATTCTCTAACTTATTTCACCATAATTTATGATACAGATAATACCATTCAAAATAGCAAAAGCCTCTGAGAAGCCTTATATTTACTTTATGAGACTTTTAAATGATGGGTGGTATAAATTTAGAGGTCTTTGTGTGCACAGACTCTAGAGCTTTGTTTTCCTTTGTCCATTAATCTTATTTGATGACCTCGATAGATATACACAGTCCTGGTCATCATGTTTTCCTGACTGCCCGAGATCACCCTTGTTTACACCTGTCTCCTGGAGAGATTTTATTAATAGCTCCCATTTCCTTTCAGGAGTAGCCCAGTTGATATGATAAATTATACTTGCCCCCTGCAGAGACGACTGAATCCTTTGTATACAGATTCCTCCAACCTACAGGAGAAATCCGCCTTTCATTATCTCTTGGCTCATTGCTGAGGCTGGAAAGAAGACGGTCGTGGGTGGGGTCTGTGGCTCAGGGAGCTGTGCGAGTGGTGAGGACATGAGCTTTGGGAAAGGCGGAAAGGGGGCAAGGGACACAATGCGGGCTTTTCGCTCTCGTTCCCAGCTCCTGGCGTGTCACAGGACCCCGGTTCAGATACCGTAATGCCTTGGGTGTGTCGCTTTTTATCTTTGCAAGTGTATTGATCCCAGTTTTTCGTACAAAATCTTTACAGTTTGCAAGTTGTGAGTTGTAATAGATATTATTAGTCTTACTTTGTAGATAAGGTAACTGAATCTCATAAAAATTAAAATAACTAAAGTGACTTAGTCAAGGGCAAAATTTAGACCAGAACCAAAATCTTCTGACTCTTTACTCTCTATTTTTTATAAAATCATGTTTTTCTAAAAATGTGTGTATTTATGAGAAAGTATGTGTGAACCTGAGATTAGAGGATTGATTAGCATTCTTTGTCCCTAAGTCCTGAAGGTCTGCCTCCTTGATCTGTCAAAACATCGTGTCTGGGAAGACAGTTTTAGACACAGGAGAGTAAAAGAATGTCACAGTGTTTTTAGGGTTTAAAGACAGATAGTTTTAATCTCAGGAAAGCCATGTGCTGACCGCGCAGTACTGTGGGAGCTATTAATACGTGTTCTGCTTCCAACCAGATCTGGATGTGTGGAGGTAAGCTGTTCATATCCCCTGCTCTAGAGTCGGACACATTTTCCGGAAAAGGCGGCCCTACGGGTCCCCCGAGGGCCAGGACACCATGACACACAACTCCCTGCGGCTGGCGCACGTGTGGCTGGATGAATACAAGGTGAGGCCCAGCCTCGGGAAGGCTGCAGACAGCCGCTCACCCTGGGGACGGGGCGCCGGCTGCTTCTCTCCGGGTCTCTCTTCTCTTCACCCAGGCTTTCACTCAGTTTTTTTATTCTGACTCCTTTTGAACTTTTCCAAGTGTCTCGTCTGTGAGAGGTAATGAGCCAGTGTCAGAGGACGCCCGGCTCCCCTCTCTGAGCTCTTGTGACTCCTGCAGAGCCAGGCTCCTCCTCAGGCTCCGCTTCAGCCCCTGCTTCCTCTCCCGCCGCACCCAGCTTTCAGTGTTTCCTCTCTGATGACTTTACTGAGGTGACCAAAAACCCATTCACTTGTTCTTCTTCTTTTTAAATTCAGGAGCAGTATTTTTCCTTAAGACCTGATCTGAGAACCAGAAATTATGGAAACATCAGTGAGCGTGTTGAATTAAGGAAGAAGCTGGACTGTAAATCATTTAAATGGTATTTGGATAACATTTACCCGGAGATGCAGATATCTGGGCCCAATGTCAAACCCCAGCAACCCATTTTTATCAACAGGGGGCCAAAACGCCCCAAAGTCCTTCAGCGCGGAAGGGTAAGAGAGTGACTCTATCACAGTGTTTCAGTAAATGCTAATAAAATAAATGACATTGTATACTTCACAGAATATTTAAGGATAGCCTTAGCTTGCTTTCCACTACGTATTTTTTAGAATTCCCTCTATTCAGGTATATTTAGTATCTTTGCTGTTTATATTAAGATCCCTTACCTGCCAGTGTTAGAGAAAACACAGCACATTCTCTAAGCTAGGTGCTAGCTTCCAAGAGGCTATAAACGTGAAGACACAAATAAAGACAATGTACGTGAGTGTAAAATTCATTTGGCAGAGCCCAGAAAGGAACTGAAAGGAGAAATGGGGCGCTGCAGACGGGAAGTGAAAACTGGTGGCTCGGGTCCCGGTGTGGTGTGACGGCAGACTGTACGCCCCCTGCCCTGGGCTCTTTCAGTGTCAGCAGCTCCTCAGTGGCTGGAATGAAGCCGGGAGCTTTCTCCTATTTTGTTCTACCTTATAAAAGTCATCGAGATGTTTATTACTATGTACTTTCCCTTTAAGTAAAAATGGGTGCATACCATATCATTGAAATCCCTGTTGTTATTGCATATGTTATTGCATATGTAATCACATTTAATGTTCAAACTGATCACTTTGGGCTTCCCTGCTAGGTCAGCTGGTAAAGAATCCGCCTGCAATGTGGGAGGACCCTGGTTCGATCCGTGGGTCAGGAAGATCCCCTGGAGAAGGGCATGGCAACCCACTCCAGTATTCTTGTCTGGAGAATCCCATGGACAGGAGCCTGGTGGGCGACAGTCCATAGGGTCACAAAGAGTTGAACACGGCTGAGCAACTAAGCAAGCACTGATCACTTAGCCTAGACGAGACACTCTCTGCTGTAAACCATCTTTGCTGTTCCTGTGGCGTTTAGTCTGTTTATGTCCACGCAGGTGTGTGTGTTAATCTAACTAGGTGCTGGCTGCTTCCACTTCTGTTCCTCAGTGCCGTCTTCAGGTTCTTTAGTGCAGAGATGGTGAATCTGATTTCCTTCTTCCCCTGGAAAAGACGAGCAATCTTATATCTTTAGGTGGAATTTCTACTTGACACCACCTGCCTATGTTGTTAAAATTGCCCATAACCTTGAAGTCTCTGCTGTGATGATCCTATGTGCTGAAGCCAGAATTCCGTAATTAAAAATGCTTCTCTTTTTAGGACCTTGCAAATCCACACCTTTGAAATAGTGTTTTCATGATTCTTCTCTATCCATCCATACGCACCCCCTTGATAGGAGCGATCTCTTCTTTTACAGCTCTATCACCTTCAGACCAGCAAGTGTCTGATGGCCCAGGGCCGCCCGAGTGAGAAGGGAGGCCTCGTGGTGCTGAAGGGTGTGACTACAGTGACCCCAACCAGGTGAGCGAGGCCGGGGCCTCAGGGCAGTGCCTGCAGTCATGCTTGAGGGTGGGGCGGGGCAACAGACATCAAGGGTTTAACCTGACTTTCCTTCCATAGTTTTGGGTTTTTAATGAGGCATAGTTGATTTGTGGTGTTAATTTCTACCGTACAGGAAAGTAGAATACATGTATATTATACATGTATGTTTTCATATTCTTCTCCAGTATGGTTTATCACAGGATGTTGAATATAGTTCCTGTGCTGTATGGCAGGACCATGTTGTATCTGAATAGTTTGCATCTGTCAATCCCTAATTCTCAGGCCATCCCTCTCCCCGCCTGGCAACAAGTGTGTTCTCTGTGATCTGCTTCTGCTTCACAGACAAGTTCATTACTGTCACATTATAGACTCTACATAAGTGCCGTCGTGCGGCATTTTTCTCTGACTTCACTTGGTAGGATAACCTCTAGGCCCGCCCATGTTGCTGCAGATGGCGCTGTTGCTTTCTTAGGGCTGGGTAGCAGTGCCCTCTTATCAGGCGCCACACCGTCCTTATCCGCCCTTCTGTTGATGGACATTTGGCTGGCTCACGTCTTGGCTGCTGTGAGCACAGGGGTGCACGGCTCTGAGTTCATTCTGTCCAGATATGTGCCCAGGAGTGGGGCTGCTGGGTCACGTGGCGACTCTAGCTTCTTGAGGACCCTCCGTACTGTTTTCCAGTTGCTGCACCAGTTTACTTTCCCAGCAACAGTACAGGAGAGTTCCCTTTTCTCCAGACCCTCTCCAGCACGTGATTTGTAGGCTTTTTAATGATGGCCTTTCTGACCATTGTGAGGTAGTAGCTCACTGCAGTTTTGATTTGCATTTTTTTTCCTAATAATTAGCAATGTATTGAGTATCTTTTCCTGAGTGCCTGATGAATTATGGAATGAGGTTCGTGACATTATACAGGAGACAGGGATCAAGACCATCCCCGTGGCAAAGAAATGCAAAAAAGCAAAATGGCTGTCTGAGGAGGCCTTACAAATAGCTGTGAAAAGAAGAGAGGTGAAAAGCAAAGGAGAAAAGGAAAGACAGAAGCATCTGAATGCAGAGTTCCAAAGAATAGCAAGAAGAGATAAGAAAGCCTTCTTCAGTGATCAATGCAAAGAAATAGAGGAAAACAACAGAATGGGAAAGACGAGATCTCTTCAAGAAAATTAGAGATACCAAGGGAACATTTCATGCAAAGATGGGCTCAATAAAGGACAGAAATGGTCTGGACCTAACAGAAGCAGAAGATATTAAGAAGAGGTGGCAAGAATACACAGAAGAACTGTACAAAAAAGATCTTCATGACCCCAATAATCTTGATGATGTGATGACTAATCTAGAGCCAGACATCTTGGAATGTGAAGTCAAGTGGGCCTTAGAAGGCATCACTATGAACAAAGCTAGTGGAGGTGATGGAATTCCAGTTGAGCTGTTTCAAATCCTGAAAGATGATGATTTGCCAGCAAGTCTGGAAAACTCAGCAGTGGCCACAGGACTGGAAAAGGTCAGTGTTCATTCCAGTTCCAAAGAAAGGCAATGCCAAAGAATGCTCAAACTGCCGCACAATTGCACTCATCTCACATGCTAGTAAAGTCATGCTCAAAATTCTCCAAGCCAGACTTCAGCAATACATGAACCGTGAACTCCCTGATGTTCAAGCTGGTTTTAGAAAAGGCAGAGGAACCAGAGATCAAATTGCCAACATCCGCTGGATCATGGAAAAAGCAAGAGAGTTCCAGAAAAGCATCTATTTCTGCTTTATTGACTATGCCAAAGCCTTTGACTGTGTGGATCACAATAAACTGTGGAAAATTCTGAAAGAGATGGGAATACCAGACCACCTGACCTGCCTCTTGAGAAATCTGTATGCAGGTCAGGAAGCAACAGTTAGAACTGGACATGGAACAACAGACTGGTTCCAAATAGGAAAAGGAGTACGTCAAGGCTGTATATTGTCACCCTGCTTATTTAACTTATATGCAGAGTACATCATGAGAAACGCTGGACTGGAAGAAACACAAGCTGGAATCAAGATTGCTGGGAGAAATATCAATAACCTCAGATATGCAGATGACACCACCCTTATGGCAGAAAGTGAAGAGGAGCTAAAAAGCCTCTTGTTGAAAGTGAAAGAGGAGAGTGAAAAAGTTGGCTTAAAGCTCAACATTCAGAAAACGAAGATCATGGCATCTGGCCCCATCACTTCATGGGAAATAGATGGGGAAACAGTAGAAACAGTGTCAGACTTTGTTTTTTTGGGCTCCAAAATCACTGCAGATGGTGACTGCAGCCATGAAATTAAAAGGCGCTTACTCCTTGGAAGAAAAGATATGACCAACCTAGATAGTATATTCAAAAGCAAGAGACATTACTTTGCCGACTAAGGTCTGTCTAGTCAAGGCTATGGTTTTTCCTGTGGTCATGTATGGATGTGAGAGTTGGACTGTAAAGAAGGCTGAGTGCAGAAGAATTGATGCTTTTGAACTGTGGTGTTGGAGAAGACTCTTGAGAGTCCCTTGGACTGCAAGGAGATCCAACCAGTCCATTCTGAAGGAGATCAACCCTGGGATTTCTTTGGAAGGAATGGTGCTGAAGCTGAAGCTCCAGTACTTTGGCCACCTCATGCGAAGGGTTGACTCATTGGAAAAGACCCTGATGCTGGGAGGGATTGGGGGCAGGAGGAGAAGGGGACGACCGAGGATGAGATGGCTGGATGGCATCACGCACTCAATGGACGTGAGTCTGAGTGAACTCCGGGAGTTGGTGATGGACAGGGAGGCCTGGCGTGCTGCAATTCATGGGGTCGCAGAGAGTCGGACACGACTGAGCGACTGAACTGAACTGTATGTCTTTTTGAGAGTCTTCTGCCCGTTTTTTGATAGGGTGGTTTGTTGCTGCTGCTGCTAAGTTGTATTAACTCTTTTTGTATTTTGGAAGTTAAGTCGTTGGGTGCGTCGTCTGTGAATATTTTCTCCCAGTCCATACATAGGCTGCCATAGGCTGCCAGGCTGCCGTTTCACCTCGCTCATGGTTCCCTTTGTTGTGTAGAGTACCTTGTAAGTTTGGGTGGGTCCCATTTATGCTTGCTTTTCGGTCTTTTACTTTGGAAGGCTGACGTGAGGAAACACTGGTGCAATTAAAAGGTCAGAGTGTGTTGCCTGTGTTCTCTTCCAGGAGTTGGATGGTGTCATGTCTCACATTTCAGCCTTTTAGCCATTTTGAGTATTTTTGCGTATGCTGTAACTTCCTTGATTCACATGGGGCTGTCGAACTTTCTCAGACACTGCTTGCTGAAGTTAATTGTTTAGGTTGGGAATAACTTTATAGATCACTAATTTGTTGTCTCCTGTAGTATTTTTAGAGCATTCTTCTCAGTTATACAGAGTGAATTTGAAGTGTATAAATTGAAAGCTATATGGATTTATTTAAATGGAAAGGGAAGTATACCTTCTTTCAAGTTTTCTGTGGAACTGAGTTTTCCTCATTTTCAGTAGTTCAGAGGGAACCACAACAAAACTGCAATTCATGCCATTCACATAATTTCTTCTCACACCGTTATGTGTCCTTTCAGTGATTCTGAGTGGTGGCCAGGGTCATTCAGGAATGGAAAGAACACCTGGGCCTTTTTGGGATAGATTTCAAAGCATGCAATTTCATCACAGCCTATTTCTAGAGTCCATGCACACTAACACACTGGAAAACACAGTGGAAATAGGATTTTGTGCCAGAGCCGGGCGCAAGAGCTGTCCGTATTGTGGATAGGGAAGTGGTGAATTGTAGTGAGGATGAGATGACCGAAATTCATTCCAGGAAAATGTTAGGACGTTTGAGGAGATAGTATGGATAGGAAAATCACTCCATGTTCTGACTGCACAGAATGTACTTAAAACACCCTAGCCATGTGTGACTGTTGAAATTTAAACTAATTAAAATGAAATACATTTTAACAGTCCATTTCCAGTTCTCATCAGCTACACGTGGGCCCGTGGCTCCTTTGTCAGACAACATAGGCGATGTTCTATCACAGCAGTGACAGGGAGCCCTCTCCCCATGTAACAGACTCAGCACACGTCTTGGACCCATAAGAAAAAGCAGCAGTATTCAGAGGAGAGGAGAAAATGTTCTCCTTTTAGATTTACTGAGGCTGCGTGTTGGAGAAAAATTATTCACTGCACTTGTCCGTTTCAGCCACATCCAGGCCTATTTTTCCTGAAAAGACTGAGAGACCATAAAGACATCGGTGAAACTGGGCCTGGGATTAGAGTATTGTATTCCAGGCCGTCGTGATGAGGAATGTGGAACTCATAATAAAAGCCTGAGTCTCCTGTGTGCACGGGCAAACCAGCAGCCTCGCTGGGCTCCCGCTGTCCTTTCACAGGTAGAGAGTTAAAGCGGTGTGAAACGGTGGGATCTTCAGTCAGTCAAGTCAGTCTACTCCCGCACGAAATGTGCGAAGGGTCATGCAATCTGAATTTCAGAACCGAAAGCACAATTTGAGGTTTTAACATTTTTTTTTCTTGCTTAGGTTTGGATTTATAATGAAGAACATGAATTGGTCTTAAATAATCTCCTTTGCCTGGATATGTCAGAAACTCGCTCATCTGACCCCCCACGACTCATGAAGTGCCATGGGTCTGGAGGATCCCAGCAGTGGACCTTTGGGGTGAGGAGCTTGCGTGACGGTGATGGGAGGTGTGAGGAGACAGACAGGGCTGAGGGGTCCTAGTCTAGCTTGCAGACGGTGGTTCTGAGTGTGCAGCAGCCCATAAGTCGGTCATCTTCTGTTCCACATCCCATCGAGATTTTTGCCTCCTCTTTACCATATTCTGGCAGTGTTTCTTTAACGCAAGTAATTGGTGGTGTTTTTCCTCCTCTTTATGTATTTCCAGAGGAATAGTCGGCTGTACCAGGTATCAGTAGGCCAGTGCCTCCGAGGAGTCGATCCGCTGAGTCGCAAAGGCTCTGTTGCCATGGCGATCTGTGATGGCTCCCCCTCACAGCAGTGGCGTTTGGAATCTTAAGGTGGATGCTGTGGCCGGAATGGTGATGGTCATGCTCATCCTCACCACGGAGCTGAGAAGTGCTCATGCTTCCCCGAGAGGTTGAAGTCATTTCTGGACTGCTGTTCAGGAATTTCCTCCTCATGGTAGGAAACCAGAATGCAGCGTTAACTCGAGAGTCAGGTTTGTGTACAAGGATAAAGCCCAGGAGATCAATGTGTCTTCAGATTTATTTGATCAGGAACTTGGTGTGATTTCCCTTCTTAGATCTCATAGGTGATGGTTAATTTTTAAATTTCTACTACCATGTTCTGAGTTATTTTAAATATCCTGGATCCACATTACTTTTAACTTCAGGAGGCATTCATCTATAAGATTATATTTAAGAGGCAGTTAATATTATAAATTATTTTGATGACTATGGTACTATCCACATTTACATTAAAGGATCCTTTCGAGTATTTGCCCTAGGATTCTTGGTCTGCTCTTTCATTCATCTTGTACTGGAGCCTGTGCTCTATGTGTGTGACACATGGTAAGAAGTTCACTGAGGTTTGGCTGATGGACCACTAAGTGACGTAGGTCACAGCCCTAAGTGACCTCAGGGGTGTTTGTTTCTTAGCTTGAACTATGTGAGTTTTAAGTATTCAGATTCACATACCTTCAGCCTCAAAGTTGCCTGTGAAACACCCAGGTAGAGTTGTTAAAATAGGAGGTCAGGAGTTCAGAAGATGTATCTCAGAGGTATGAATTTAGGAATCACGTGTACATACTACACATATCCAAATATAAAGTGAGCTTTTTCACTAAAAGTGCATCTCAGAGGAGGTAATCTCACGGGGAATTTTTCTTACGTTGAAGCACAAAGCAAACTGTTAAGTACCATATTTGAAACACGTTACAGGATAATACGTGTACACACACACACTAAAAGTTAACTTCAAAATCAGAATCAATAATTATATATAATTTGATTAGATATAAACGGGTCCTCCTGAGCCCAGATTGTGCTTTTGTGGCCTCACCAAAGTCTTGGAAACCAAGTCCAGCTCACATGACATCTTGGAGCAGCTAAGTTAAGAGGAGAGTGGTCAGGATGCGAAGCAGAAAGACCTTAAGCTTGCCTCCTCTCACGGGCACACCAAAATTACAACTATTTGCAGAAAAACCATTGATGAAAAAGACCAGAACCTATCAGAAAAGATCCTCTCCATCCACACAAGACAGGTAGGAGGGTAGAGTCGCCGCCTAGTCCAATCCCATCCCCCAGGTGTGTGACCCACTGACGGGAGAGTAATTACAATGGGGGGCTCCAAACCCCATGCTGCGCCCCAGCCCTGGGGTCTTGCACCAGGAAGACAAGTCCAGTTTACTTCCAGGAGTCACAGAGCAGGGGGAAGTAGAGACTTGACCCGAGAAGACGCGCATGCCTTTGCACACACTCTGGGACCCAGGGCAGAAGCAGTTAATTGCAAAGGAGCCTGGGGCAGACAGACATACCTACTGGTCTTGCAGAGTTCCCAAAGAGGCAGGAGGCATCCTGTCCCCCCCGACCAACCCTGGTGCATCCATTTCCGGGAGCTTGTTCTATCCTGGGTGTGCTGGTGAACACCAGTTTGGAATTCTCCCGCTGGTCCAGCAACCTGCAGGCACATCTCAGACAACCGGGCACCCACTCACCGAAAACAGGGTGCCTTCAGACCCCCAGGGCTTGGCCCCCCACACAGCACACAGGCAGCAGACCCGCTCGAGCTTCACAATGAGCCTCATCCACAGGCCAAGAGAAAACCACAGCCCTGCAGCCTGCAGACCAGCCACTAGCAATCTGATACCAGCTCTGGGAACCCTGGGCCCTGGAAGCAGACTTGAGGACCTTGCTCTGCCCACCAACAGGCTGGCACCAGCTATGTAAATGGGTCAAAGTGTCCCCAGTTAGAAGGATACAAATGTGACCCAAATATATGCTACCTGTAAGAAACTCACTTAAAGAAAATGATACAAGTGTTAAAAATGAAAGGATGGGGAGATATATAAATGTTGAACCCACACAGCACACAGGCAGCAGACCCGCTCGAGCTTCACAATGAGCCTCATCCACAGGCCAAGAGAAAACCACAGCCCTGCAGCCTGCAGACCAGCCACTAGCAATCTGATACCAGCTCTGGGAACCCTGGGCCCTGGAAGCAGACTTGAGGACCTTGCTCTGCCCACCAACAGGCTGGCACCAGCTATGTAAATGGGTCAAAGTGTCCCCAGTTAGAAGGATACAAATGTGACCCAAATATATGCTACCTGTAAGAAACTCACTTAAAGAAAATGATACAAGTGTTAAAAATGAAAGGATGGGGAGATATATAAATGTTGAACACCCACTGGAAGATATCCAGAGTAGCTAATTTAATATTAGACAAAGCAGATTGCAGGGCAAAGAATACCCCTGGAGATAATACCCCTTTATAATCTCAAGCATCTATAAACCTAACAACACAACTTCAACTGTGTCACCAAACAAGTGGATGGAACGGGAGGATAAAGAAAACTTAAACGAACAACACTATTAACCAGCTTGACAAAGTATACTCATCCTTTTTAAGTGCACATGAAATATTTACTGACAGAGATCACATTCCAGGACATTAAAGAAATCAATAAATTTATGTAAATTCAACTTATGCAAATTACAGTAGCAATCAGTAACAACTAATAGAAATCAGTGATAAAGATACCTCGGGGATTCCCTGGCTGTCCAGTGGTTAGGACTCCATGTTTTCAGTGCTGAGGGGCAGTCCCTGGTCAGGGAACTAAGATCCACGAGCCAGATAGATGGATGGATACCTGGAAGATCAACCAAGAACATATTTCCCAATACTCTGTGGGTCCCCAAAGAAACCAAAAAGCTATTTTCTGCTGCCTGAAAATGAAAACACAACTTATCAAAGACTATAGGATGTAGCTCACTCACTACGTGGCAAGTTTATAGAACTGAGCTATATTAGAAAAGGATAAAGGTTTAAAATTAATGACAAGCTTCCACCTTAAAGTAGAAAGTTAGAAAAGCAAAGAAAACATACTAGACATGAAAGAGAAAACAACAAAAGGTTAATGAAACCAAAGCTGGATTAAGATTACTGATAAATTGTCTATTAAGAAATTACCAACATCAATACTGAGTGGCAATGTGACTAGAGATTCTGCAGATGTTAAAAACAGATAAGCAATGGGAACTCTCTCATTCACTGCTGCTAGGAATGCAAAAGGGTATGGCCACTTTGGAAAACAGTTTGGCAGTTTCTTGGAAAACTAAATGTATCATACGATCAAAGGCCTGCACACAAGATGTTTACAGCAGCTTCATTTGTAATTGCCAAAATCTGGGTGAACAGATAAACCGCTACATCTAGACAATGGAATATTTAGTGCTGAGAAGAAATGAGCTACCAAGCCACAAAAAAACTGGAGGAACCTTTAATGTATGTTACTCAGAGAAATAAGCTATCTGCAAAGTCTACATACTATATGATTCTAACTCCATGACATTCTGGAAAAGGGAGAACTGTGGAGACAGTAATGTATCACTTGTTTCCAGGGGTAAGATGTGGGGAGAAAGGTATGGGCAGGGCCCAGAGGCTTCTTCAGGCAGGGCAACTACTACTGTGAATGAGCCTGTCACGTAGGTGGACACGTAGTCATACAGCTGTCAGAACCCACAGAGTAAGTAAAACCAAGCGTGAATTGTCATGTCAGCTATGGACGTGGGGTGAGAATGATGTGTCAGGGTGGGTGTATCGGCTGCAACAAAGGCACCAAAGAGTTTATCTGGACCACACGACAAGACATCAACACAGAAATGCATTGTGGGAACTCCCTGGTGGTCCAGTGGTTGGGACTCTTGCTGCCAAGGGCCCAAGTTCAACTCCTAGTCAGAGAACTATGTCCACAAGCTGCGCAGCCAAAAAAAACCCCAAACATACTGAAAAAGTGAACTGTACCTCTACATAGCTTCCCAGGTGGCTCAGATGGTAAAGAATCCACCTGCAGTGCAGGAGATGAAGGCAGACCTGGGTCCGATCCCTGGGTTGGGAAGATCCCCTGGAGGAGGAAATGGCAACCCACCCCAGTACTCTTGCCTGGAGAATCCCATGGACAGAGGAGGCTGGCGGGCTATAGTCCACGGGGTCGCAGAGTCAGCTGAGCACATTATAGCAACAGACAGTTCAAAATAAAAAAAAAATTGGGATTGTAACTAATTTACAATAGCATCAAACAGATGAAAATAATTTTAAGATTTATACAGTGAGAAATACAAAACATTGCTAAGAGAAATTAAAGAAAACCTAAATAAATGGACATGAGCTTGAGCAAACTCCGGAGATAGTGAAGGATCTTTATAAAAATGGTGCTGGAAATAATTTTCTGTTCCTACAGATAAAAATGAACCTTGACTCCTATCTTATACACAAAATTTATTTCAACATGGTGGTCATAGATCTAAATAAACTATAAAGCTTTTAGAGAAAAATGACAAATACCTTCATACAGGAGAGGCAAAGATTTCTTTACCGATTTCAAAGCAGTCATCAAAGATCAATGAATGACTTCATCAAAATTAAAATCTTCTGATGAAGACAGCATTGAGGAAGAAGTCTATACACCACAGACTTGTACCCAGATTGTATGGAGTGCTTAAAACTCAATTTAAAGGACGTCCCTGGTGGGTCAATGCTTGAGACTCCTCCACCTGCCAATGCAGGGGACACAGGTTCAAGCCCTGGGCCGGGAGGACCCCACCTGCCCCAGAGCAGCTGAGCACGTGTGGCAGTTATGAGACGCGCTTTGCACCTTCCTGAGAGGTGACCGCAGTGGGAAGCCCGCCCACTGCGAGTGAACAGTGGCAACTGGAGAGCGGCCGACACACGGCCACACAGACCCAGTTCTGCCAAAGATGAAAATTTAAACCGATTTTCAAAATGGACAGAATACTCACAGACTCTTAAGGAGCGATGCATAAAATGGCTCTGCGTATGAAAAAGATTAAATGTCAGAGACGGTTTTCAGGGAAATATAGAATACAGGTTAAAACCAGTCAGATATCATTAAATGGTTAAAACAAAGACTGATGTGACAGGTTCTGAGGAAACAGAGAAGGTACCGCAGTGCAGCTTTGGGGTTCCGCCCAGCAGACCCCACGTCCGCTCAGAGCAGGCAATGGCCATGAGGCACCCAGGTGACAAGGTCAACTCCGGACAAGCCGCCAGCTGAGAGGCCTGTGTGTTACCACCACGGGGACAGGAAACAGGAGGAAGCCTCTGGGTAGATCCTGATCGGGCACAGGGATCTACCGGAAGCTGTGAGTCGTTTCCCACTCACAGCTGGAGAGCGAGCCGGGGGGCCTACGGATTGGAATTTGCAGAACGAAATGTGGAGCAGGAAGGAGCCACCAAGAAAGGGGGTCCAGAAACGTGCAGACGGGTCTCTGAGTCTGGCTCTGTCTGTCCATGGCTAAGTGTGACCCCCCGAGAATGAGCCTATAACACATTCCAAGGAAAGACTAACTTGTGGGAAGCTGTGACCTCAACAGGCCAAGGCAGCCCCCTCGCCCAACACCCAGGGCACCCATGGGCCCGCCCCCTCCAGAGGTCAGACTCCTCCTTAGGACGCTTCCAGAATGAGCTTCAAAACGAACTGACATCCATCAGTCAACTGCCACCAGAATAAATGAACAAACAGTTTTTAAAAGAGCACAACATAACCCAACACACATTAACGCATGAATCCTGAAGCCCGATGAGGATTTCTAGACCTGGAAAGACATGGTCACTGGAGGGGCGCAGGGAAAGCGGCCAGGTTCAGCAGGTCAGAGGCGCAGGCAGCTGGGACCGCCCTGCTCGCCGGCCGGCCGGGCCTCGGGGTGGCGGCAACGCCAGGTCTTCCTCCTTGCCTGCTGGGTGGTGAGAGGTGGGGCGAGATCCAAGGAGGAACGGCCGCCCAAGAAGGGCCTCCCAGCCCGGCCGGACACCGGCACGTTCAGGCCCGTCCCGGCCCAGCCCGACAGACAGCTTCACAGACGCAGGCGGCTTCCAGTGAGCAGCAAACACCGACCGGTCAGATGGTGAGTGCCTGCAGACTTGCTGTAAAACCGCGTGGTACAGAAGCTGTTTTCGGCTGTTCACAAAGCACAAGCTGTTGTATGAATTGAGTGGGATTCTAGGCAGTTTAATTCTTAGCAACTCCTTTGAATTAAATCTGAAATACACACAACAGGAGAAATAAAGTCTCTACACACAGCAAGTCTGGAAGAGCTGCTTCCAAAAAAAATCAGAGGACTGAATTTAACAACAAAAACAGACTTTAAACAAGGGAATGAAACACCAGGAAGATTTTTCACTTTGGCCTTGAAAACATCCTAAAAAGAAACCAGTTACCCTTCTTTACCCAACCACAGAGAGAGTCTGTCTGGCCTGAGTTATGAACTTACATCTAAAAGAGAAGCAAGTTGACGACAGACATCCACAGGCCAGTCACTCGGAAGCAGTAGCCCAGCCTGTTGGTTTAGTTCAAACGCTCATCGGTTTCTGAGTTGAGACCGGAACGCTAACAGAGACTCAGGCAGCTTATATAGATGTAAAATATTTTATTTGTAAATGGTGATCTTCTAAATCTGTGTCCACAAATTCCAAAACCCATAACACTCTGTATACTTCAAAAAATTCAATTTTTGCCAACATTAGATACTATTATACAGAACAGAAAACAAAACAAACATCTGGGAGGACAAATAGTGGTAGGATGTCAGAATATTGTACAAGAGAAGAAAAATATTCAAGAAACAAATTTCATACAGCTATTTATCAAGAGAAAAATATATACAATTATTTATTCTGTAAGATAAAAATACATCATGCCATATACATTACAAGTTCAGAACTGCACCACTGGGTATACCAACAGCTCACAGTCCACTCGAATTGTGCACACAAAAACTTCATTTTATACTCAGCCTGTGAAGTGTCAGTACCAGAATTTTAAGTACAAAATAAAAAGCTAACCTGGTTCAAAATGCTGATTAAGTTTCTACAAGCAAACACAAAACTGTGTGTGTGTTTTAATTAAAGAAATGTAAACAAACAGTTCATACAAACACATCTTAAAATTACATCTTCCGAAACCCTATTGCCAGGGTCCTGCAGTTGCAAGCAGTCACATCTCTCCTTTTTTTTTTTTTTTTAAATTTTGTGTTAAATAAGCCAGAGAGTTAAACTCGAGTTCCTGCTACATGATCCTAGGATGTTTACATGGTTTTTGTTTTGTGTGTGGCTTGAAACAAAGTTCTAATCAAAACTACTTTTGCTGAAGAAAAATTCAGCTTCCATTTGGGGTTATTTTTAAGCAGTTATTCACAGTTATCACAAATTGTAAAAGCACAAAAAACCTGACTGAAGAAGTAGGGATGCAACAATATAATGTGAAAAAATTAGTTTAAGTTACCAAAACAGCTATAAAAGTTGTAGTCATAGCATACACTCCGTTCTATCAGAAGCAAGGTGTATAAAACAAGTAAGTACTAATAGGCTGTCGTTTCCAAAAAGCCCCAAACACTCTGGGTGGAAATTTTGGTTATTACATAATTATAATGGCATATTTAATAACAAAATTATATTGTAACATCCCTATGAACATTTTATAAGCACCCGAGCTGCTGCAGAGCCTGGTAGCATTTGGTCAATAACTATTTTTATACTGTATTTTTTTTTCTCAAAATATTTACATGTTTGTACAAAGTAACAGGGTTTGTTAGTTTTGCAGGTAACAGCAGCAGCTTGGCTTTCTTCTAACTTTTATTTAAAAATAGCTTCATTCACTTATTCAATAATAAATACAAAAAGTTTCTCTTATTTACAGAAATCAAAAACTACAATAAACTGACTCATGGAATCAAGTATTTAAATGTATTTTAGTGCAAGTTATTGTCCCTTAGCTCTATTCCTAAGGAAGTCATTTCAGTACATTCCTTGTTCAGTGGTGTCTACTTTAGTTTTAAAAAACTCTTAAGTCAGAGGGCCTGCCCCTTTCTCAGATAAGGCCGTGGCCAGCACTTTGGACATCTCCCTCTCGCTGGTGATCTCAGTCTTACATTCATAGGAAGGCCCCGCCCTGGGGCAGGGCAGCCGTCGGCTCTTTGCCCCAGTAAAAGTTTCTCCTTAGTGAGACTCAAGAAACAAGAGGAAACAAAACCCACCCACAGAAAGGAAAAAGAAAGAAAGGAAAAGGAAACAACAAAAAAAGTGCTGGACCGTTCTGTATAAATCTTCGACCTCGGCAGCTCAGGTCAAGCGGCCTCGGTGGCTTCCTCCTGGTGCTCCCAGGTTAACTCAAGGACCGAGGAAATCAGGACTCCTAGGAGCTAGTTTGCAAAAAAGTCATGAAACAGAAAACAAAAACCTCTGTTCTGTCTGCGAAGTTCCAGCGGTGCGCGGACTCGCTGCTTTCGGGCCGAGCCGCCCTCCGAGGCGCGGGGTCGCGTCAGTTCATCCACTTGCGGCAATTCACGGCTCCACAGTGACAGGGGATCTTGTGCTGGTCGTCCTCAAAGTCAAACTTATAGTCATAGCACAGCTGCCCGCCAAAGACACACAGTGAGAGGCCGCTCCCCCGTCCTCGGCGCCCCGGGGCCCGCGGGGAGCTGCTGCCTGCGCCGGGCGCGCCGCCGCTTCCCGGGACTTCCCCGGGCCTGCGTCTGCCCGCGTGAGAAGCCCCGTCGGCGGAGCGGCTGGGCGCCTGCCGGACAGCCTCCCCCTGGACCCCGAGCCGAGGGCGGACAGGCCGCGGCCGGCACCCCGCAGGAAGCAGCCCTCCCGCCCCGAGGGGCCCCGCGGTCCCGGGGGCGCCCGCTCCTCGCAGCACTCCCACCGTCCTGT
>SJXQ01006580.1:41142-54554 GCA_006408695.1 Aepyceros melampus
AAGCGGGGTGGGGAGGGGGGCGGGGGGAAGGGCTTCTCTACAAAGGCTTAACTCTGGAGAACATCCTGCGCTTAAACATTCATGGATCCTCCCATTTCAAGTCATCATAAAGCCTGAAAACTCAGTTTGCCACAGGAGCGAATATAATTTACACAATGGAACAGTGTCCTTTGTGAAACCAAATGAGAACTTAATCTTCTAGCTTGTCCCAGCCTCTGAAATTCCTGTTTGTTAATCCTAGGCTTAATAAATCGGCATAAATGTGAAAGATGGGGAAAACGTCCCCATCAATAAGTCGTATTTAACTTTTTCTCAGAGGCTGCCTGGCTCCCACTGAGCCACTGAAGGGGCTGAGCTGAGACAGAAGCCCGGTTAGTTTCTCTTTAGATATAAAGTATCATAAACGAATCAACAGCAAACCCGCAGGCTCCCCCCATCCAGCACCATTCTGAGAAACAGACAAGCCTCACTGAAAATCCAGCAGCAGGCAGGCACTGTACACTGACGTAAGCAACTATCTGGTGAAGAAATCCAACTTTTCCCTTCGAGGCTCATATATCTTGCAGTCTGAATTTATTTGGCACTTAGCTTGACTTTAATTACACCGGGCGCTGCTGCTGGCTAGAAAATTAAACTGGACTGAGACAGTCTGCATCTCACCTTGCTTTCTGAGTTTTTTGCTTGTGCAGTTGATGAATAGAGAATAAAGCAGTTGTTACTACAGAAGACAATGTCCCTCTCCGCTCTGCTGGTGCCATCTCGGGAGCCCTGGAAAGCAAAGAGAAGCGTGTGGCAGCTCAACAAGTCAGAACTCAACAGAGAGGAGATCACACAGAGCAGTTTCTGCTAATGTAGCTGAAAAGTAACTACAAGCCAATATTTAGCATAGAATAATTTAGCCACAGAGAAAATACATTAACAAACTCTCCACATTTCACTGTTTAAAAATACGTTCTTCTCCTAGGATCCTACAGAACAGGCTGCTGTAGCTACCAGCACATCAGACACGTGCCAACGCTCCTTCCAGGAGGAGGCATCTATGGGGCCGTCAACGGCTCCTCTGGACGCGGGAGAGGGCAGCGCCCAGGACACGGTGGGGCTGGGGGAACGCCTGAGTACCTGGTTCACAGAGGCCAGCTCTCTGGCCGCTTCCTCACGCCGCTGCCCAGGATGACCACCTTGCAGTGACAGCACCACTGGGGCCTGAGGGCCGCGCGCGCTGAGACACCGCGGCCGGCATCCTTGCATCCAGAGAGACCTGGGGACAGAGCGCGCGTCAGGGACAGGCGCCTGCAGCACGGGGCGCACGGCACAGCACCCGTCCACTGGGCGCGGCACGGCTCCAGGCCTTCCGTGAGAGCCGTCTTCTTGGCAGCGGTCGCGGGGTGTCTGCTCTGTGCAGGACACTGGGGGACAAGGAAAGGAAGCTCTCCTCACTGCTGGACACAGGGCTGGGAGAAGCGCAGAAGGAACCTGGGACACGCCATCTCCGGTCTACGTGTGAACCTTGGATACGCATGCCATCTCCGGTCTATGTGTGAACCCTGGACACACGTGTGCCATCTCTGGTCTACATGTGAACCCTGGGCACACGTGCCATCTCCGGTCTACGTGTGAACCCTGGACACGCGCGTGCCATCTCCAGTCTATGTGTGAACCCTGGACACGCGCGTGTCATCTCCGGTCTACGTGTGAACCCTGGACACGTGTGTGTCATCTCTGGTCTATGTGTGAACCCTGGACACGCGCGTGTCATCTCCGGTCTGCATGTGACGTGAGTAGGGAGGGAGAGTGCTTCTGCTTGAAGGTGAAGATGACATGAAATGTCCCATGGAAAGTGAAGAGGCTCACACACCAGAGTCTCATGTGAGTGCAACAGGAAAGTCACAGAGAGAGAGATTCTGGGGCTAAGATAAAAACTGGTCAGGACCTGGATTAGAAGGCCCAAGGCCCCCGCAGAGTGCAGCACTCGTGTGGCTGTGGAGGTTCACGGGGGGAAGCAGGGCAGACTCAAGTGACCGAGAGGCCAGAGCTGAGGACTCAGCCTCTCCCAGTGAGGCCCGAGCGTGGCTGGGCTCAGACGGCAGGTGAGCACGAACAAGACACAGGAGCCCAGTGAGTGAAGAGACGAAGGACATGGGGCAAGGCCGGGGGGCGGCAGGGCCTCGCTGGCTGAGGCAAGGGCCACCCCTCTTGGCGGCGGGAATGGTGCTGGCAGGCCTGCGGCAGAGAAGGGCCTGGAGACCGCGCGGGAGTGACGGGGAGGACCAGGGGGGACGGCCTGTCTGCACCCCGGGCGCAGGGTGAGCAGGTCTGCGGGCGCCAACGGGTGCCCCGCCGTGCAGGCTCTCACGCACCCCCAGGCACCGCAGGTCAGGTCACCACAGAAGACAGCACACATGAGGGTTAATCCACTGAGGACCGGGCCGGCGTATGACCTGTTATTCGCTAAGACCGAAGTGAGATTGTAGAGGAGGAGCGTGACTTTGGCATCAAGAGTGTTTCAAGTTAGTGACACTTAAACCAGCTCACCATTGCTTGCCGGAGGGAGCGGCGTGCTAGGCTGCTTCAGGTGGAAAGAGCTGGCTAGCCTGGGAGGGCGCGCAGATCCTGGTGGAGGCCCACGAAGAAATACACGCTGTCGATACTCCAAACCTGGGTTTACTCTGTGGCTACTGACCAAACCCACGGATGGAACATCTGGAGCATTACTAACCTCGTAGCTGTTAGGAATCCGAACATGGAGGAGGTCGGAAAATGCAGCCACAACACTGCTAATGTTCTAGAACAAAGGCAAACACTGCGTTACCGCCAAGAGGAACACAGGACACTGTGGGAACACTCACGCTGGGACAAACGCATACACTGCAAGCAAATCCAGCCATTCTTATTCAGACCTGAGAGTCTCAGGAGGAGGAAGGGTTGCGATGGGCCAATATCCAAACAAAGCTCTCATAAACAGAGGTCCTCGCAGGGGCTCCAATTAATGTTAAGCATCCATCAGAGCATTAAACTGTTTTAGATGTTTTAGCACAAGCAATGAGCGAATAATAAGCCTTGTCATGATTTTTGCAGCTGGTCAGAAGCTTCTTTCAAGTGGACTCTTGCAGCTCTGGGCAGAACTCTGCCATAATCTACAAGAACACACCACTATGTCCTGTTGGCAACCCAAACACCTCGTCAGCGACTAGGGCTTGGCCGCCAACAAAACGCCTTCAAGAATTAAGAGTCCTCAGCAATGTACTAATGTCTGATACGGGAACTGGAACATGTTCATAGCTGATGAAAAAGTTCCTCACTGCTTAACTGTGAAAACAGTCATCAAAAGGCTGCTCTCTAAGGAGTGCTCTGTGTACACACAGACACTAAGGAGTGCTCCGTGCACACAGACACTCTCTAAGGAGTGCTCCGTGCACACAGACACTCTCTAAGGAGTGCTCCGTGCACACAGACACTCTCTAAGGAGTGCTCCGTGCACACAGACACTCTCTAAGGAGTGCTCTGTGTACACACATACACTCTAAGGAATGCTCCACACACACACTCTCTAAGGAGTGCTCCGTGTACACACAGACACTAAGGAGTGCTCCGTGCACACAGACACTCTCTAAGGAGTGCTCCACACACACACTCTCTAAGGAGTGCTCCGTGTACACACAGACACTAAGGAGTGCTCCGTGCACACAGACACTCTCTAAGGAGTGCTCCGTGCACACAGACACTCTCTGAGGAGTGCTCCACACACACACTCTCTAAGGAGTGCTCCGTGTACACACAGACACTAAGGAGTGCTCCACACACACTCTAAGGAGTGCTCTGCACACACATTCTCTAAGGAGTGTTCCGCGCACACACACACACACACACTCTAAGGAGTGCTCCGCGTACACAAACACACACACTCTGAGGAGTGCTCCGCGTACACACACACACACACTCTGAGGAGTGCTCCGCATACCCACATACACTCTAAGGAGTGCTCCGCGTACACACACACTCTTTAGGAGTGCTCCGTCTATACATTCTTTAGTAAAACGACGAGAGCTCTGACTTCACCCGCCCTTTGTGTCCGGCTTCGGAGCCTGACTTCACCCGCCCTTTGTGTCCGGCTTCGGAGCTCTGACTTCACCCGCCCTCTATGCCTGGCTTCAGCTGAGACCAGCCTGGCGCGCTCGGGGGCGGCTCAGCCGGCCCTAGCCTGGTGCTCAGGCCATCAGCCAGCCCACCTTTACCTCAGCAGCTGCAGGGTGCAGGGTGATTGCCACAGATATCAGACCCGACCTGGGACCATTTGGGGATGAGCCAAAAGGTGACGTGAAAAATAAAGTGCCTGGCTCAGTTTTGATATCATTCCTTTTGGATTCCAAGCCTTAAAAAAACAGCAAGGACAAGTTGTGTGTTAAGCCTTTTCTAGACTCAAGCAGTAGTCAACCCTCCCCCACGTCGGGTGCCCCTACCTCTGCCAGCGTTGCTGGGAAGGATGGGGATGATGGGGGATGGCACAGGCTCCGGGGGCTCCTCTTTGACTAGCGACAGGTCCGGGTACCTGCTCACTTCCATCCCAACCACGCTCTCAGGGGAGGACGAGGGGACAAAGCTGTCGGGGCTGTCCCGCTCTCCCCCGTGCTCCTGCATCCTGAGAGGAGGGGAAACACGTGTGGGCATATGGGCATGTCCACCACGGGGGCTTCCCGCAGCGTCCCCGCCTGTCCACGCCTGTGACCTCACTGTGACTGCACAGCGACGGTAATATGAGAAGCCACAGATTCAGTTCAGACCAAATAGAAATCCCTTGGAAAAAAATAAGAAATGTGTTAACTATAAAGTAACTGAAACGTACATGTCTTCTGACTAGAGCTTCAACATCCAAGTTTAAAGACCTGGCAAAGGAGGAAGATGCTTCATCTGTAGCTCAGCACAGACAGAAGGCTCCCAGCCCTGCAGGGTCCCAGCCCAGTGAGACCAGCGACACGTGTGCAGGAAGAGGGGCAAGTGTGTCCCCCACGCGGCCAGTCTCGGGGCAGACAGCTCTCCCACGGCAGCAGGTGACTTAGAGAGGGGGAGGGTGAGAACCTGAAGGCCTTAGGCTTCAGAGGCCTGTATTTTTCTTGATGGATAAAGTTAAGGTGAAAAAAACAGAAGAGATGAGACCAGAAGCTAAAGGTTGCCAAGGCAACTGGGGCTGGAAGGCGAGTGTGTCCTGGGCTGAACGTGGCAGGGCAGCCTGAGAGCCTGGGTCTCACCTGTCCCCGAGCAGACACCTTTGTGCTGAAGGATGTGGTTTAAGCAGCGTTTAACACGGGACCCGGGAGAGGGTCCCTGAACAACCAGGGTGGGCACTATACACGCACACCTGGGAAGCCGCCCACCACACGGCACCTGACTCACAACTCGCACAAAGCCAGCAGTGAGGTGCAGGAGGAAGAGGCCGGGGTCCTAACTCTGGACAAGGCCTCCCGGTCAGCCACAGCTTTCTCATTAATAAAGCAGAGGAACTTCAGCTTGGACAATGATCTTTGGAATACTGTGCATGTCCCACTGCTTTACTGTCTATTTGATTATTTGCTGAATTTCCTATATCAGGAGATTTCTAAAATGCACAAATTCTATTTAATCGTAAGAATGTTTTATAACGGTTAAATTCTGAAGAAAATTACTCACCAAATTTTACCTTTTAAGTGTTTTTACATGCCTTTCCTATGGACGTTGTGCTATATACAGACATAAATAATGTCTCTTAATAAATGAAATAGCTAACAAGTATTTGAGAGCAAGGGACGCCTACCTCAATTCCTCCTGGTTGTTATGGGGCGGAGTTGGGAGTGAGGCGGGGACGTCCACGGTCTCGGGGCCTTGAGCAACCGCTCTGGCCAGCAAGTCGTCTTGTGGTCTGAATGGCAGCTGAAACCCTTTAGATCCTAGGCTTTTGGCAACTGGAAAGGTAAAAACACAAACCCCCAAGTACGTTCAGTCAAACCCATGGGCGGGAAGAACCCCACAATCTGGCCGCCATCTCACCGCATGCAGCGGCACGCGCGGGCTTGGCATCCTACCTTCGTGGCTCACTAACACGCCAGCTTTTCCAGCAAGCTCTTCAGTTGTTGCAAAGCCATTTGCCATCTTCTGACAAGCCATAGGAGGTGGTGTAGGAGGAAGAGAGGCAGGGGGTGTTGGAGGATTACTTAAATTATTCTGCTGCAGGAGACCAAAAAATTTTAAAATTATATGCTACAGAGCAAATACGCCACGACCTTGCTAAACTTAGTTCTGTGAATTTTTAGCACAGGGAAGCAAGGCTACAGAAATGTAATCAGATGCATCTTCATTCCTAAAGTGCACACCAAGAAGAAAAAGAGACGTGCAGGCCAGGAGGCTCTTCAGTGGAGCAGATACCCACAATCCTCTGGACATACTACCCACAGGCTCGCTTTCCCCAGCTTGTGTACTCAGTTTTGAAATTAAGAAGCAAATTGACACTGTGCCTCATTCAGTTCTATATGACTCACTTCAAGTTTCACTGTTAAAGCCAGTGAAGGATAGCTTTAAATTCAACCAATAAATAGTAATTAAGTTAAGATATGCCCCAGTTCTATCAAAAATTTGAGAATTTAAGATCCTGCTCCAATAACTGCAACTCATATCTTAGGTATTAGCATCTGGATTGTCCAGAAATCTCAAAAAGAAGCAAAAGGAGTAGCAATAATACTAAACGGATTGAGCCATTAGCAAACACAGGTCCCTCCAAACAGTTCTCCCTGTTTGTCACCACTCAGCCACTTAACTCGTTTGTCTCTCGGGAACTGTTGGCATCTACCAACACCATCACACTAACCAAGTGCAGGGCACAGTCAAACATGCTGCAAAGACCTAGGAGCTCAAGATGAGGAGGCTGTGTGGACAGCAGCCCGCAACAGAAGAGAAGGCGTTTACAAGAGGAGGGAGAGGTTCTAACTGGAGAGGAAAGCGGACCACGGCGACACACCGAGCCCCGCAAGAGGAGGGCTTTAACGCTGAGGAAGAGGCGCCCCAGGGACACTGAAGATGCTCTCAAGTATTTTTGCAAAAAAAAAAAAAAAGATCACTTTACACAAGTTGGATGTGAAGTCAAGAATATCTAATGAGCCTATCACAAAACTCTGTTTAAAAAAAAAAAAAACCAAAGGATAAACATGGTTTCGTTTGGTATTATTTTAATAGCCTAAGGATTAATGCATAGTTGCAATTGGTACCTAAATTATTAGACTTAACACATTTTTCAGGGTTTTTCACCGTATTTTTTAGGTAAATTCCTAACTACATTTTTTTATTCTATTTAC
This sequence comes from Aepyceros melampus, assembly GCA_006408695.1. Taxonomy (NCBI): domain Eukaryota; kingdom Metazoa; phylum Chordata; class Mammalia; order Artiodactyla; family Bovidae; genus Aepyceros; species Aepyceros melampus. The sequence goes on from SJXQ01006580.1 coordinate 48,459, forward strand.
TATGAATTCGGATTCATCTTAAGAATTAAAAAAGATTTCTAAGACACTATTTTCCTCTACCACAGAAATACATAATGGATGTTTTTTCACAGTATGTATTCTGACCTATACGAAAACAATTTACTTGGTAAAGTTTTAACCTTTGAGTTGAACTCAAGTTTAAATGGAATCTGGAAGATTAGATGTAAACTAGATGGAAAAACGAGACCAGCTCTACCAGTTCGGCTATGGTATCCAAAAGAGGAAGCAAGGCAACACCTTGGCAGAGAAACATACCTTGTAGATCAACTGAGAATAGTAATCCGAAACCCCTTCAAGGGCGGCACTGCCAAAAGCTCCTAGAAGTCGATTCCCACTATTAAACTGGCCACTGCCGTAAGGAAGAAAGTGGGCAAAGTTCACTCCAATGACCGGTTCCATTAGAGGGAGCAGAGAGAGCTGCTATTGAAAAACACATTTAAGAGTAATGTACACGGTAAACAAAACAAGTGTTTCTCCATTTTCCTAAGACCCAAGGCAACTCAGTCAAATAAGGCTTGAGAAAAATAAGACTTAAAAATTTCAAGTGTCAAAATGCTGGAATAAGTGAGAGAGACTACAGGATCTTTTTGAGATATACTTAAAAACGAGCCTTTTCCTCATCTGTCTTAAAGAGATGCTGCCAGCATCTAGCAAGAAAAGCACCTTCCTTCTCTCGGCTGAGCAAGACTCGGGGCGGACCTGAGGCTTGGTGCCCCCAGCGGCCCTTTCAGCGGCTGTCTCCCACCTTCTGTGACAGCCACGAAGGTGTAAGGATGGACTTTACTACGGGAGAGACCAACGCCTGCGTTTCTCTGCGTCCAGAGTCACAAGGAATGCGGACAGAATTTTCCTGGCTGCTGAGGCTGCTCCCTTAGAACGTAAGTAAATCTCGACAATCCAGCTATTTTAAAGTAATTCTGGGGTGCCAATGGAAGAGGTGCAATTTGCTTGCAAACAGGGAATCTTTAGGCTCCTTGTTGAGATGTCTCTTACCCCTCTACTTTTTGGAAATGATGGCAACCAAGAGAGTTACATAGGGCTGAAAAAGCATCTGACGTCTCACTTCCTTGAAATGCACAGGGACTCTCCGGGAGGCTCACCTGTTTGAGGTGGGTGAAGGTGTCGCTGGTGGAGCACAGAGCTCGCCTCTCCTCGCCCTCCTTCCTCCTCCTCTTTGGCCGAGGCGCCGCCTTCTCCCCGGCCCTCTGAGTCCTCTTGCTTCGCTGCTTCTTGGTCTCACTTCCTCCATCCGTTTTTGGCAACTGGCTGTTGCCACATCCAAGACCACCTTGCACTTGAGCCCCCAGAGTTTGCTGATGTGATCGGAAAGGTTAAGAAAGAAGTGAACCATCCGCGTGCTCCATTTTCAATTCCTGCTAACCCAGTTCCATCCTAAGACACACACTTCCCAGGTGGGTATCCCAAGCTAAGGAGGGAAGACGGTGGCCTCAAAAGGCCAGCCTCTTGAGAACGGCATGCCCCCTTTCAGACACGACTCTCAGGTACGGAAACCAGTAACAGCTGCAAAGCTTGGTGAGAGCAGAGCTCGTCCCCTTTCAGAGATGCGCAACCCCCGCCGGCCTGGGAGTCGCTGACAGTCCGGAGCCCCCTCTTCTCTGGGCTTGGGAAAGGGTGCTCTACGGCTGGGGGAGCAGGCAGCCCGAGCGAAGGCTGTGCCGGTCTCTGCATGGTGGTCACGGTGCCTTATCTGGGCTCACCTTAGGAAGGGGTGAAGTACAGGTGTGTGGAAACCACTGCTAGGCCCAGAGAAGCATCACAGACTCTGTCTCTCAGTCAAGAGGCCCAGCTAGCCTCAGAGAGTGATGAAGACAGACAGTGTGCTTCATTCCAGGGCGTTCACGGCTGCACATCTGACTGACCGACCACCACCACACACTTCGAGCCAACGGAAGGAGACCGACACAGTGACAAATAAGCCTCTCCTTTCCTTTCATCTTCACAGTGAAGAACAAACCAGGCATTAAGGAGTTCTTACGGGCATGGGCAGTGCTACCAGCACCGTAAAGATACAGGACTCTTTTTAGGAGCCTTATTTCTAAACTTGACACTCAATACTTTGCTACAGGCAAGTACAGTTCCTAGTACAGTTCCTACAGTTATTTTAACATGCTCTGCACTGAATCTTCGGGGGTTTACAGATTACAGTCTAAATAACTGTGCAGAGGTGGCAACATTTTTCTGTACAAGGCCAAAAAATGAGTATCTTATCACCGACTCAACAGACATGAGTTTGAGCAAACTTGGGGAGATGGTGAAGGACAGGGAAGCCTGATGTGTTGCAGTCTATTGGGTCTCAAAGAGTGGACACAATTGAGTGACTCAACAACAACAAATATCTTATGCTTTGCAGACCAAACACCCTAGTCTGTTACAAACACTCCACTCTCTGCCCCGACACTACAAAATCAACTACAGCAACCCATAAACGGATGGGTTTGTCTCTGGGCTAATAAAACACATTCCATCCATGGACACTGACCTTAGAGATCACAGTTGCACAGGCTGTGCAACAACACTGACGCATATTTTCCTCAACCATTAAAAATGCAACAACAACCCTTGGCTCATACCAACAAGGCTACGGCAGCAGGCACACGGTGCCCGCCCCAGGGCTGACCTGAGCTTCTCCAAGGGAGGTCCCCAGCGAGGCAGACAGCAGCCCCAGGACGGGTGCACATTCTCTGGTCCCACCGCAGACCTGCTGGATGGGAACCCGGGCGGAAGGCCAGCCAGTGGTTTCACAGGCCCTCCAGCTGACTCTGGCACGTTCACATTCCAAGGGCCCTGGCCTACAGCTATGCCTCTCGTGTCCACGTGAATGTGAATCACCTGGGATCTTGTTAAGAACACACTCTGACTGGTACGTCGGCGCTGGGGGCACAAGATTCCGCTTCCTAAGCAGCTCCTAGGTGAGGCTGAGCCCCAAGGACGGCATGGGGACAAGCATGGAGCAAGGCCCGAGCACTTCTCTGCTGTTCTCCAGTCACTAGTCCTGTCTGACTCTTTTGGGATCCTATGGACCGCAGTCCGCCAGCTCTGCTGTCCATGCGATTTCCCAGATAGGAATACTGGACTGGGTTGCCATTTCCTTCTCCAGGGGATCTTCCTGACCCAGGAATCGAACCCAGGTCTCCTGAACTGGCAGGCAGGTTCTTTACCACTGAGCCACCAGGGAAGCCCCAAGCACTTATTGGCTTTTAAGAGAAGAATAATCCAAATGCTTGTTAGATGTGCGGGTCAGGCCCTGTAAGTGCCTAAGAGAATTCTCCCATCCTCACAATGACCCTAAAAACCAGCCATTACTATACTTCAAATTACAGAAGAACACAAAAGATTAAAAATTATCCAAAAGTTTGCCTGAGATAGAACAGTTCACATTTTAATGTTTCCGATCTTTCATCTACGCGTACATATATTATGATAAAAACACAATGAACCATATTCAATATTCTTTTATTTTGGTGGCTGTCTTTTAAACTTGACAGGTGGTTTGTCCCCTATGACATTAAACATTCACACACAGCACAAATTTTAATGGCTGCAAAAAATCTGTAATCATTCAGATATATATATGGAAACATCAAATCAGTAACTAGAATATTGGATTTAGGTTGCTTTCTCTCATTCTTATCTATTAGTAAAGACACAGCCATCCAGTCGCTTTCTGTGTGGTCTCGTCTTTGCACCTACTAGAATGTGACATTCCTCCTGCCTAGCCACCAGATGGCCACAGGTATGCACCGCCTTTCATAGTATCACAGGCACAGGGTAACCCTAATTCTTTTCATCCCTGCGATAAACCACCGACAGGGAGCATCACTGGTCCTGTTTTACAAGAGAGGGACCTGAGGCACAGAAAGCCTGACCCGCCCAGGCTGCACCCTGGGAAGAGGAGACATGGACTCAGTGCAAACTGAGGAGGTGACCGCTCCACACCAGCAGAGGCTTCGCCCCGACACCACAAGCAACAGCCACTCTGTGAGGGAAAACAGCCTGGGCACGTAGGGACAGGGGCTGTCCAACTATGGCCACAACAGTTTCACCTTGAGCCTGACTAGCAAGTAAATGGATTTCACCATCTGTGAAATGGGAGTAATAACTGTGCCTGTGTTATCTCAGGGCAAGTGCTCAGCACAGTGTAACCCCTGGAAAGTGGTTAAGAAGGCATCACCCTGGTAACCTAGGGCCCTGCTCCCTGCTCCCTCCCAGACGGACAAACACGCAACACAGTCCAGACGTTTATACACATACACATGAGCTGACCTCACCCTTGTTCCATCGCAACACCCAGCTGCAGCATTTTTAAAGTATAATTGCTAGTGGTGTTAGGACAAACTTCAATTCACCGAGTGCCGCCTCTGTGGTGAGTACTGTGTCAGGTACGGAGGACAGAAGGGGGCTCGGGTGCAGTCTACACCTTTCAGGAGCCCCCTGCATCCAGAGGCACTAGAGACACTGCACGGGAGCACATGGGCACTCACCTGCTGGCTGGGCTGAGACAGTATCTGGGGAAGATGATTCTAGAACTGAGTTTTGAAAGACAGAGACATTGGCCAGACATGGATTTTAAGACCCTCAAGGGCTGCAAGGTGCCCAGGGTTCCCAGGGGCAGAGGAAGTGACAGACTGAGCAGCAACAGAACTGCCTCTGGGCTGACGGCAAACCTCACCAGCACCCAAATCCACAACATTCACATCTGAACCTGGAATCAGCACTCACCCTCTACTGCACCAGACAGAGAAAGAACACAGAGGAAGCCAATGCTTGCAAAAGGAAAGGCTCCACGAACAACTGCACATGTGGACAACTACAGGCACTAGTCCATTCCATTCAGTTAAAAAAAAGAAAATCTAATTTGAGAAGCTCTGTAGAGAATTTATGAATACAACAGCAATGGCAATGCAGCTTTTGAAAGACAAGTAGATAAACACCTACGACCGAAAAAACCTGCTGTGGGAAATATCTCAGGGAAATTCACTGGAATGCAGGATTCGAAGCTTGTAGAGGAATATTTACAAGGGAACTCTGCACAAAATGAAGCAAATCCAGTGCTCTGTAACTTAAAAACGGAAAAATACTGACACATGGAAAACCACAAAGGTAAAATAACATCTACACGTTAAGACCGTGTGTGTATCACAGGAAGTATTAACACTCTGAAGCAGAATGGGTCCCCAGCGTGCATTACAGGGGTGCGTGGGCTACTTCATTATTGCTAAGAGGTTAATGGAACTGCAGGCAATCTGCAATTAGGACACACAGACACTTACTTCTCTGCTTGAGTTAGAGCCACTGAACGTGGTAATCATCAGCTGATGGGAACACGCTAGGTAAGAAATGCACTGCCCGACGGATCTCTGATTTTTGAAAAACATATTACTGCTTGATAATAATTTATGGGTACAAATCAAAACATGAGGTCCATGTTAACTTTCCTCCGTAATAAAAAGGTCATACAAGGCCAGCACTAATCTGTTGTAACCATAAGGTGAAATAAGAGAGGACAAAGGACACTGGCTTTCCTGGGCCGTACTTACCACCTCGGCTGGGTTCTGCCTCTCGACCAGTTTGCTGTCCTTTGTAGAATCGTCTTCTGAACAAAAACCACCTTCAGGTTTCTGATTTAAAAGGGAAGATGCCTTTTTATTCTTCAGCAGGTGCTTCAGAAGCTCATTGCCCGAGTCCCCTTTGGGAGCAGAAGCCCCGGCGGGTCGGGGAGGGCTGTGCGTGGGGCAGGTGGTGGCGACTGTGGCCTGCTCTTCAGCTTGGTCCCCGGGGAGCTGCTCGGCTTCAGGGACCCCCCGGCCTCGGCCCTGCTCCGGCTCGGGGGTCTCCAGTTTTGCCTCTTGGGTGGTGGCAGGGGTCTCCACGGAGAGCTTCTCCGCCTCTGACTCTGCATAGGTGTGCTGATCTGGGGTTCCCTGTGCGAAGTCCCTGCCGGGTAGCTGGGCCTCTGGCTCAGCGCACAGCGGGCCTGCTGCTGCGCTGGGTGGGGATGGGCCCGTAGGCTCCACCGCCTCAGGCCCCGCCAGCTGTGGGGGCTCACTGGGCAGA
>SJXQ01006580.1:54750-141761 GCA_006408695.1 Aepyceros melampus
GCAGAGGCGCGGCGGGCGTGGAGGTAGTTTCGGGGACGCTTGGGGTCGGTGGGGCCGTGATGTCCGAGTGGGGGGTGGACGGCGCCTTGGCCGACTCTGCGTCCTCGTCCTTCTTCTTTTTCCGGGTCCTCTTCTTTTTCCCTTTCTCTTCCGGGATTATGTCAGAATACAGCTGGATGAGCGACTGTGCCGAGCCCAGGTAGCTCTGCCCCTGGGTGACGGCCGGGTCCTGGCCTCCAGGGAGACTGCTGCTGGCTGCAGGGGGCGCCGCGGGGGGCACCGCGGGGAGAGCAGGTGCGAACGGCGGCCTCGCGGGGGACAGCTGGAAGCCAGGCCCAGGAAGACCTCCGTGGACCTGCTTCACGGGGTGGAAACTTGGGCTTCCCCCTGGAATAGAGGGCGACTCGGGAACAAAGGAGGGCGGTCCTGTCTGCTGCCTCCGCTCGCTGGTCTGCAGGAAACCTGGGGCGGGGGGTGAGCTGAGAGGCGCCTGCTGCAAACTCTGGGGCTGCGCCGCCTGCCCCATCTGGTGCTGCGGAGACGGTGGGAGGGGCCGCCGAGGTGGCACAAAGTCCCGGGGAAGGTCTGAGCCAAAGAACGGGAGCTGGGGCGCGGCGGCCGGCTGCTCAGCTCCGAGCCCATCAGGCCGTGCTGCTCCAGCTCCAGCCGCTGCTGCAAAGCTCTCTGTCTGTCGACTTCCTGCATGAGCTGGATCCGCTGTCTCTCCTGCTGTTCCCGGAGACGTTCCTTACGTTCTCTTTCTTGAAAACTTTCACTAAATGGGTTATTGTCGTCGAATTCCACCCGAGGTGGCGGTCCACTCTGGGGATTTGCATTTGACACGGCCCCTGGGGCTGGTGTGCAAGTTTTTATTGGTAACTGTGCAACCGGAGGCTGAATCCTAGGAGGGTTGAGAGGGAGGTGAGGAGCAGCACTGGGAGGTTGCCACCCAGGTATGCTGGGCATTCTGGCCGGGACTGCAGGGTGCTGCAGCTGCGGGGGCACCATTGGGAAGCTGGGCTGGCTCATGGCAGGCGGGGGGGCACCCGGAACCAGGGGCGGCTGGGGCTGCACACCAGGCAGAACAGTGGGCGGGGGGGCCACTGCACATTGCTGCTGCTGCTGCTGCTGCTGCTTAATCCGGTAATCTTCAATCAACTCGGCGTGCTCTTTCTGTTGTTTACGAATCTGGAATCAGAGAAGTAAGTCTTGCTCATTATATATGTACCACAGGCTTCACACAACATTGGCTGATGATAAAGGTGCAGGTTACACAGAAGGCAATTAGATCTTGTAGAGGCAAAATTATCTCACTTATTAGGTGATGGCAAACATCACACCCCTCCGAAAAACTCATCAACTAAAAACTGCCAATCTTTTTGATAATGTTTCTAAATATGAAATACTAAAAACAAATTTGAAAAACATTTTTTGATAATAATATTAAGAAAATCTTACTCTGAAAATCATAAGCTTCTTAAAATATTTTAAAAAAGACAACAGGGGATTCCCCAGCAGTCCAGAGGTTAGGACTGCACACTTTTCACTGCTGTGGCCTGAGTTCAAACCCTCACTGGGGAACTAAAGTCCCACAAACTATGCTCCGTGGACAAAAAAAAAAAAAAAAAAAAAAAACCCAAAGCCATAAACAAAGGTTATACAGCAATCAGCTAACTGTGATGCCTTGCTAAGTCACTTCAGTCGTGTCCGACTCTGTGCGACCTCATAGACGGCAGCCCACCAGACTTCCCCGTCCCTGGGACTCTCTAGGAAAGAACACTGGAGTGGGTTGCCATTTCCTTCTCCAATCCGTGAAAGTGAAAAGTAAGTCGCTCAGTCGTATCCGACTCTTAGCGATCCCATGGACTGCAGCCTACCAGGCTCCTCCGTCCATAGGATTTTCCAGGCAAGAGTACTGGAGTGGGGTGCCATTGCCTTCTCCCTCAGAGGTTACATTAATACATAAGGTTAGACTAACTGTGAGATTTAACTCAAACTTTAACCGTTTAAATGTTAAGATTTCACTTAAGTATACAAAACTGTACAACATGTTAAAATAAAAGATGAATTAGTAGTACACATACCACATCTTCCCATCCATGTTAGAAAGACTAGACCAGTAAAACTCCTTGAAATTAAATGGGTATAATTTCTGAAATATGGAGACGCTCTGGGGTGGTATTTTGAACACTTCCTACTAGGCTCCTGACACCCAGCTGACTGTGTCAGCAAGCTCACCCCAGGCCTGTGGTGGCCCCAGGCCCGTGGTGGCCCCGGGGGCAGACGTTCGGGAGGACCTTGGGGAAGACACAAGCCCCGTCTCGAGGACACGCCACCTCACGCAGGGCGCTAGGAGGCAGGGCTGCAAGACGCGCGTGTTCTCCACAAGGGCTGCATTTCCGCATACTGGATGCGTGCACTGACCCAAATGCTGACAGCCTTTCAACTTATTAGCAACAGGTTCCCAGGCCGACTAGCATACTGTCCGCACACATCGTTTGGGCCTGTTTCCCATTGGCTGGAAACTCCTACTTGTTCTCTTCTCTCTTCTGACTGGCTTCCTACTAGAAATGAGAAGGTCACCACTGGACTTTGGTGAAGGAGAATGAACAGACATCAAGCGCCCAGAACATGATCTGGAATACAGAAGGCACTGAGCCGGGCCTCTCCCAGGACATTTTAGAATTCTCTTAAAAACACTGTCATTAACTGCTGATCTTAACGAGATGACACTGGATTGCTGCCAACTGTGTAACAGATGATGTCTCCCATTTTCCAAGTATAGCGTTAATTTCTAAATAGGATAGATCCACGCATATGCGAAAACTAGGCCCTCATCATAAAAAATTTATAGAAATATACCAGAAGGCAATAAAAAAGCTAAAAATAATTTATAAAAGAATCCTTAAAAGCATTTTTACTTGCAGTAAACAGTGGCCCCAGAAACTAAACTGAAAGAGAAATGAAACCCCACTCTGGACAGAGTCCCAGCTTTAAACAAGGGGATCACACTGTAATCACCAGGGGCGGCAGAGGAGACGGGGAGATGGCATCACCGACTCAATGGACGTGAATCTGAGCAAACTCTGGGAGACAGCCAAGGACAGGAGAGCCTGGCATGCTACAGAACACAGGGTTTCAACGAGTCACTGACAGATCACCACCACAGCGTGCAGATAAAATGCCTCTCCTCAGCTATCTCATCTGTCTCCACAAGGACTCAGCAGGTTCTTTATTGTTGTTGTTCAGTTGCTAAGTGATGTTCAACTCTTTGGGACCCTATAAACTGTAGCACACCAGGCTTCCCTCTCCTTCACCATCTCCTGGAGCTTGCTCAAACTCATGTCCATTGAGTCAATGATGCCATCCAATCATCCTCTGTCATCCCCTTTCCTCCTGCCCTCAATCTTTCCTGTGTAAAATGGTGATAATACCCCCTTGTTCAGAAAGTTAAGTAAGACACGGCATGTGACTAAGTTCCCTATGCAGAAAGTTCTTCTGTGATATTTACCAAGTCAATCAAACTGCTCTTTTCTACTATTAACTTGGAGAATAAAATTTATGTTGACAATCAAAAACAAGATGGACCTTTCTTATGTATAATTCTATGCATTTCAACACAGTGAAGACCACTGTGGCCGTCACCACAACCAAGAAACAGGCCACTGCCCCTTTGTAGGCAAATCCTCCTCCCCCAGCTCTAGGCCCTGGCAACCACTAAACCACCGTCCAACTATGTAATTCTGTCATCTCAAGAATTTTCCATAAATGGAATCAATATATAACTTTTTGGGATTAACTTCTTTTACTCAGCACAACGCTCTTGCTGTATCTACCCCAGCTGTGGTGTACTTCAGCAATTCCATTCTTTTTGATTGCTCAGTAAGTATTTCATCATTCGAACGTGCCACGCTTTGTCCAAACGTTCACCACTGAAGGATGGCGAGGGGCGCGTGGGGCTGTCCCAGTGACATAGGTGACTATGTTAGAGATGCTGTCTGTATGTGTATGCACAGGTTTTGGGTGAACCTAAGTTTTTAATTCAAGTAAATACCTAAGAGGGTCGCTTAATGCATTTTAAACACTACTACTCTTTCATTTTAAATAAAAAGCTCAAGTTTTACCTTTTTGTAAGTATAACTGCTATTTCAGTATGAACATTTTGAGAACCATCAGGTCTATAATGGAAGATAACAGCAAACTGGTCTTGTATTTCAGGAATGAGTCCTTTATAGTCAATGTATATTAAGATCAAAAACTGAGAGGGAACACTAATAAAAACATAGTATGAAAAAAAAAACCACCAGAATGATTCAAACGCTCCATCTGAAATTCCACTGGAGACTAGGGAACCAAAGACAGGGTGAGGCAAAGGTCAACTCCAAGTACCGACAGGAAACCGAGGCTCTCCCCACGTGCTATCTCCAGGAAAGCTGGAAGCTGCACGGCGACCCCCAGTGCAAGGAGAGCACCCAGCTCCCTGAGCGCTACCAGCTCCAGCAGGGTTTCCTATCAGAGCACGGCCACAGCTCCTCTAAGTCAGGACTGGGACGGCACGACTCGTCAGAGCCACCTGCGGCAGGACGTGCCATGTGACCAGGACTCTGGGGCAAGGACTGGAGCAGTCACGCCCCCAGAAGAGGTCGGAGAGCTGTCACTCCTGACAGCGCGCTTCAGTGTGCCACTTCAGTCCAGTCCAGTCGCTCAGTTGTGTCCGACTCTGTGCAGCCCCATGCATCTCACCGCCAGCCAGATCCACTCGTAATTGCTCAAGAGCAGGCTGCCTGGCCAAGCTGCGTGTTACCTGCTCCAGCTGCTTCTGGACCATGCTCTGCTGCTCGGTGACGTGCTTCAGCTGCTCGGCGTCCTCCTCTGGGAACTCTCGGCCGGCCTTCTTGGCGGTGCGCTGCTTAGCTGAAAGGGCCTTCTTGGATTTCCTGTGCGCGCCAATTTGTTCTTCAAGATATTTCTGCTGCATCTGAAGAAGCTGTTGGGTCTCCTGAAGCCATTCTTCATACTGTTTACGTTGTGAATCATCTGAGGAAAAAAATTAAAATTCATCTGTGTTAATTTTCTAAAGAGTCCAATACAAGATACACAAATTCGTTTTGTAAGGAAATAGTTTCACCATGACCTTGTCATAGGTATTTTGAAAACATAATACTAAATATTAGACCATAATGCAACTATTGAAGATTTTAGAAAAATAAGAAAACTAAAGAATGCATGTTCTTAGGACACACGCTAAACTCATATCTATACACACTATAAACCCAATCTTGAGAAGCAGAAGACTTATGTGATAGGATACTTTTTATCTACTGAATCACTGAATTCTCTAACCCGAAAGCCACTATTTACTAAAATAAAACTACATTTGTATTTGATTAGCTCAGCTTAACAGATTTTGAAGAGACGAAGTAAGACACAGCCTACCAAGGCGCAGAGCATGGATCAGGCATTATTTCCCATGCTAAGTGTCCAAAGCTTATAAGGCCTCCCCTATTTCTAAATAGTGAAGACATGTCCTGAACTAACAGGGAAAGAACCTAGAATGTTTTAGAAAGGACCAATATGAAGTCTGTTTTATAAAGGAAATGTGTAAGTTAAAAAAACTGATGATTTTTAAGAATTTTGTCCTTTATATTTCTATAAATAAGCCATTAACCAAGTAAAATCTTTTCCACTTGTATGACTGTCATTAATATCTCCCCAAACAGTTGTATCTCTTCATCTTGTAGCAATATTCCTTATTCTTTGAGGGCACTTTACTTCACTGATGCCAAGTTAAGGGAAAAAAAAAAGTAATCTTATGTTGTGAAATTCAGAATATACCATTTTGACTCACTTTAAGACAAAGAAATGAATAAATACAATTCCAAGAAGGAAATTAGCTGAAAAATTACATCAATGATAACAGAATATCGTCATACAATAAGAATCCACCCAAAGTCAATGGGCACAATAAAGCCAGAAAAAGCCAGTTGGTTATAGTAGTTCACTTGTTTTTAAGGCAAATATGTATTCAAATTATAATCATTAATGAAAGGGGAATTTCAAAAGGTTGGACTTTGGGTTTGTTCTTAAACCCAGAAGTTCCGTCCGTGTATGAACTTGAATCTCATCTACTAAATTTGCAGGGCATTGTTCTAGAACAGGCTTTTTCACAAGATTTCAGAAGTTCTGCTTCTGGTAGAATGAGACCTACCGCAAGGAAAGCCTTTCTGGTTTCTGGAACCAGGAGAGCAGAGGTGAGCAAAATGAAAAATAACGGTGAAAAAAAAGTTAGCTAGACAGTCTGAGAGTTCAGAAAGGTTCAGTCTGGGGAGAACTTTAAATGCTATCCTGAAGCACCGTGGGACCCCTGGAGGCAACTAGCAGGATGTGGTAGCATTCTGCATCCCTGACTCCACACCATGCTGCTAAACCCGGCTCCTCTTTAAGCACACGCCCTTTGCTGTTCCCATTTAGTGTCCTTGTCACTGACACAGTCAGTCATTAGAGAAGAAGTGGTTTTACGCCACGGATTGTGAAGTGCCCAGTCTATATTCAAAAATCGCAGCAGCACTGAAGAGAGAACGGGGAGATGACTTTTCTGTATTAAAATACTCATCTCTAACCATAAGTATTCATGCACAGAAAAAAGAAAAGAAAAGCAATGAAATACATGCCTTGAGGAAGAGGACCCTAATAGGGCAGCAGTGATGTTTAATAAAAGATTGAGGGCACTTTGACTTCAAATAACACACCTACACTAACTCCAAGATTTTAGAAGAACACAAATATAGTGCAAACCAGCAATCCCCAGAGAACACGTAACTGATTAGATTTATACTTACTGACAAAGCCTGGACCAAAATTTGGAGGATTAGGCCTAGAAATCTGATGTGTTATACTGCCATCCTAAAATAAGTAAAATTTACAAATAGGTTTATTCCACATTTCAGTTAAAGGGGGACAAAAACTTAAAAAAAGGAAAAAGAAGTGGAAGGGAAAAAACTTCAATTTCTTATGACATCTTTGAAGCTTTCGTTTTGATAAAAAGTAGAATGAATTTTGTGGTGACAACCTACTTTTTGAAACTTTTAAACTACCTCTGAACTGTTCTATTTGCTAGGTCTCAGCTGAAAAACAATTAAGAGTTTATTCATCAAAAATATGATAGTAGGGCAAATCAAATAGTACTTAGCTAAAGATTCACATAAAACCCTACTTTGTGATCAAATCTATCTGGTTTCTTCAGCAGCTAAGACATAGAAACATGGGTTCCAGATTTACTAAATTCCACTTCACAAAGTTATTTATAAACAAGAACCAGTATCTTAACAGGCACAAATAATAAAACATATATACACTAATTTAAATATTACTCTCATTTTCTAATTGAATGTATTTTTTCCAGGGAGATTGAAAAGTTATCATCTCACAATTCCCTGGTAACAATCTGATAAATAAAATTAACTTTGAAAAAGCATTTACTGAGTTCTCACAAATCCTGTTAGACAAGAGCTGTAGACAAAGTAACGATGACAAATAGCATCAGCACCCAGAATGCACTGAATGTAAACCATAAAATCCCGCAAAGCAGGTGGTCTAACAGTAGACAGATCAGAAAACGGAGGCTAAGAAGTTTGCCACAAAATCCCGATAAACTCACAGTGGAAATCAGATTACACTTAGCTACGAAGCCTGTGTTTTTTCAACAATGTCAGATGGCTCTTTTTTAATGAAAATATAATTATTAGCATAATAAATCTAAAGCAGGGCAAAGACAAAGTGCCCAAAAGACATGTAGAAAGTAGGTAGCTTTCTTTTTTTTCCCCCTAGGCAGAACTTGGTGAAAAGAAAAACTGAAAATACAATATAAAGTGTAGTTCTAACTTTCTTGGACATGACTTGACACTGAATATTTACACTTAAAGCTGATTATTGTGAATGTTAAGTACTTCAAAATTAAATTATTCCAAGGAATAAATTGCAGCACGTAATTGTATCTAAATAAAATGACTATAATCATTATTTTCTGCAATTTGTAGCAGTTTTACATTTTAATGTAATGACTGAATTCTAAAATGCTGGACGTGAAAACGTCTCCAGTTAAAAGTAAATGAAATCAAACCCAAAGACCCTAAGCACCTGGCTTCCCTCCAAGTGACCTTCTACCCTTAAACATACAGATCCTTTTCAGAAACTGCCAACGTTTTAACCTTAACTTGTCTTGTCCTTAAACCAGTAAAATGCCTTATTTCTGCCAAGCCGGTAACACGCTGGGGCAGTGTTCTAGGACTTCTACTGTTTCCTAGAAGTGGCCTCACTGTAAAGACGAGTGGGACACACAGGAAAGGACTAGAGCTCGAGAGTGACTGGCGACAGGCGGCAATACCTGAGCAGCTGCCTGTGGCAGGAGGGTCTGGCTGTCCCCGCTCTGTGCCCCGGCCACTGACTGGCCCACGAAGGGGAACCTGTAGAAAGAATAACTGAGCATCAAAGAAATATTTGCAACTAACATCATCTTTACGTCCTCTTCCAGGGAAGGGGGAGTAATAGCAATGTGTCTCTTGTCAAAAACAGTGACTCGGGCCCTGTATTTTTGTGCCCCAACCTACTACACGATGGAGAAGGCAACGGCACCCCACGCCAGTTCTCTTGCCTGGAGAATCCCATGGACTGAGGAGCCTGGTAGGCTGCAGTCCATGGGGTCGCTAAGAGTCGGGCGTGACTGAGCGACTTCACTTTTAACGTTTCACTTTCATGCATTGGAGAAGGAAATGGCAACCCACTCCAGCGTTCTTGCCTGGAGAATCTCAGGGGCGGCGGAGCCTGGTGGGCTGCCGTCTACGGGGTCGCACAGAGTCGGACACGCCTGAAGCGACTCAGCAGTAGCAGCAGCTACTACACGGCTGTGTGGAGTGTGAATACTTCCTACTCGTTTTGCCTCTGATGAAAGGGAAGCTCCAGAGAGAGTAACTTTCCCACAGTGCCTAGTGTGGCTGCAGCGCCTGTGAGGCTGTTCCAGAGTCCACTTGGTTATGTGCCTCATTACACATTAAAATTCATTCAAATCTTTTAGAAAATAATGAACGCACAGTTTTCTTAGAATTTACACAAACTGTTTATTCTGATCTTTTAAGATGTATCTCCATTAAGAACCTTCATATATCCTTATGTCTAACTGCTGCTGCTGCTAAGTCACTTCAGTCGTGTCCAACTCTGTGCAAGCCCATAGATGGCAGCCCACCAGGCTCCGCCGTCCCTGGGATTCTCCAGGCAAGAACACTGGAGTGGGGTGCCGTTTCCTTCTCCAATGCATTTAAGTGAAAAGTGAGAGTGAAGTCGCTCAGGTAACAGCATATCAAAAACTGGCCACGACTAAGAAAAAAGTCTCTACGGTTAAAAGTATCTGGCAAAATGTTACTTATCCTAGTTAAAAACTTCAGAAACATTACTGCTTTGAATGAAAACATTGCATCTAGAGCTACCAAATGCTTCAACGCCTATCTTCCAAATTATCAAACATTATAATTAATGTCTAAAGTAGATAATTATGTCTAACATAATTAATGTCTAATCAGATTTGGGAACATATGCTTTTTTATTTTTTTACTCAGCTTTTTGATTCGTCTGTTGCCCCCTGGCCCCACTATAGCCTGGTGTGGAATGGCCTCTCAATCCACAGAGCAGTCACTGTGCATCACCCTCAGTCAGCTTCTGCCGCCACATGAAGGAGCGATCCTCGTCTCTGCCTCTCCAAAGACCTCAGCAGAAGCGCTAACAACTCATCGGCTGACTAACACATCAGTGTGTCTAAGTGGTAGAGACTTACGCTGAAGGAGCAGGGGTTCCAAATCTCAGGTCTGTATTTTAAAGTACAGAATTAAATTTACGATTTCCTCCTATTTTGACTACAGGCAACAAACTACAGTATTATCAGCAGTACTGTGACTTTTCAAAAACAGAACTTGTTATTTTCATGGCAAAAGTTGCTGCACAAACCCAGTCGGTCATTTAGGTTCATCACATCATTCTTTTGAAGTTATGGTAGTTATTAGACCTACTGCCAAATTTATTCACGTATTAGAGAAGCACATATACTGTAACTTTTACATTTAAATAACTGTAGTTTCAAATATAATTGATCTCCTCTGTAATATTATGTTTTTGGTTTGGCATTAAAATATTCTGAGGAGTTCAAAGGCTTTACTGGAATGTCAGAAAGTCCATGACATAAAAAAGTTAAGAACCCTCATGACAGAGAAACAGTGCTCACAGACGCTGAGCATGCAAGTCATTACAGTCTCTTCTTTGATCTTAACAATGCTTCTCAACCATTTCCAAAGTATCCAACAAAGCACCTTTGAAGAACTGTGTTTAAATTCATGTAGACTTCATTTCAATTTCACGATCACCCACACTCAACAAGCAATTAGGCTAAATTGAGACTCTATGCCTACTCTATCGACAGAGGTTCTCAAACAGCAATATACAAAAGAATCACCCATGGCGTTCGCTAAAACTACAAGCACCATCTCCAGATACTCTGATTCAGTATGTCTGTGGTTGAGTAAAGGAACCTTAAAGGAATTTTAAGTAAAGGAATTTTTAAAAAAGCTACCACGTAATTCTGATGATGGTCCACGATCAGAACTTAAGAAACCCTTAGGGGGTATAAATAATTTCAGAAATTCAGAGAGTCAAATAGCTCATAATCTTCTCTAATGTATAATTTTCTCATTTTTTCCTATTAATAGTGAAAAGGCTTATAAAGTTTCAAAATGCTAACTCTCATACGTTCTCTGATGGAATAAAAAACCTTCAGACTAACACGCTATCTTCTGTTCTCAGCACAGAACAGTTGAATGTCTGCTCTCCTGCTCACCCTCACCTACTCAGGATGAAGCATCTCTGTCCCAAGCAGTGCTAGGTCAGCGTTATCTACTCCAAAGCACTTAAACGAGCGTGTATTAACAATGTTGGATCTCCTGCTTAGTCAAGTCACTCTTGCAAACCACTCTATGATGCTTTATTATGTTTACCCTGCAACGAATGAAAAAATCTTTACATTCGTACAGCATTCTGCTTTTGATTATATTCAGCTGACTTCACAACCAACTGAAATAATTACCGTTCATTCCTAGAATACAAGTTTTGCGTCACTATATGCTCCTTCTAGTAGCTAGCAGTGATGCCGTGCGCTTCTGATGCACAGCAAGCTTGAGAAGCATCGTTACCTACCTGTTCATAACCATCGGCGGCATGCCCATGTTGTTTTGTGCCATTACTTTATTTATGCCCTTAAGGGCCACCATTTTGGCTTTCATTATAGGGTCTGTAATTGCATCAAAATCTGAAGAAGAAACATATTTTAAAGTTACTCATTTCACAATAGTTGGTTCAAGTGACACTAAGAAGAACGTTAACTGTCACAAACATTACATAACTTAGACTCTTATTCCTTGTTATTTAATAATCATTGTTATAGGTCTCTATACTAGGTAAAGAATTATGAGAACCTCATCCTGAATTTACTCACATCTAAGTGATCAACGCATTTAATATCTTAGTCCTGCAAAAATCTAATCAAAGTATTTGCCAAATACTGTTACAAGGGAAATGATAGCAGTAACCTAAAGTGATGCCGTTCTATTCATCTCAACTTTCACAAGGCTCCACCATGATGAGAAGCTGCACTTATTACAAATACTAAGGAATTTTTGCTAAATTGGTTATTACTCAAAAGAAAAATGTATCAAGTTCTGATAAGGATAGGCTAAGGGAAAAGATCTCTTTGTATATAGAAATGGGCTAAAATGATGGAACTGGTAATGAACGTAGGACAGAAGGTCAATTTTATTGTTTAGAAAAAGCATTAAAAAAAAAAAAAAACAGGATTCTTTGGACATGTGTCCTTTGATTGCTGGGTTCTTTCTCTTAGAGGCACTCAGGCATTTTTACTAGTGCACTGCTGTTTTTTTTCTTGGGGGGGGGGGGAACATTCCCTCACATTGGTAAGCTACTAAAATAAGTTAGAGAGCTTTATATGACCAAAAAACTGCCAAGCATTCACTGCACAAGTGAGAACTTTACTCCTAGCATAATTTCTTTAAATTCACCTTTCAATGACTGTGAAAATACGTGGCAATAATGAGAATACATAGAAGGAACGAACCAAATATAATATACAGAAGGAAGGAATCGAAAACGATTTCTATTAAGTCTTCCCATAAAAAAATAGAATTGAGAACGTCTGAAACTCCAGAGTTTAATTTCTTGATTTATTGGGGAGGAATCTTGAAACTCTTAGTCACTTTCATCTCAAAGCTGAAGAAGGAACAGAAATACAACCCTCAGTACTCTAGGTCACATGTAATTTTAATACAGAAAAAAGCTTGTAAGCATACATTCCACCCAAAGCCCACGGTGACCATTTTTGGAATCAGAAGAACTCCTACCGATATTCGGGAAGAACGGCTCAGATCGCTGGCGGATCATGGCTTGCATCTGTCTCTGCTGCTGCTGCTCTTGCCTCTCTTGATCCAAAAGATCCTGCAGAAGTAGAGGCTGCTCCTCCAGAAGGAGGGGCCTCTCTCTGCTCTGCTGGGCTAACGTCTGAGGAATCATTAGCTGCTGGGCTCCAGACATCCCGCTGGTACCAGGCTGACTCGTCAGGGGCACAGGCTGACTGGCAGGTTTGCCTGCCCCGAAAGTGTGGTTTACTGGCGGCTGACCCTGAATGAAGCCTGGATTTACCTGCACACCCTGAGGGAAAGCATGGTTTAGTCGAGGGACTACTGTCACGTTAGTGTTCATGGTACTATCCAAAACATGACCAGGCGGTGTCATCAGAGGGGTAGGCAAACGTGACACGTGGCTGGACGGGGAGGCTGGCAGAGTTGGTGCTGGAGATGCCAACGGCCTCATGTCTGCAGGATCAGGTTTTTCGTTAGCAAGCAGACTTGAGAGAACTGGAGTCGGCCCAGGCATGCCGCACGGGGTGACGGCATTGTCGGCAGGCAGCTGAGTGGCCCCACGAGCCGTGCTCGGGCTGCAGCTGGTCGCTTCTTGAGTAGTCCTCTTCTCCAGAAGGTCTGCTTCACAGGGCTGCACGGGAGCCTTGTCCCCGTCACTCCTGTCCAGAGGCGCAGAGGCCGGTGGGCAGGGAGGGTCAGCAGTATCTTTACCATCCTCACTTTTCTCACTTTCACATTTGGCTTCCCCTTTAGAATTTGGAGACAGCACTTCCGTTTTTATCTCGCTGCTGACAGTGGATTTTTTCCAAGGAGAAGTCTTATCAGAAGGAACCACACTTTTGTTGTCTTGCTCCTTTTTTTCAGGTTCAACAGATACACACTTATTATCTAACTTATCATCAATTGGGACATTGAGGTCCAGTTCCTCATTGAACATGTTCTTCTTATCTTCCAGGTCAAGTTCTGGGTCTGTATAAGCGATGATATCAACTCCCCCGACCGTAAGAGGTCGTCCAGGTTGGGGTCGTTAGCTTCCAAATTCCCCAGAGTATCCAACTCGTCCCCTTTGCCATCTTCTGTATCCAGGTTTAAATTTTCAAGATCTTCATCATCTAAGTCTTTGACTTCAACCCCTTCAAGGTCTTTAACATCGAGTTCTTTGACAGACGGGTCATCAGAATCAAGCTTTTCTTCGAGACCATCGGAAGACTGGGCGGTTATCTGTAAATTTTCAGATGTCATTTCAGCTGGCACAGAGGCTGACAAAGGGGCCTCTGAGAACTCACCACCCAAGGGGTGACTCAGAGACCTCATGACCATAGCAGACGAATGGACAGCATGGCTCTGCTCCTGCTGAGATGGCGGCACTTGTTCCAAATTTGGGTGCACGGGCAGCTGATGAGGGAGACCTTGGGAGGGCCGTCTCATGGGGTCTGGGTGTCTAGGGCCTGGGAACTCTGGCCGGGGAATGAAGGTTCCATGGCGGGGATGTGAGGGTGCCTCAATGACATTGCCAGGAGCAGCAGGGAAGGGCAGCCGGGGCCTCCCGTCCGGGGCCCGGTGCCTCAGCTCAATGAAGGCCTGGCCCAGTATGTTATGCTGCTGAACCGGCAGGCTCTGTGCTGGAAAATGTGCAGGAAGTCCACCGGGACTATTCATTGTTGAGTTATTTAAAGGCCTGGGCATATCTACAGATAGAGACCTTCTGAGCTGTGGAGGAACTCCAGATCCTTGCATTTGCTGAGGAGGTACAAGGAAGCGTTCCTGACCTGACAAGGTGCCATGACCACCTCCTGGAAATCCAAACCTAAAAGAAGAAATAAAGAGCAGTTAACATAAAGTATTGTACTGAATTCAGAGGTAGGTTGATAAAAAGGAGGAGTTTTAGGTTAAACACAGATAGGGCTCCCCAGGTGGCTCAGGTGGTAAAGAACCTGCCTGCAATGTGGGAGACCCGGGCTTGATCCCTGGGTTGGGAAGATCCTCTGGAGAAGGAAACGACAACCCATTCCTTCAGTACTTCAGTATTTTTGTACTTCTGCCAGGAAAATCCCATGGACAGAGGAGCCTGGTGGGCTGCAGTCCATGAGGTCACAAAGAGTCAGACAGGACTGAGCAAGCACACAAAATTTTGCCAAATGTAATAATGACTTAGTAAAAACAAAATTATCACTATTAGAAAGTATTTATAAAGAATCTATATGAACATAAATTTCTGCCACATACTCTACAGTAAATACCATACCTGAGCTCTGATGACATCTAACAGAGATCACAAACGAAGACAAAGGGAAACAAACAAGCAGATGGAATCGGTTGTTTACAAATCAGCATATGCTACTGGAGATGCAAAGAAGGCTATGATATGGAGGAAGCTCACCCGGGAGACGCTTGAATAGGAGGTCTAATGAATTTTACCAGAGACTTACAGGTCTCTGCACTTAAGAAAACAAAGGCATGATGACTGGACCGATTAACCTATTTGCTCAAAGAATGAAAACCAGGGGTAGTAAGACAAGAATGATAGGCATTATCTGTAAAGACTCAGTAAATGAGTGAATTACAGGAAAACTTATTTATATTGTACCTCATCCTAGAAAGAAGGAAAGGCAAGTTGCAAACAAATATGGGTTTTCCAGGTGGTGCTAGTGGCAAAGAACACGGCTGTCAATGCAGAAGACTTAATAAGAGACAGTGGTTCCAACCCTGGGTCGGGAAGATTCCCTGGAGGAGGGCATGGCAACCCACTCCAGTATTCTTGCCTGGAGAATCCTCATGGACAGAGGAGCCTGCCAGGCTACAGCCCATGGGGTCATGAGGACTGAAGTGACTTAACACATACAAATAAATATAAACAGAGTAACAGGCATAAAATAAGAAGAAAAAAGAAAAATAAGGGGAAGACTTTACCATGAAGGTAAGTATTAGACTAAAAAATATACCTGACAAAATGAAAAACATATGTTAAAGAAATGCCTCCTTATTACAACTCAGGCCCACATTTGGCTCTGACTATTCTACTAGTCATTTCAAAGAGAAAACCTCTAATTTTACAACCCTATTTCATCATGAGAAGTTCCTACAGGAAAACATCCTTTCGATTTAGAAATTTCCACAAATATTTACAGTGTAAATTAAAAATCTAAGAGGAAAAAAATTCATATCACATATGTGACGGAATATGGCAGTAACACATCAGAGGTTTGATTAGTATGATAAACAGTATCACTGTGGCTGTAATGTAATGCTAGTACAGTCAATACTTAATAACAAAGGGAATGTTTTTAGTCTGTAGAGTACTTAGAGGTTTAGAAAAAAATCTACGACCTCTCATTAGTGAAGATAACATTGGTTTTATCTCAAAGGAATCAAGAAGTAAAACCGAGCAACAAGGTCTTGATTGAGAGTCATATCAGAGAATATATGAATACACAAAACCCCAGATCACGCTGCTGTACAGCAGCATCGCAAATCAACCACACTCCAATCAAAACAGAGTGAAAAGAAGTCCTTTCAGCCGGGCATCCCCTTGGGTTGACAGTTTACTCTGGTGTGAAATGAAAAGCCTTACCTGAATCCATGTGGCCTCATCCCCATACCGCTGACATCAGGGGGATAGACTCCACGGGCCTCCTTCGGGAAAACAGTGTATCGAGGTCCCAGAGGAGGGACCATGGGAGACCTGATGCTCCCAGGGTAGGGGGGTGGGGGCCGGGCGAACGCCTGGCCGACGCTCTCCGGCTGCCAGTGTGGCGGGGGCCCCGGGTGCGGCACCGCTCCTGGGTCCTGGGTTCCCTTCTCCTGCCGACCGGCCATCTTCTTCTGCTGCTGCTGCTGGAGGATGATCTCACGGAGCTTCTGTCGCTGGACGGAGGGAAACGCAAGGTGACTGGGACTTCTGCTGACCCATGCCTTTTTCAGCCTCAATGATTCTAATACTCCACTATGGTACTGTTTGAATCTTAGTATTTCAAAGTACAATAAAACACGAGTTACACTTAAATAGTCAGTAGGTTGTAAAAAAATAAACATGATTTGGGTCCTTTCTTTTGCCTATAACCACCACAGAACTGAAGCTTTCGTATTTAAGAATTCCCCTACAAACTCATGAAGACTGAAATTAGGTAACAAGAATAGGTCCAATTCACTGGTGTTGATTCTACAAATTTCACTTTTCTTCTCTGCAGTATGACAAATTCTACTGAAAAGATCTGCTTTGTATATAAGTTACTTGATAAAACAGCTTTCTCAAATATTACATTTAAGACAACTAAAGATTCGAGCTGTTTACCTGTCTCAATTTCTCTGTATCAGCCTGGGACATGTTGACAGTGCTCTGTGTTTCGGTGACCCCTGAGGTGGGTATGGGTCCGGGAAGCTGGGAGATGCTGGAGAACTGCTGGCCTTGCGGAGTCATGGGCGTGTTGGAAGGTGCCCCAAAGCTCCCCTCAGACCCAGGCCGTGGCTGATCAGCAACATCATGGGCAACCTGACTTGTTCCAAAAGTGTCAGGCTGTGGTCTTGGAGTCATGGGAGGCTGATCGTAGGGGTCACGGGGAGCAGATGGGGAAATGCGGCTAAAAGCATCTGAAAGACCAGGACCAGGCGGCCTGGGAGTCTGGGAACAAGCATCAGGCGGCCTCACCAGAGGGCCAGGTAAGGCTGCTCCTCGATTATGTGCTTGCAGGAAAGGATCCTGGTTTTGCATGAGGGCCGGTCTTGTCGAGGACCTAGTAAAACCCTCTGCAATCCTTGGCCGTGGTGTTGCTGGTGTTTGAGAGTAAGGAACAGACATTCCAGGTCTTGGGGTTCCAGGAGGATGAGCATATGGGTCAGAATGCCTCTGACTGGCTGCAGGTGTAGCAAACAAGTCTGCTTGTGCAGACGGCCGTGGGGTGGGCGGCTGCTGACTATATGGATCCATCGTGGTGGGCCGGGGAGTTCCAGGAGGTTGAGAATAGGGGTCTGGGTTGGAGCGAGATGTTCCTGGGGGCTGGGAATAGGAATCTACAACAGGTCGTGGAGTTCCTGGAGGCTGGGAATATGGGTCCTGAGATGTTGGCCTTGATATGGGTCAGGCTGGGAAAAAGTCCTCGAGGGATGGGAGAAAGAGTCATTCATTGCCGGATGTGGGGTGAGGGGAGGCTGGCTATAGGGCTCACTGGACTGGTTATGAGAAAAGCTATCTACAGGTCGTGGTGTCATCGTGGGCCTTTCATAAGGGTCGATGGACAATCGCCTTGGTGCCTGGGACACTGGCCCGTAAGGATCCTGGGAGGGAGGAGGGGGCTGCATCGGAGCTTTAAAAGGGCTGGGACCACCGTCGAGAGAAGCAGGTGTCAACAAGGGTCGAGCATAGGGGTCAGGGATCCGCTGTCTCTGAAATGCATCTGCCCGAGGAGATGGTTTGGGGAAGTGGTCACTGGTGCCAGGGGCGAGAGGGCCTTGTGAGGTCTGGTCAGAAAGGGCAGGAGACCGGGGCAGGCCGAGGGGCTTGGGAAATGGCTCTGTCAGCACAGGCCGAGGGGTGTCTGGAGGCTTTACATAGGGGTCACTGCCGGTGGTGGCGGCGGCGCACGCCTCTCGGACCGGCGACGGCCGGTTGCCTGCGACCTCACCCATCTGAGGCAGCCTGGTGGCTGACGGCAGCGGCCCACAGCTCTCCGACAGGGCGGCGTTTCTTCTGGGAAAGCCGTGACCCCCGGGAGGTGGCCGTGGGGTACCCACCATTTTTGCGTAAGGGTCCATTGGAGACGGTGGTCGAGAGTTGGATGGTCCAGGGGCAAACACCTGTGGGGACGGGGGCTGAGAAGGCTGAGCCTGAGACAGACTCTCCTGCAGGGACAGGCGCAAGGGCACGGGGGGGGGTGGGGGAGCTTGCGGCTTCACAAACACATCATCTGAGGGGGCGGGGGTGGGGGTGCTGGGCAGCGGCTTTGGAAACGGGTCCTTGTGGAATGACTGGGCGGGAGACAGACTTCCATTGCCAGCCTGCGGGGTCAGGGGGCTCTGGATCCCACTACTGGGCGTGTCTGAGCCGGACTGGCCCATCGCAGGCTGAGAGCTGAGCTGCTGCTGCTGCTGCTGCTGCTGCTGCTGCTCGCTCTTCACCTGCTCCAGCTTCTGTGTGGCTTCGATCTTAGCCTGCTGCTTGCTTTTCTGACGCATTTGCTGTTTAAACAGGAAAACAAGCCTATGTTTAAGGAAGAATACAGCCCCCCGTGGGGTGAGGTGAGGCCAACAGAAAATGTGTCTGTTGCCATCAGTTTCCAGATTGCTCCCGTATTAAATTATAAATTCCTAAAGAAAGGAGACAGTTATTCACCAGAGCATACCTAATGTCCACAGAAGAATATTGTTTATAATATTTACTATAACTTCCCAAAGTCAACATAAATGTATTTTACTGAAAAAAGGAAAGCCTATTTTTAATCAGATTTTTATATTCTAGAAAGAATTGTATCTGAAATGATGACATAAATAGCTCTTTTCTCAAAAACCAAAAAACACCAACTTAAAAAGTCAATTCTTAAAAGTAAACCCAAAAGAAACGCACCTGTCTGAACTTCCATTCCTGTTCATGCTCCGATTCTCTCTGCTTTAGTGGATCTTTAAAAAGATCTGAATCGATGCGAGAGCTGGGATCGATGCTGTCTTGCTGTTGCTGCCTTTTCATGGAATCATTTGACATCTGCACTTTATTAATGCGTAAAGCAGCTCTGTTATCTCTGGCTTTTTGCTTTGAAAAAAGGAGAAGATGATTATCTTCCAGTATATGTTAAAATTAGAAAAACTATGACAAACTTTATCATACCAAAGCAAGAAAATGTCAGGTTAAATAGTTGAAATATTATCCTTGAGAACTTACATGAAAAGATCAGACGCTACCCCAACTCCCCCCGCTTATAAGGCATGCTTCCATTGAAGACTTGTTTCCATCTCTCTATTTGAACAAAGGTAGAGAACCCAGGTGTAATCTAGAGAACCCAGGTGTAATCTAACGTTTTTCAATCCTAATTCTGGTAACAAACTCCTCAAAAATGCAAAGATTAATACCTCTCTAAATTTACAGAAAAGGAGAATACCAAATCAATTCTCCAAATCCAAAATCAGGAATTTGAAGCTTAACATTCAAAAATAAACAAATTAAAAAACCCACCATTGAGAAACATTAAAAATACCCTGCCATTATCTCTGCCAGTCAAGGGAAAACAAAACAAAGAATCATCAACACAACCGCCAAAACAGCAATGGTTTGCTTTCTCCAAGCAGTCAGCATCACTGGCAATACATAAGCTGAAGACCAGAGCACAAAGTAGCTGTGTGTTTTTCACAACAATAATGCAGATTTAAAATGCTTTAAAATGAAAGCAAAGATTTGGATCCAGTTGACAATCTTAACTTGGCTATGTGGCTTCGATCTTAGCCTGCTGCTTGCTTTTCTGACGCATTTGCTGTTTAAACAGGAAAACAAGCCTATGTTTAAGGAAGAATACAGCCCCCCGTGGGGTGAGGTGAGGCCAACAGAAAATGTGTCTGTTGCCATCAGTTTCCAGATTGCTCCCGTATTAAATTATAAATTCCTAAAGAAAGGAGACAGTTATTCACCAGAGCATACCTAATGTCCACAGAAGAATATTGTTTATAATATTTACTATAACTTCCCAAAGTCAACATAAATGTATTTTACTGAAAAAAGGAAAGCCTATTTTTAATCAGATTTTTATATTCTAGAAAGAATTGTATCTGAAATGATGACATAAATAGCTCTTTTCTCAAAAACCAAAAAACACCAACTTAAAAAGTCAATTCTTAAAAGTAAACCCAAAAGAAACGCACCTGTCTGAACTTCCATTCCTGTTCATGCTCCGATTCTCTCTGCTTTAGTGGATCTTTAAAAAGATCTGAATCGATGCGAGAGCTGGGATCGATGCTGTCTTGCTGTTGCTGCCTTTTCATGGAATCATTTGACATCTGCACTTTATTAATGCGTAAAGCAGCTCTGTTATCTCTGGCTTTTTGCTTTGAAAAAAGGAGAAGATGATTATCTTCCAGTATATGTTAAAATTAGAAAAACTATGACAAACTTTATCATACCAAAGCAAGAAAATGTCAGGTTAAATAGTTGAAATATTATCCTTGAGAACTTACATGAAAAGATCAGACGCTACCCCAACTCCCCCCGCTTATAAGGCATGCTTCCATTGAAGACTTGTTTCCATCTCTCTATTTGAACAAAGGTAGAGAACCCAGGTGTAATCTAGAGAACCCAGGTGTAATCTAACGTTTTTCAATCCTAATTCTGGTAACAAACTCCTCAAAAATGCAAAGATTAATACCTCTCTAAATTTACAGAAAAGGAGAATACCAAATCAATTCTCCAAATCCAAAATCAGGAATTTGAAGCTTAACATTCAAAAATAAACAAATTAAAAACCCACCATTGAGAAACATTAAAAATACCCTGCCATTATCTCTGCCAGTCAAGGGAAAACAAAACAAAGAATCATCAACACAACCGCCAAAACAGCAATGGTTTGCTTTCTCCAAGCAGTCAGCATCACTGGCAATACATAAGCTGAAGACCAGAGCACAAAGTAGCTGTGTGTTTTTCACAACAATAATGCAGATTTAAAATGCTTTAAAATGAAAGCAAAGATTTGGATCCAGTTGACAATCTTAACTTGGCTTTTTGGGAGAAAATAATTCACCATCTGAATGGTGAATCTTATAAAACACCCTAATAATTCTAAAAGTTCTAAAACCTTTTAGAACACCCAAGAAAGATATCCTTTTCATTACAGGGGACTGGAATGCAAAAGTAGGAAGTCAAGAAACACCTAGAATAACAGGCAAATTTGGCCTTGGAATACGGAATGAAACAGGGCAAAGACTAATAGAATTTTGCCAAGAAAATGCACTGGTCATAGCAAACACCCTCTTCCAACAACACAAGAGAAGACTACACATGGACATCACCAGATGGTCAACACCGAAATCAGATTGATTATATTCTTTGCAGCCAAAGATGGAGAAGCTCTATACAGTCAGCAAAAACAAGACAGGGAGCTGACTGTAGCGCAGATCATGAATTCTTATTTCCAAATTCAGACTTAAATTGAAGAGAGAAGGGAAAACCACTAGACCATTCAGGTCTGACCTAAATCAAATCCCTTATGATTATACAGTGGAAGTGAGAAATAAATTTAAGGGACTAGATTTGATAGATAGAGTGCCTGATTAACTGTGGACGGAGGTTCGTGACATTGTACAGGAGACAGGGATCAAGACCATCCCCACGGAAAAGAAATGCCTAAAGCAAGATGGCTGTCTCGGGAGGACTTAAAATAGCTGTGAAAAGAAGAGAGGTGAAAAGCAAAGGAGAAAAGGAAAGACAGAAGCATCTGAATGCAGAGTTCCAAAGAATAGCAAGAAGAGATAAGAAAGACTTCTCAGAGATCAATGCAAAGAAATAGAGGAAAACAACAGAATGGGAAAGACTAGAGATCTCTTCAAGAAAATTAGAGATACCAAGTGAACATTTCATGCAAAGATGGGCTCGATAAAGGACAGAAATGGTATGGACCTAACAGAAGCAGAAGATTTTAAGAAGAGGTGGCAAGAATACACGGAAGAACTATACAAAAAAGATCTTCACGACCCAGATAATCACAATGGTGTGATCACTAATCTAGAGCCAGACATCCTGAAATGTGAAGTCAAGTAGGCCTTAGAAAGCATCACTACGAACAAAGCTAGTGAAGGTGACGGAATTCCAGTTGAGCTATTTCAAATCCTGAAAGATGATGCTGTGAAAGTGCTGCACTCAATTTGCCAGCAAATCTGGAAAACTCAGCAGTGGCCACAGGACTGGAAAAGGTCAGTTTTCATTCCAATTCCAAAGAAAGGCAATGCCAAAGAATGCTCAAACTACCACACAACTGCACTCATCTCACACGCTGGTAAAGTAATGCTCAAAATTCTCCAAGCCAGGCTTCAGCAATACGTGAACTGTGAACTTCCAGATGTTCAAGGTGGTTTTAGAAAAGGCAGAGGAACCAGAGATCAAATTGCCAACATCCACTGGATCATCAGGAAAGGAAGAGAGTTCCAGGAAAACATCTATTTCTGCTTTACTGACTATGCCAAAGTCTTTGACTGTGTGGATCACAGTAAACTGTGGAAAATTCTGAAAGAGATGGGAATACCAGATCACCTGACCTGTCTCTTGAGAAACCTGTAAGCAAGTCAGGAAGCAACAGTTAGAACTGGACATGGAACAACAGACTGGTTCCAAATAGGAAAAGGAGTTCGTCAAGGCTGTATATTGTCACCCTGTTTATTTAACTTCTATGCAGGGTACATCATGAGAAACGCTGGGCTGGAGGAAGCACAAGCTGGAATCAAGATTGCCGGGAGAAATATCAACAAGCTCAGATATGTAGATGACACCACCCTTATGGCAGAAAGTGAAGGGAGCTAAAATGTCTCTTGATGAAAATCTAAGAGGAAAGTGAAAAAGTTGGCTTAAAGCTCAACATTCAGAAAACGAAGATCATGGCATCTGGTCCCATCACTTCATGGGAAATAGAAGGAGAAACAGTGTCAGACTTTATCTTTTGGGGGTCCAAAAATCACTGCAGATGGTGACTGCAGCCATGAAATTAAAAGACACTTACTCCTTGGAAGGAAAGTTATGACCAACCTAGATGGCATATTCAAAAGCAGAGACATTACTTTGCCAACAAAAGTCTGTCTAGTCAAGGCTATGGTTTTTTCAGTGGTCAAGTCTAGTCAAGGCTATGGTTTTTTCAGTGGTCATGTATGGATGTGAGAGTTGGACTGTGAAGAAAGCTGAGCGCCAAAGAATTGATGCTTTTGAACTGTGGTGTTGGAGAAGACTCTCAACAAAAGTCTGTCTAGTCAAGGCTATGGTTTTTTCAGTGGTCAAGTCTAGTCAAGGCTATGGTTTTTTCAGTGGTCATGTATGGATGTGAGAGTTGGACTGTGAAGAAAGCTGAGCGCCAAAGAATTGATGCTTTTGAACTGTGGTGTTGGAGAAGACTCTTGAGAGTCCCTTGGACTGCAAGGAGATCCAACCAATCCATTCTGAAGGAGATCAGCCCTGGGTGTTCTTTGGAAGGAATGATGCTAAAACTGAAGCTCCAGTACTTTGGCCACCTCATGCGAAGAGTTGACTCACTGGAAAAGACTCTGATGCTGGGAAGGATTGGGGGCAGGAGGAGAAGGGGACGACCGAGGACGAGATGGCTGGATGGCATCACCGACTCACTGGACGTGAATTTGAGTGAACTCTGGGAGTTGGTGATGGACAGGAAGGCCTGGCGTGCTGCAATTCATGGGGTCGCAAAGAGTTCGACACGACTGAGCGACTGAACTGACCCGAACTGACTAATTCCTGGCAAATTCCGTATTTCAAAACTCCTTCAAAGTGTCCAGATGTGTCTCTTTTAAGATACACAAAGATTCTCTACTAAAGTTCAGACAAAAACGGCTTATTGTCGAAATAACTGAGGCACATTAATGCAGTTGCAAAATTTAGTACTTTTTTTGAAGAGATAAAGCAATTTAAGTGAAATGAATTAACCATGCTCTCAGAATAAGTGACTTCAAGCTTCAACATGCTGGTTCTATTCACCAGCTTGTGAAAATGTCACCCTCTATTTTAAGACATCATGAGTGAGGAAATCACTATAAAACAAAGCTGGTTATTAGTTGTACAAGTATTCAACATAGGTTTTTTCTGCAATGGAAATTTTTTTTTATTAAACTAAGACAATGAGAGTAAGGTTCAGGTATTCTGTTTAAGGATATAACACACAGAAGCTCTGTAAATACCACATATGGTGCTCTCTCCTGTGAGCTTGCTTTTCTCCACAACTTGGCAATTTGCTTCACTCTAGTCGCCAGTCTGCAACGAAAGCACAGAGCATACACACTTACAGAGCTACAATAATGACGCGTCTTAATAAAGCGGTTGGTAAGCTGCTGACGGTTACACCTATCTTGTCCTTATTTTCTTAAGTGAATACTCCTGTATTTAGTTCTCTGTACACTATAGAGTTTCTGGTACACAATAGCACAAACATTACCTCTGAATGCAGTGCTGCCTCAGTAACAATCTCACATGCAGGGCTCAAGTTATTACATCAAAGTTCTAAGCAGCCAAGATAAAGTTAAGCCAGATATAATAAATTCTCTCAACTATGCAAGATGCTACCAGAACTAAAGCCAAAAGTTTTGGAAAACATCTAAACATGAGACAAGTCTATCATGTTGACCAAAAGGAAGTAACCAGTATTAAAAATAAGCATCAGTATTTGCTTACACACAGACTGGAGAAAGCAGTGATTTCAACCTGTGTCAGGACAGGTTGAAACCGAAACTGCAGTTTGGGTGCAATCAACAGTCAGCAACACATGTACAAATGGTCCTGTCCATATTTAGAAAGAGAAGCCTCAACAAAGCCAGTGACAAAGGCAGTCAGCTGAGAGGCCAACAGGCGTAACATGGTATTTCATGATGTCTAGAATCGCACAGTACATCTATTAAAGAAAATTACTTTTTAAAAAGAAAACCTATAGCATCAATCTAAGGACAATTTACACTGACATTTTAGGTGACTTAACAGACCTTTCTAAGCAGCAAAAGGAAGTGTGACTAAAAAAAAATCACTTGAAGAATGTGTATATTGGTTTAACATTAAACCATTGATTTATCAGCATTAAACCACTGATTTCTACTGTTAGATAAGGCAGCATTTATTTCTATACATGATGAATAAAGTACTACAAGGCGTCCAAAGCGAAAAAGCACATAAAAGACAGGGATCACCCATAAGGAAAGCTACTTCTAGGTGCCCTTCTATTAATTTAAAAGTGCTGTTATGTTGACAGCTGGGGAACAGTTCAAGACAGAGCTTAAATGTCTTTTCAAATCCTGGTTTGTCTTGCAACATTAACTCAAGATAATAAATCAGCATTTGCTTACAAATATTCTGTCAGTGACATTTCGTTAATCCAAATGTTTCGTCCTCCAGTTAATAAGAATGTTCAAAAAAATGGTAACACTGCACCATCTGCTTTTTTCAAACAGGTTGGACAGTTGGGGAGAAGGGGAAATAATGAGTTAGTTTCCATGTGAATAATACTTAGAACTGGGTCTAATTTAGCCTAACTTAATACTTCTGGTTAGATAATAAGTTTCTATTCTAGGAAATTTTTTTTTTAGAACTATGCACGTAACACAATACTGATTTCCACGTATTTAAGAAGACTGCTAAGAGCTCCAATCATTTCATTAACTGAAATTAACTCCGAGGAAATAGCAAATGGGTGCAGGGCTTAGGACGAAGAAAATGCAAAAGATGTCTCTAGGTATCTAGGGAATCTTCACGTTGCACAGTCACACTAGACAAGAACTGATGGTGATACCCGGCACTCTAGTGTAGGGAAGCAAAAACCCAAGAGCCTGTCAGCACACGTGTGGGAAAGCCAGTCAAACGGAAAGCTGTGACATATCCATGACTTACCTGGGAATTCTTCCTTCAGGTTGGGGAAATTGATATTCGTGTAGAGAACTGGAGCTACTGTTGCCATTTCACCCAGGGCCTCCTCCTTCTCCCACTTGAGAGTGCTCCTCTGGGCATTTGACATCGTATCATTCTCTCCCTCCACAGGGGGAGCTGATGATGTCCATGAGTTGGTAGGATCACCAGCCAATGGATTAAATGCCGAATTTTTATCCCTGCCAAATGATAAACAACTTTACTTCATAAACACAGAATATCTTTCTAAGTACTATGGTCAAGTACACTTTCATTAAACCCACAGCTATAACGTTTGATGGGTTTTAGCAAAGATCACCATAATTTTAAGACACTAACACTCGTCACAGTAAGTCAGACTGATAAACATCTATATAACAGAAATGATTTATGTTTCCATATAAGTCAAGGCTTTTAAATACCTGGTATCAGCATAGGGGGATTGCGTTACAGCAGAGAAAGTTCCCAGTCCACTTCCGGGAGGTAAAGCATTGTGCGGGAGGTGAGGACTGGGTCCAATGAGGCCGTTCATGAGTGGCATCCGTGAAAAGACATCTTCAAAGAAGAAAGCATGTTATTCAAAAATAATTTAAAAGTAGCAGAAATATTTCTAAATAAAAATCTGTAATACTACTCAAAAGTAGAATTTCCCCCCAATATTATAAGGCAAAATATTGCTTAAAGAGTGACTTTTGGCTATAAAATTTTGAAATATTTCTCTATAATTCTGTTTACTTCATCATGGTATGATGAGAGTAGCATGTGTTTTGTAGTCTAATGTCCTAGGCTTGAATCTTCATTCTGCTACTTGTGAGAAGCAGAATCAATCACTGTTTCTATAAAATGAAGGTATTCTGTAATACATGTGACTGGCATACTGTATGTACAGTTTTCAGCACAGTGCCTACTACGCAGTAAGTATCCAGCACATATGAGCTCCAAGAAAAAAATCAATCTCAGAAATGAGAGCTAGATTTTATCAAATCCTCTTCTTCACTCAAAATTTGTGAACAGATATTCCATATATAAATAAAAACCCCACCTTTTATTTTTAAATTGGCACTTTTTCTCTAAAGTAGTTGGGACCAAGCAATATTGCACCTACCATTATAAATTAGATGATTACTGTTAAAAATATGTAATTTTTTCTAACCTAATTTTCACTCCTTCGAGTTTCAGGCACCAAGTCCGTTTTAACTCGCATTCCATCACCTTCATATCTTCTTTCCTCAGAGACGTAAGGCAAACCATAAGACGACCACCTTGTGTTTCCCCAAACTCTGCACACAGAACTCCAACCCTTATTGTGATTGTCTGTTTTCCTAAACTAATTTGGTAGTAAGTCAACTGTCCTTAGCCAAGCAATTTCCCAGCCAAAAAAAAAAAAAAAAGGCACACACAAAAAACACCTTTTTTGGGTCTGTCTCAAAAATCCCTTCCATAAACTTACAGTGGTAATCATTTCATGATGTAAGGTAAACTCTTTGCTATATACTCAAAACTATAGAGAGCTGTATGTCAATTATCTCTCAATAAAACTGGAAGAGGGGGAGAAAACCCGTCCAACTTAGAGACACACTTTCAAGTAATAAATACACGGCCTCTACTGATAATTGTAACACTCAGAACAACACTGAAGATCCATACCTGTATTACCAGTTAGTTATGCAAACAAAAATCAGTCATGAGATTGGCACAACGACAGAGCACTCCTAACCTGATCACTTGCCAAATGGTTAGAAAGAAGAATAACCAGAAGTGCCTTGCCCACAACACGCTCTGCACTACAGAATGTCCGGTCAGCTAAACCAGATCCTCCATTACAACTCTCAAGTTCCTGTCTGAGGACACCGGGGCTGAACGTCCACAGATCTTCAGGCTCTGTCTCAAGGGCACTGGTCCTGGAAACACCCGACATCAGGTTAGGGCTCCTCCTGCAGAAAGGCAGGGCGGTCCACTGGTTCAGGACTCCGCAACAGCCAAGTGTCTGACGCCTCCGAAATTCACCGCAAGGATTAGATTTAAGGAGCAAGATTTCTGCATTCATTCCAAGTAGAATGCTACCTCTATTTTCATCTTAAGAGAAAAGGAGGTTCCACTAAGCAACGTATTTCACTGAAAAATATCAAGTGTCTTGCATGTAATTAGGCTAAACCAGAGCTCCCTTTCTGGCCCTGAGAATGGGAGCAGTTCCGTGGCATTCTACCAGCACTGACAACTGTGCCCGCAACACAATCGTACTGGAAGGTTATGTAACAACAACAGCTATTGCCTATTAGCCTGGCCCTGTACTAAAGGCTTTACATGCATTAATTAACTCACTGGTCCTCACACCAACTCCATGGAATGGGTTATTATGTATAGCTACATTTATGCAAAAAAGAAAAAAGAAAGACCCAGAGAAATTAAACAGCCTGTTGTTGCTGTACACATAAATAAATGCAAAGCTTTTCCCTTTATTATGATTTTAATTAGGAGGTGGTCTCCACCCACTACCCCGTACCTCTCAAGTTTACCATTACCTGGTCATACTAGTATCTTTTTCAAAGTGTGGATAAGAACTGATCGAAGTTACTTCATGTAACCTCCATTTAAAGTGATTTCAAGTTACTCGCAGTCTTCCTGAAACTTCCCTTCTCCGCTTTCTGACCTGCATAACTGCCAGCACACTACGCTCTGCCCTCCTCTCCACTCCTACCAGGCTGCTCCGCTAAGGATCACGACAGCCTTGTCTGACCCAAGGGAAAAACACACCACCTTCCCCTCTACTTGGCCTTACAGACTGTGTCAAGAGCGTCCCCGCTAAGACCCTACCTCGCACTCAGCATCTCCACCTCTGCTTTTCACTTTCATCCAACCCTCAAAAGAGGGAAAGAAAAGGAGCATGCAATTGTATACGAATATGAGCCAGCTGTGAAGCATATAATTTATTACATTCACTTAAAGAGAGTTCAAGATTCTACATTCTACTGAAGTATATTCTCTTAAGAAACCTTACCCTTCTGATCACTAAACAGACAAGTCCTAAGCTTTTATCTACAGCCCTGAACAACTGCAAATGCCTGTAAGTCAGAACAATGTATATGCTCATTTCTAACAAACTAAGAACGGCCTAAAACGAAGTTCATTACATCTCCACCCCTCTCCTCTACAACACACACACTATTCTGTCTCTCTCTCCTTTGTTCCATGTTTCAAGTTTACAGCACGACTGATTATCTTCTAGGCCAGCCTGACATATATAGAGTCCAGTTCAGTTTCTTTCCTTTCTCCTCACATCATACACCCAATTGGTAGCACAATCCTACTTATGCTAACATTGCTGTCTATCAAATCCATTTCCTCCTTTCAGTTACTACTGCAGATGTATTCACATGGAACCCAATTTTTCATTCAGTCCCAACTGAAATAAACTCATTAATAAACATCTCTTCCCATCCCAAATCCACTTCCAATATTAACACCAGAGCACTTTGCCAAAACATGTGACTCATCAGATCATTTCACTGGTATGAGGTCTCCAAAGGCTGGAGGAAAAAAGGCCAACTGCCAATGCCTAGTTGTCCAGACAAAATCTAGCCCCTATGTCGCACTTTCTAATTTGGCCTCCTTAAACACTGTCCCTTTTACCTCTCCTCCTTTGCTCTGGGACGTAGCAGAGCTGCCATCCCTAAACAGGCACATGTCTCCCTGCAGGTGATCTGAAGATATTTTATCCTTAAATTATTATTCTTTTAAACACAAATGCTGAAATCTCAGAGACTCTAACAGCTCTGCTTGAATTATGCTCACTATAATGGACATGAGTTTGAGCAAACTCTAGCAGATAGTGAAGGACAAGGAAGTCTGGCATGCTTACAGTCCATGGGGTTGCAAAGAGACACAACTGAGTGACTGAACCACGTCAACAATAATAGAAATTAGCTGTCTACCTGAAAGTCTACAATACTACAATTATAAACTCTGGTGGGTAGTCAGCCTTAGT
Source organism: Aepyceros melampus (assembly GCA_006408695.1). Classification (NCBI taxonomy): domain Eukaryota; kingdom Metazoa; phylum Chordata; class Mammalia; order Artiodactyla; family Bovidae; genus Aepyceros; species Aepyceros melampus. Next base: position 84,770 of record SJXQ01006580.1, read on the forward strand.
CATCTCTGAGTTACATGTAAGCACCTAGCCAAAACCCACCTCCTCTCCAAGTAAACATCAACCTCCCTAATCCTCAGTATCTTATTAAACATGAGACTGCACATTGAAATGATTTAAACAATGATCATAAAACCTTTTTATAAAGGAATACATCTTTAACTGATTTGATTTTTGAAATACTTCTAGTTTCAGAAAACTTGGAGATAGTTGCTTTTATTTTTATATGCTGTGAAGAGAAACACAGAAGAGTTCTTAATGATTAAGAAAGCGTATGGGAACAATTATGTCAAGAAGCGCTTATGAATCTGTTTCATCCAAATGTAAATCACATTTGGTCTAGCAAACATCATGGTAAACTGATGTTTAGCGGCTAAAACTGGTAGAAACTAAAACATTTCAATTATGTGCCTTATAGAAATGTTCATGTATACACAAAGTTTGTGGCCAAGGTAACAACACTGAATTATCTGCGCTTTCCAGCACTTACACCAGTATGAGCTTATAAAACGTCATCGTAAATCATTCAGTTCAGTATAGAATCACAAAGCAGTGACAACAGGATAGAGAGGACCCGATACCCAAATTATCAAGAATACAGTCTGAAGCAGTATCTCCTTATCTATGCCCACAAAATTTTGATCCTAGCCTATCAGATTTCAGCTCTTCATAAAGAGGGAGAAAGGAAAGCCTGAAATGTGTTCTGCAACTAGTTACAAATAGGTAGAAGAAAGTGTGTTAAACAAAATAGGCAAATTTCCTATTTGCCTATAGGAAGTAGGAATTTCAGTTGACAGTGGTAGAAAGGGCACCGATTTACCCTCCAAGAATTTACTGAGGCCATGTTCTGTGGCAGGTACACAGCGAAGGCAGAGGTGACTCTCGCCTTCAAGGACCTCACCATCTGCAGGGAGACCCGTGATGCCCCAAAGGGCGTTTATATTTGCACCACACGCTACGGATGGAAAGCCCGGGGGGAGTGTGGCATGGAGACTTGCTGACCACGGAGGGAGTGACTGAGACTCAGACCAGATGGATGAGTCCAAGGCAGCAGGCGAGGGTCGAGCAGCTCTCGGAACATTTCTGCGGGAACGACTGAGGAAAGGTGGCGCGGGACCAGGACTAGGGGCAGGGAAGGAGGTGGGCACTGTTAACAGGGACACGGCCAGTGAAGTGGGCAAGAGAATTCTGACCACAGAGTGAGCCACTGCGTTCCCCGGAAAGGCGGGAAGGCGGGGCTGTGACTGAGAGGAATTCAGAGGCTGGTCCAACCCCACCACTGCACAAGAGGACCCTCTCTCGTCATGTCTGCGTGTGTGGTGGCCGAGGGGCATGTGGCGGCTGACGTGAAGCGAGGGGGCACACGCAGCAGGGCCGTACTTACGACACTTGTCTAGAGGCGACGTACCCTGGCCGTGCACGGGCAGCAGCTGGGGCGCAGGGGGCGGCGGCGGCTGCGGCACAGGGGGCGGCGGCGCAGCAGCAGGACTGAGCACCGCGGTAAACAAGTCCTCCACGTCCTTGCCCCCGAGTCTAGGAGACACGACAACAATGAGCACGGTTAAGAGACTAAGACAGCCAGAGCACAGCGAGTGCTATTTCCATCAACAAAAGAATCAGAACACAAATACCTGGAATTTTATACAACTTGCTGAGAATTGCTCCTAGGATAAAATAAAGAGATGGAAATATTAACAACTACCATGTCGATATCCGGATGCAATATAATATTTGTCACACAACGATCAGAATAGAAGTTATTTGGCATGCAGACATTTTTAAAGATCCTATTACATTTCTGCGTGTCTTTAGAAAGCCCAGATGGAGGGCAAATGCTTTACCGTCTGTGACCATCTTGTCAAGTTCAGGGCTGAGGATGCCATCGAGCTGCTCTTCACTTAGAGGCCGTGAACTCTGACCCACACTTGGCTGAGGCAGAGATGAAGGGTCATCAGCGCCCGGACCAACATCTATTCCAGCTAGAGGAGCAAGGTATGTATATTAGAAAGTGGATTCTGAACACTCACCAAAATGCGTTACACTATTTACCTGCATTAACACACAACAACAGGATTAAAACAAAGCAATGGAAAGCCTGTAATTCTGAATTATCTAGATTCTTAAACCAATCCAGGGAGTCAATCAGTAAAAATTAGGCACAATATATTTGTAAACTTAGGTTCTGCTTAAAAAGTTATGGTTTAATCAAGGGAAATACATTTCCTCAGAAACAAAAGAACACTTCTAATTCTAAATTGCTAATTTCTTTTTTTTATTTATTTTACTTTATTTTACTTTACATTACTGCATAAAAATATGGAACGCTTCACGAATTTGCGTGTCATCCTTGCGCAGGGGCCATGCTAATCTTCTCTGTATCGTTCCAATTTTAGTATATGTGCTGCCGAAGCGAGCACTAAATTGCTAATTTCTACACACGAAAAAGTACCATATTATTAAGTTAGGGGTCTCTAAGAAGAATTAATATATAATGTTCAATATACTTTTAACTCAAACTTAGAAACTTGTGGTTTCAAACGCAACTGGGTCAACTTCATATGCAGGTTGCAAAACAATCAAGTTTCACACTAATGGAAAGCTCAAAAACTCTTAATGCTTAGTAAAAATCATCCTCTGGTGAACGATTCCAACTACAGATCTTATTTCTGAAATATTCTGTAGGCAAAAAAAGATGCAGCTTATGTTCATAACATGCTGGATCTTACATACATTGGTGTTAAGCAAGAGTAACATTTGAAAGTGGTTTATTGTCTGTCTATTTTATCACACTTCCTCAAGATTACTATCAACAAGTGAAAATTCATCTCTTATTTGAGGTTATACTAGAACTATCAATATAATGTTTGGGTAATAGTACAGATCACTTTCTAAAAAGAATTAAACCATTCATTAAAAAAAAGAAAGAACACGACAGAGAAAGTCACCCAAAGCACAGCACAGGTGTACCATGCTTTAGCTGCACACACAGAGAAAACAGAGCCGGATTAGTGACACAGGAGCACTGTAACAAGAATGCATGCAGCTACAGGCTGTTCCAGCTGAAATCACTACTGAAAAACAGAACCAACTACTGCTAGTCAGCCACCATCCACTGCTGTTTCTTACCAAATGCACAAGGTGAGCTCTCAACCTGGAAAGTGCATAAATCAAGACCTACAAGACCCAAACCAAATAAAATGGATGATTACCACAGGAGCGGGAAGTGGGGGACGGCTCAAACAAAAGAAGAAACGAGGTACATAAGGCAAAAAGTCTTAGCTCTGATGCAATTTTTTAAAAAGACAACAGAAATTACTAATGTGCTATTTCCCCTCTTAGAGCAGGAAAGTCAAGGCAGATCAAATAAAATGATGAGTTTGACGATGTCAAAGAGAGAAAAGAACTTTTTCTATTTCAATGACTGTGCTTGTTTCACACACACACACACACACACACACACACACACACCTCTCTCACATCATAAAACAGACACTGGGCAAACGTACCTGAATGATCAACTGATTTTGCAAGGTCATCTGAAATTATTCCAAGAATGTCATCATCTGTGTTTAAGACTCAGAAATGTCAGCTAAGGGGTCATCAGCAGCACCTAAGTATAGTAAGTATATTTTCAAAGTGTCACCATTTTCCTAGACATTATAAATTCTAAAACTCATTCATTCAACCATTCACCAAATATTGAGAATATAGTAGATACTGAGGTAAGTGCTAGAATCATAAAAAGATTATTACTTCTCAAGTAAGGAATTGTTCATAGAAAAGGCACTCCAACATTTGAATAACAAAACATTAAGACTTTTGTTTCTGTGACTACTGTATATTAACAATGAAATATATCTTAAAATAAAAACCCATAGGCAGTAAAACTGAATAGAATGCTGTAACAAAGCAAAAAAAAAAAAAATTTTAGAAAAAGCACCTCTAAACATGACATCTAGAAAACACACACACACACACACACACACACACACACACACACACCTCTCTCACATCATAAAACAGACACTGGGCAAACGTACCTGAATGATCAACTGATTTTGCAAGGTCATCTGAAATTATTCCAAGAATGTCATCATCTGTGTTTAAGACTTCAGAAATGTCAGCTAAGGGGTCATCAGCAGCACCTAAGTATAGTAAGTATATTTTCAAAGTGTCACCATTTTCCTAGACATTATAAATTCTAAAACTCATTCATTCAACCATTCACCAAATATTGAGAATATAGTAGATACTGAGGTAAGTGCTAGAATCATAAAAAGATTATTACTTCTCAAGTAAGGAATTGTTCATAGAAAAGGCACTCCAACATTTGAATAACAAAACATTAAGACTTTTGTTTCTGTGACTACTGTATATTAACAATGAAATATATCTTAAAATAAAAACCCATAGGCAGTAAAACTGAATAGAATGCTGTAACAAAGCAAAAAAAAAAAAAATTTTAGAAAAAGCACCTCTAAACATGACATCTAGAAAACACAATAGAAGATAAATATTAAAGACAAACCTACTGCTTAAAGTTCCTTGTAAAGTATAAAGCAGTTACCATTGAGTAAAATGCCTACTTTCAGCTTTACTCTTAATACTCATCTTCACTCATTTACTCAAGAAGGCATTTGAGCATCCACAGAACTATGTCTATGGAGGAAGCTAACAGGCACCGCTCCAGCCGCTAGAAGAGAAGAGACTAACACGCAGTGAGGACGCTCCAGAGCTCCCTCTCTCAGAGGAGCAGATAAACGGCACCAGTGTGAGTGCTATGGAAACAAGCAATGAGGGAAAAAAGGATTAAGAACAAGACGGAGGGGGCCGCCAATCCTCCACGTACTCAAATACCCAAATCTGACCTACACTCGCCCTCTCTAGCCTCATTTCCACATCCACAGATTCAGCCCACCAGAGATCCCAGGACTGCTGTACGTATGAGAAAAAACTCTGCATCTAAGTGGACCCTCGCAGTTCAAATGCCTGTTGTTCCAGGGGCATCTGTAAAACGGCAACTGCTGGAAGGTTGCTAGAGGAGGGTGTGACTGTGTCTTAAAGGGAACACACTGGCTGCCAGGTGCAGAATAGACCAAGGTGGAGGAGGGCAAGGCGTGCTGGGAGACTGGAGCTGGGTCGGGCAGCAGGAGCGGCTGTGGTCCCGGTGAGAGGCGGTGCCCGCCTGCACATAGCGGATGGAGGCTGAGGTAGGCAGCCGCTGGTGTGGGATGGCATCTGAAGGCAGAGACAAACTTGCGGGTGTGTGAGATGCGGAACGTGAGACAATCAAGAGCCAGGGAGAGCGACAAGGGTTTCTAGCCTAATCAAGTAGGAGAATATTTAGGTTACCTTTAGCGACTTTATTAGTCACTTAAGGAATATCAGAATTTTTGAATCCATTTTTGACTGTTTTTACTTAAGAAAAAAAAGAGAGAAGACGTAAAATACTCCAGACTCTAGACCAAATATTTCTATAAAACACAGTCTTGTCCCTTAAAACCTATCAGACAGAATTCACAGATACATAAAAATACAATTTTTCAAACTGAAACCCAAAGTAAATTTTGTATGCCCAAATATTTCTAAAGTTTTTAAGAAATAAAATTATTTCAATAATATATTCTCTAGACAATAGTATCCTTGAAAGAAAAAAAAAAATGGGGTAACTGTTTCAGGGTAAGGTTTATTTGATTTTAAATCAGTGGAGGGTTTCCCCTTGCAGTCCAACAGTTGAGACTCCACACTCCCACTGCAGGGGGGGCGTGAGGTCAATCCCTAGTCAGGGAACTAAGATCCCACAAGTCACAAAGTATCAACAAAACACAAATAAGTAAACACACTTAAACCAATGGAATTCTATTAAACAAATAACAATCAGTGTTTTTTAAAAGACTGTTTTAAAAATTCTCCTCTACCTGATGACATTTTATATCTTTTAAACAAATTATTAAAACTGACATAATGGAAAATATTGAATAACTTTTTTTTAAAAAGGAAGCTATTATTTTTCAATTCTCCATCATAAAGCAAAAGAGTGGTTCAACTGTACAGAACATGACATTCAACCAGATTTGACATGTGTGTTATTCTCTAGTCCTCTATATTTTGGCTTTATCACTAAACCATTCTCTCTTCACCAATTTTTTGGGGAAAATGACTTCAAATAAAGGAAACAGGAATGAAAAAATGGTATATATCAATGTCTTTCCTGTCACAATATCTCCTGCCCAACCCCAGTTCTCTTTCTTATAAAAACTCAAGGGCAATTTACTTCTATGGAAACCTTTAAACGGCTAGGCAAGGTTTTTTACAAGGCATCCTTCAAATAGTAAGACATCCTTTGACACACTTCCAAGTCTTTCACTATACATTATTTTAACAACATACTGACACAGATGAGAGCAGGAAAATACTCAAAACAATTAAACTAAAAAGTAAAATGATCTGTTAACATTAAACAAAGAGTATGGCCTTTAGTCTCATGCTGAATGTGTGCTTTCGAATAACAGGGGGCAAGATTGCTTCTAATTATTTCAAGAAGTTAAAAAAATAATAGTAGCCTGTATTTCAATCCAGGATAATGCCAAGTTAATGAAAATGCAACTCAACATTATCAAAAGTCATCTTTCAGTGGATACTGCTTTAAGATTATTTTCAAAATTGGGTTTATAAAATTAAATGAGTGGTAACTGCAATTCAACGACAAAAAGGAAGCCAGTCAGAAGAATATTTAATTTGTTGTTCATTGTTTAGTCGCTGAATCGTATCTGACTCTTTGCGACCCCATGGACTGCACAATTGAAAGTAAAACAAAAATACAGAAGTGGAAGAAAAACTTTGTGATATCAAGCTAGCTAAACTCTAGAGAGCCTTGCTGATGTTAATATTACTTTATACACATTAAGTTCTTGTATCTTTCTCTGATTCTGAGCAGTCCCTGTATCCCCTGTGTCTAGAGTCTCAATAGAAGACAGGTTTGCAGGGGACATTTGGCAATATCTGGAGACATTTTTTACTATCACAACATCGTGAGGCTAGAGATGCTGCTGAATATCCCACAATGCTCCAGATGGCCTCTCTCCATCAACAAAGCTCATGGCCTAAACTGTCAGGAGTGAGAAACTGACCTAAGGCAATATGCTGCTGCTGCTGCTGAGTCGCTTCAGTTGTGTCCAACTCTGCGCAACCCCACAGACGGCAGCCCACCAGACTCCCCCATCCCTGGGATTCTCTAGGCAAGAATACTGGAGTGGGTTGCCATTTCCTTCTCCCAGGGCAATATATTCCATGTGGTGTATTAACACAATGGGTCAGACGGTGTCCAACTACAGTATTCTTTTTTTCTTCTTTGGAATTTCTTGGGGCTATATAATTAATTTTGAAAAACACCTTAAGTTGAAGATTATTGTAACTCACCAATCATGGCCTCATTATACTCCCATATGTCGCCTTCAGTCAACTATAAACCAAGTGTTTTCCTTTACAACTTGCAAGAGTTTCATGGTAGTAACAAAGATGAATTTATTTGCTAAATCATATAGACCTGGTCACTTAAAAAATAGTTGCATTTACTGAATGCAAGTTATACTTCAATAAAGGTAAGTTTTATAAGCATTTCAAAGGTCTGACTAAAAGGAAGATGAATGTAATGTGATTAAAAAAAAAACCTTGTCATTTACTCTACATACCATGAGCTCCAGGTTTTGCTGGTGTTGAGGATGAACTAAGTATCGGGTCTAAGGAAGGATCCAAGAAAGTGGTGTTTGTGTTTGTTTTATAAGAAAGCTGGGTTGTGTCTTCTGATAGATTATCCAAACTTAGTTTGTTTTGTCTTGTTGTATCTAGAAGATCTTTTCCAAAGAAAGCTTCCTAGACAAAGAGAAGCACACGTGGAAACAACTGACTCAGTTATAAAATTCTACAATGAGAATAGACAATTGTCATTTTGATAAAAAGGCAGAAATAACAGAAAAGCTTAGTATTTAACAATATAAGAATTGAATATAGAAATATGTGAACAATAGAGATCTCCTATCAATTATTTTATGTAAATTCCCTTTTAAAAGTAAAGTTTTTTGTGTTTCTTTTTAAATAGAATCAAGTAAAATTAACCAAATAAACTACCCAATTCTGTCAAATGTTTCTAGCAATCACAGTAATTTGGTAATCCCAGGTTAGACTACAGTGAAATTTTAAAATGGTTAAGTTTATAATACTATGGCATCTTAATTCATATTATAAGAAAAACTAAAACTTCGTGAATATTACTAACATTTGTAGATGATCTGTAGAGATTAGCTCAAGGGTTTGATCTACAACTTTAATATTTGTATCCTTCACAGATAGATTTAGCAATCTCCCACTGATGCATATAACCATATTAAAGACTTCACACACTATAAATCTGAAAGAGGGTTTTTACAGTCATTTTAAACAAACTATGTGCACAAAATTTACCACCATGAAAAGCCTTGGCATTTTATTCAGTTACTCATGCTGACTTTTCTCCACTTCAATATACTTTATTGTAGAGACCACTATTTCAAGCCTGGCCTCCTTGTAACTCCAGGATCTCTCCCCAATTTCTCCAGCATCAATAAGGAGAACAATAGGAAGCGCTGGGGACCCCCTTCACCTACTTCTATTCCAAAATTCTATTTTCTATAATGTGGTCTGTCTGGAAAGGGGAGGGCAATTTTGCAGTAACTACCCATATTTAATACATTCTTGGCAAAGATACATAAAAGAGAGGTTCACGGCATCACTTTTTAGTTATATCCCCCCAAAATGAAAACAGCCTCAATGTCTGTCAGAAAGCAGAAGACTAAATAAATTATAAACATCCATACTGCAAAATACATAAATTTTTAAGAAGGATGTAGGACTATGCTGTCAAAAATAAAGCTCTAAAATACAGTACTATTAAAAGAAAGCAATCTGAATGATACGTCCAGCAAAACATAAAATACAAACCAAGACTATAAGACTGTGCAAAAATAAATTATTTAAAAAGTTCTCAAAGGAGAAACGCCATGCAGTTAACTTATGAAAAGGGACAGGGAAGGATGGTCTGTGAAGTCTGAAAACCTACAAAGACAAGAGCACTGGGCAGAAGATGACTGGCCTCTTATACCAGCAAGCTTGTATCACTAAGAAAAATGTTGAATAGTGGAAAGCATCTTGGAACATTATAGATTATTTACTTAATGCCTTCAGTATAAATCTGAGAGATCTGAGAACACCATTAGCAAAAATTGTTTCTCTGTGTGGCTCATGATAAATTTAGTGGTATTTACCAACCATCTGCTATTAACAGACCACAAAACTATTTCTACTGGGTAGATTACACAATTATTTATACCTTATCTTGACACTGCTGTGATTAATAAAGAAAAACTAGAAAAAAACTGTTTATGAATTCCTCATGGATTTTCATCACTAGTCACTATATTTCCCACCCTACTCCAAAAGGCAGTGAAAAAAAAAATTACAGTTGCTATCATAAGATGTCCAAGTAACAGTACCATTACAAGTTTCTTTCGTATCAAAAAGCTGTAAATTACTGATGAACACTAGGGGAACTATCCCTATTCACCAAAAGGAGTAATCTAGATTAAGATTATGGCTACAGCAGTAATCAGGAAATCCAATCCACTATTTTTAAAGGCTCTTTTGTGAAAGTATGGAATGATCAGTTTTCATACTTCCAGAATGAATGGGTGAAAGCATGCTAAATCACTTCAGTCATGTCTGACTCTTTGTGACCCTATGGACTGTAGCCTACCAGGCTCCTCTGTCCATGGGATTCTCCAGGGAAGAATACTGAAGAAGGTTGCCATGCCCTCCTCCAGGGGATCTTCCCGACCCAGGGATCAAACCCAAGTTTCTTATGTCTCCTGCATTGGTAAGTGGGTTCTTTACCACTATTACCACCTGGGAAACCCCTAAACGTGATGTATTATTATAGCTGTAATTCTGGCTGCTAAAAAACCATCTTCATTCAGTGAACATAATTACTATAACCAGTGCTGGCAAAGGGAGTCCACCAGACGTGGGTCTGCAGAGCACAATGGCGCGCCTGGTTTGCAAGAATAAGCCTTTCCCAGCCGAAGAGTTCTTATATGTCTTCTGAAATTTAGAAGTGAAAAACTGGGATAAAGAAGAACTCTGTGAAAAGTATTGAAGCATAAAAAGGATAAATGTAATTTTTAAGGGCCCTTAGAAGGTAAAAATAGCATTTAGGATGACAAAAACAAGAAAACTATTTTTCAAATCTCAAGACACCACTCCACATTTCCTTCATCAACAAACACATAATACAAAGCAAAATATTACTTGTAAATAGGCAGGGAAAATTTCTTCCAGCTTATTTTTCCTTTTCCGGTATCTCTTCTTTATTTTTTCAGTGTTTTCATTAACAGAAAGAGATTCATCAACTAAGGTATCTGGTAACTGCTCACTCCAGCCTGAAACAACAATCATACTTATAAATATGTGGTATTTAAAATTTTCAGATAAACCCACCAAAGTAATAATAAACGATAACTAACTTACCAACATACACACAGACAAGTTTTGTCTTTATTCTTTCAGTTTTATTGAGATAACTGACATACAGCTGTCTAAATTTAACATATACACAATGACTTGACGAAAAATTTTCACAAAAAGATCTCAAAGTAAATTAAGTACCATAAAATTTCATTTCATGTCTACTTAGTACCAGCATGCTTCCTATTGTGTCTTAATGAGCATTTTCTTACAAAGCAGAAATTTGTTTTTATGCAAATGGTGACGGCTTGTTAAAGGTTAAAAAAAAAAACAAAAACATATTCAATGCTAATGAGTATGGAGAAATGGCTATTCAGCAACAACTAAAAGGAATTTAGCAGTACTTCCAACCTTTAGGTAGAGTTTATTGGAACTATCCTGCAAAGTCTTTTAAAAAATGTGTATCCCTCAATCCAGCAATTCTAGGTTTGGGGATTTACTACAAACTAGGTATCTGTGGTACATACATATTGTGATAATGTGTGACTATCTGTGAATCTACTCATAAAAATGTTATGAATGCTCAAATTTAAAATAAAAGAAATGCAAAAATCTGAAATGTTGGACTAATAAACAAGCCTACCACTTAGAGCAGGTGAGCAAGGAATCAAATGATACTCTCAGATACTTTAGCAAAAGACACATACATGCCTTCTGAAAATCAATGTGGGCACTTATGTTGCCAGACTACATAGGTTGAACAAAAAGTACTAAATATAGTGGATAAACATTTTAAACAAATTTTTTTTAAATTTGTCAGTAATCTAACCAGAAAATATAGAATTCTCTAAGACCAAAAATTAAGGTCAAACAGGAACCACAAAAATAAGCAATGAACGAAATAAAGCTCTCTGAAATGCTGCTAAGACTTAGTGACCTTGAACTCCAGTTTTCAGAGCACTATGAGGAATGGGGTATAGAAGACAAAGCCTGCAGCCTCTTCCCAAGGTGGCAAGATCAACCAGGGGTGCCTGCTACAAAGGAAGGACCCAGGGCTCCACATCCAGGGCTGGGTGGACACGGAGCACACTGTCCCGCTCCCCTGGTCCTCCTCTCATCACTCGCCACCATCCCCACCCTAACAGCAAAGAGAACTGTCACTGAATAATATGGTGGAGAGAAAGACTAAACAAATGAACATCTTCCCTAAGAGTTCATAAACTTAATACAGCCCTGATGTGTGAGAAACCTGGGTTTATATAACACAGGTGGACCAAAAACTTTTACGCTAATACTTAGCTTAAAGGAGTCCTGGGGTAGTAGGACCTCATCATGTTCCTGGCAGCAACAAACGCAAATCTTTTCTGAAGGAACCAACCTTTAATTCAGTTCTCAAAAACTTCAGAGAATGCTCTACAGATTATGAGCTCACAGTTAAAAAAAATTTTGTTGTTGTTTAACATATATGTATGTGTATCTCACACAATGACCACCACCAAATGAGGCAGCAGGCAGCAAGGCACAGGAGAGAGACAGTGCAGAACCTGACTTGCAAAGGTTTGAAAATATTTGACTCTGAATCAACTGCAACTAGAGCAATAAGTTGTACGACGAAACTACAGTGTTAAAATATCTAAAAAGTAGTTAGGAAAAGGAAAATATGCATGATCGATTAGAAACTCAATGGATGACAAATGAAAACAACAAATGATGAACTAAAATTATTCAGAAGACAATAGAGACAAATGTGGAAAATACAAAAAATAGTTTCACTGAATGTATCACATTTCTTAGTTGGGGCTTATTATAGTCACATTAAGTAATATCAGAAACTTCTTTAAAACCACTACAGTGCTTCCTTTTAAAAATGTACAGCAATTAAAAAAAAATTAATTCACAGGCCAAAAGCCTACCACAATGTAATGGAAAAACTTTATTCAAAAAACATAAAAAAAAGTTTTCTTTACATTCTATATACAATATTTAAAATACAGAGAACGCACAGATCAAGACCATATGGATTGCAAAGTCTTCATTAGAACCAATTCTTAAGCTATGGCTTTCGCAATGACTTAGCTTTCTTTGAAATTCTAAGAAAAGATGACAGAATATTAATTGGAAGATTCATTTCTAAAACAGCATATAATTTTGTTATAAATTATTGGGGTATCCTGTCACTTTCAGATACATGGTCTACGAAGTTTCCGATTTTACACCAAGTACGTAAGGCAGGCAAAGAGTGGCCTGCTGAGAGATGACCAGAAAGTGCCAGATGTGTCTCTGTGATCAAATCCCTAAACTGCTTATATTTAAGAGGGAAAATACACAACACAAACACTTGTTAAAAATCTCAAAGCAACATAATATACTGGGTTTAAATAATTTTCTTATCAAACCTACTACACTGCAGATATGAACTGCACAGGCACCTTACAGATTGCTAAGCAGCAGTAAGGTGGTAACCGTAACACTGTTTCCAGTAGTTGTTTTCAATGGAAATGCCAAGAGAAGACAGCAAAATCAATCAAAATCAGGACCATACCATCATCTCTGCTGGGTAACTGCTCGGAAATGGAACCTGAGGAATCCTTTCTGATCACAGATCTTTTGGTTTTTCCTTGTCCAGTTCGACTTCTCTGTCGTACCATAAATCCACCAATACCTATCCAAAACAGAAATTGAGGAATCCTGTAAATAACTAACTTCTCCCTTTATTTCCTCCAGAAGCAGAATGAAATGTTTAGTCTCACAAGTGAGGAATATCTCAAATTCAAATGGGCTAATTTAAATCAATAATCTCATTTTAATGGAAAATACAAGAGTTTGGAAATAAGACGTCAAAGTTATTGTTATCTTATTGCTAACCAAACAGGAATAAAAATCCATTGAAATACAGAAGACTGCATGTACTTCTAAACAATGTCAGAGTAAACATTATAGTATATTATGCTTGTTTCCTTAATGTCAGTAGCTCACAGATCGTCATTCAAATTATTTATACATTAGTTGAGGGAGAGCAGACACAAGATACAAACTAAACCAGATGATCCCAGAGAAAAGCAGCATGGCTTTTGGGGAAGTGTGTCCAGGTACCCCTAGTAAAGCTCAAGACAGGAGACGCACGCAGCTCCAGTGAGGGCACAGAACCTGGCACCAAACTGTGCCATTCCGGTTACCGGCAGACTTCGGGCAAGTCATTGAACTCTCCACCGCCTCAGTTCCCTCACTGGTAAAGCAGGACTCCCACACGCGAGTTATAAGCACTAAGTAAGTGAACGCATATAAAGTGCCGAGACTAGCGCCTAACATACAGCAGCACTGACAGCTTTTATCACTAACAATATACCTTGTGACCTAAGGGCCTCTCACACGAGTCCCTGACAGGGATGACTTACTTCCCTGTAAGGCAGATAAGGAAAACAAACAAACAAAAAAACCCCTCAACATTTAACTCTTAAGTTCCTGGAAGGAATTCAGACATGTCTAAAAGTAAGTGCCTTATAAGCTTCATAACTACAAAGAAATGAAGTCATTTTCATCCAATGGATGAACTCATCTAGGCATTAGCTGCAGACGTGGCCCATCTGGAAGGAAAATCTAGTGGAAAACAAACACCAAGTTTCCCTTACACGTCAAAAGGCGTTCAGACCATTCTTATCAATAAAGTAGTAGCGATCAGAAGAGTAAAGATTGGACTGATTCAATATACCTCATGGCAGAGTGGGTGGGACAGAGGTTCCCGGGGAGGGGATAAACGTATACTTAACAGCTGATTCACAACGCTGTACAGCAGAAACTAACATATCCTTGTAAAGCAATTATACTCCAATTTAATAATATACTTTAAAAATTTCTGCTTTAAAAAATGCAAAAAATTTTCATAAGCAAATTGCCTAAAAAGAGCCTAGAAGTTCTGTATTATGAATATGTCAATACTTTTTTTTCCATTAAGGCAAAAAAAGTTTGACAAACAGGACAGCTTTTCTTCCCCTCCCCTGAGGCAGAGAGGAAATAAGAGTTCTTAACAGTCACATTATTAAGCAAACTATAAATTCTAGGAAACATAAGAACTCTGTCATATCACCTTCATATTGTACACTTACTGGCTGGTACTCCTGCACAAAAAATGCAGTGAATTAAAAAAACATAAATATTAGAAAGTGAATGCTAAATCATGAAAGAGTTAACAGAGGTTCCCATCAAGGGAAAACATGCTTCACTGTTAGTTAGTAACACACCCACACTAGGGCATTCATCACCTACAAAGTGTGTTACAATAGCTTAGCTCTGTCATCTACACATACGAGTTTCAGTGTAGAGTTGTTAAGAAGTTATATTTCATCCTGATTATTTCATTATAATTGAAGCCCTATTATATTTTTCTTAAAGTAACTAAGTTTTGATTATAACTAAAATGTCCAACCATACCTGGTCTGTATGGTTTTCTTTTTCTCTTTTTGACGCCCTCTGTTCCTTCGACCCCCTTAGTTTCATCATCCACAGTTTCTCGTTCAGGACTAGATTCTGATTTTCCATCACAATCCATGAGTTCTCCTTCTGGAAAAAAGTAAATGTACAGATAGAACTGAAAAAACTACCAAATGTACAGCTCCTATGTAAGAGGAAAGACAAAACAAAGTGGCTGCTGAGCCACTCTAATCGTGCATCCCAACTGACAGGGAACGTATAGACAGATGGAAAAGGCCCGCGATGGCTGGAGAAGTCTTGCTACTCAGGGCACCATTCTGAAGAAATGCAGCGCGAGGCTCAAGGAAGGGGAACCGAGCGGACGCTTAGAAGGACAATTATAAGCCAGTCTGCATGTCACCTATCACTCCTTGCTATTAATTATGCCTTCAGGTCTAGGGTCCAAAGGCTGTCTGTCTCTCTAGCCTAGAACTCTCCTGAGTTGCAACTCATCTGTAATTAGACATTACCCCAATGGCACCCCACTCCAGTACTCTTGCCTGGAAAATCCCATGGATGGAGGAGCCTGGTAGGCTGCAGGCCATGGATTGCTAAGAGTCGGACACGACTGAGCGACTTCACTTTCACTTTTCACTTTCATGCATTGGAGAAGGAAATGGCAACCCACTCCAGTGTTCTTGCCTGGAGAATCCCAGGGACGGTGGGCTGCCATCTTTGGGGTCACACAGAGTCGGAGACGACTGAAGTGACTTAGCAGCAGCAGCAGTTACTGAAAACTCTACATACAAAACTGAAATACTGATTTGAAATGAACTTCCTCCCTTCCTCGGGATTTGCCTGTCGTTAAAGAGCAAAGAAATGTACCCTGCAGGCAGGAGCCAGACTCCTGGGAGATGGTCTTGACAACGCCTCATTTCTTTCTTCATACCATCAGGGCTCCTCAGTATCTCTCAAAGGCGTTTTACTTTTCTCAACTGTCATCTCAGTCCAATCTCAGCTTACATCTAGCCTAGAACTCTCCTGAGTTGCAACTCATCTGTAATTAGACATTACCCCAATGGCACCCCACTCCAGTACTCTTGCCTGGAAAATCCCATGGATGGAGGAGCCTGGTAGGCTGCAGGCCATGGATTGCTAAGAGTCGGACACGACTGAGCGACTTCACTTTCACTTTTCACTTTCATGCATTGGAGAGGAAATGGCAACCCACTCCAGTGTTCTTGCCTGGAGAATCCCAGGGACGGTGGGCTGCCATCTTTGGGGTCACACAGAGTCGGAGACGACTGAAGTGACTTAGCAGCAGCAGCAGTTACTGAAAACTCTACATACAAAACTGAAATACTGATTTGAAATGAACTTCCTCCCTTCCTCGGGATTTGCCTGTCGTTAAAGAGCAAAGAAATGTACCCTGCAGGCAGGAGCCAGACTCCTGGGAGATGGTCTTGACAACGCCTCATTTCTTTCTTCATACCATCAGGGCTCCTCAGTATCTCTCAAAGGCGTTTTACTTTTCTCAACTGTCATCTCAGTCCAATCTCAGCTTACTGCCATTCCCTCCCCTTGTATCCCTCTCCTTGTCTCCAAGCTTACCTTCCTCCCTAACCAGTTCTTTAAACTGCAGCCTAAATGATCTTCCTATGAATACCTATCAATTTTCTGCTTAAGAACCCTTTGATGTCTTCCCAGTAGCCTGCGAATGAGATTCACACTGTAAGGTCCAGGTGACATGTCCTGGGAGCGCCGCAGCCTCACCGACTCCCGACCAACCCACACTCCGTTCCCTGTGCTCATCAAGCTCTCCCTCCCTGCCTGTCCCTATCCCCCCATCTTGAAGGATTTATTTCCTAGAGAATCCTCACAGCTACACACTCCTGTACATTAACCCTGTGCGTCATTTGAATTGGTTCTCTTAATGTCCATTTTCTTGCTAGACTACATTCTCCTTAAAAACAGGTATCAAGATTCTTATTAACAGCTGCATCCTTAAGCATGGATGCTATGTAATAGGTGTTCAATAATTTTCTCACAGAGTAATGTATTCAATGAAATTAAGTAATGCACATAAAAGGTCAGTTCTTAAGAGAAGAACACTTTTAAAACTAGGTAATCAAAGCTTTTCAAATTATGCTTTATGCTGTGCTGCAGGGGGAAAAGTTATCAAATATATTTAAGAATAAACTGTTAACACTGTTCTTCAATATTGTAAGTATTATGCTAACATCTCTATTATAACATTAGCACTGGGCTTTTTTTTCAGTAATATTAATATTAGGTCAATGTTTGAGGTCAATTCTATAATTATTCTGATAATTGCTTTCTATAGCTAAAATTAAACCATGAAAATGTATTTACTGAAACTTAGCAAACACCAAAGAAAACAAAACAGTGGAACTACTTACGTTAAACTAAACCCCCTGAAATATATATAAGAAGAAATTTAGGGTTAGATGGTAGACTAAAATTTAACTTCACTCTCCCGAAACCCTACACAGAGTAAAGCAACTTAAAAAAACTTAAAAAAAAAAAAAAAAAAAAAAAACACAAACCTACAGAGAGAGAGAAAACAGGAAAGAAAAGCCATAACTTTGGAAGGAGAAAGCGGAAAGATGAAAGACAACTGAGTTAAACGCAAATTCTCATTTAAACGTGGAAGGAACCAAAAAAATAACCCAGCTTATATCACAATCTTCAAAAGAGTGAGGAACTGGCAGAACCAGGCACTTTGGAAATGGTTAGCAGGAACCTAAACCACAGAACTTTATTTTTTATTGACTACAGAAGCCATAATCCCACGACCGTCCCAACTCCACACGCTGGGAGGCTACCAAGCACACCCACAGGGTTTGGGACTCTTGGGACACTTTTAAACTGCACACTGGGGCAATGTTCTAAAAACAGGATTAAGTGACTCCAGGAAGGTTAAACGCTGGCACTCTCATCTGAGGTTCTTTCCCCACTAAACTCCCAGCAGAAGGTCAGAAGCTAAGCCTCTATGCCCCAAGAGGAGACAGGAGATCCTCCTGGGAAACCGAACCAGTCCCAGGGAAATGCCCAAAGGTACTGGCACTGGAGGATTCTCCAAACAGGGAGCTGAGGGCACAAAAGCTCAGTCAACACATACCAGACCTGAAGCTTTTCATCAAGGTTTTAATCCGTCATTCTAAAAAACTATTTCTTTATCCAATCACCACTTTTAGCCTTCACTTTTAATCACGCACGGAAAACCAAGAATTATCACGAGAGACAGAGACCTGAGACCACCAAAAGCAACTAGGAATTGAAAGACTATGTAGGAAAAAGAAAAAAAAAACTTTAACGTAAGATAAAACACAGGTAAGTAAGAACAGGATGCTATGCAAAGGAACATTTCAAAGGAAGAAAGCTCTTGGAAATTAATGCATGATATTTAAGACAAAAGGAAAATGAAAATCAGTAAAGGGATAGAAAGCTAAAATAAGGAAATTTACTTTAGAGTAAAATGCGAAGACCTGAGCTGAAAAGGAGGAGAGAAAAGACAGGGAGCATGGGCTGAGTGGGTGAGGCACCGAAGGGGAGAAGCATCAGGGGTTTCCAGAGTATTTCCTAGCGCTGAGGGGCGCAGGATGAGAGGCCACTCCGTGCTCAAGCAAAGAAAGGAAAACATACAAGAGAATGAAGCAGACGCATCTTCATGAAATTTCAGAACATTGCGGACAAGCAACGTCCTAAGATCCAAACAGAATCCAGAGACAACACGTACCATACCAAGTTCTCTAAACACTAGAAACTAAAAGATGCTGGATCAAGGACTTCAAAATGCTAAAGGAAAACTGAATTCCAACCTGGAAACAGTCAGAGGAGTGGGTACATTTTCAGAAATACATAACCTCTCAAATTTGCCTTCCATGCACTCTCTAGAAACTCAGAAGTTTCTCAAGAAGACATGTCCACCAAATGAGAAAGAGAAATATACGAAATATACCTCAAGACCCTCAGAGTAGACTAGAAAAAGAAAGGGGAAAAACACACCAAAGAAACAAAAACCCCTAGAGGCCTCTCAAAATGGGAATTGAGTTACTTACAGCCATACAAAGGAATATGAAGAATGATATAAAGGCAAGGAAAAGAACATTAAGAACAACAAAGTGCATACCCCAGGAGCTTCGACGTGAATTAAAACACCACTACAAGGACACACAAAATGGCTGTTGCTGGAGAAGTGAACTGGCTAGACACGGAAAAGAGGAACCCTCTTATTCTTGTTTTTAAAACGTGAATATCTTCTTGTCCAAAACCAAAATTTAAACAGTCAAGGGAATGAGCATTAACAAATCGCAAACCTACCCACCCAGCCGCTTTCTCTCATCTTCGCTGGCCCCTCTGAACCTGCCCTCACCCTCCCTGCCACAGACTGAGTTGCCCCTACCGTGTTGTGAGGGGGCCCCCCTGGGGCAGCAACCGAGAGGGGAAGCATTGAGCCCACTCTTGAGGCACCGACTCTGTAGATTGAGGGGTGTCTGTATTAACAGGGTACTCCAATTTCAGTAGGTGAATTGGAAAGAAGCCTTTTACTGGACAAGCAGTTTGTTTCTGATATGCTAAGGTGATTGTTTATGACTTATTTCCCTCAAGAAACACTCATCAATAGAGTTAAAAATTAACCCCACAAAGACGGGTATTGCTGCCGTGCTTCAGGAGCATTACAAGCTCACGTGGACTTTGTCCTGCGTGTGTGGTGTGATGCACGGTATTGCTTCTAAGAGGATGTCTCTGCTGGCAACCTCAATTCAGAAACTGTACAGTGCAGAAGTATCCACCATTTCTCACAGCACTGTTTCCCAGAACAGTGGTCAATGGGAAAGCCATACGGTCTTTTTATTGATGCTTTAAGAGGCTTTATAATCTCATACTTTGGGAATTAATGTGTACTATCAAGAAACCTCTCAAATTTTGTGAAATCCAGCAGATTTAAGTTAGGACTATGAAACCACTTTTCAGGAATTTTCTAATGGCCTCAGAAGTGACAGTTTTTCACCATACTCTGGGTGATGGACATCGGGTCAATTCCTCCCAGAAACACAGACTACTTCTTTTCAAGCCCCACCCACTTAAAACTTCAAAATGCACTTCTGTTCCACGGTACATGAAAAGGGACGTCCTGGGCGCAGGTCTTGGTGGGGGGATCTTACACGGAAGCATCAGAATGCTTTTCTCCCAACCACACAGACCCAAAACCGCATTACTGCATAAGAAATATCAGGATAAACAGGAGCACACACAGACCCACTCTAAGCCACGAGAACTCTCATCTGACAACTGCAACAGCCTCCTGCCTGAACTACTTGCCACAGCTCTTGTGCTTAAAACTGTTTACACTGCAGCAGAGTTAAAAATCTAAATAAGCTCATGCGTCCCTTCTCATCAGAAGCCTCCGACAACCTCCCCTTCCATTTACAGTGAATCCTTAGGCAACACTCCACGGTCCTAGGGGACTACCGAGTCACCCCCCTCTCTTTACACCTCTGCTCTCATCGCTGCCCTTTGCCTTTCTGCTCACCCTGCTGGACGCACAGCAAACGTGCCAGTGCGCCCCACCCAGCGTCTCTGCACTGGCATTCTCTTTTCTCAGATAAGAGCGGTTCAGGTCATCTGAGCCCTCACCCCCACTGTCTGCATTCCCAATTCCTCTCAACAGCACTTGCCAAACACATTTTTATCAATTTATGCTGTCATATATTTTTAACGATCCTTTTATTCTAATATTAAAATGAAAGTTTCATGAGCAGAGAAGTTTATCTGCTTTGTTCACTGACAGGACTTTCAACATCTGGTGCACAGCAGGCATTCACTAAGTACTGGTAAATGATGAGATGCGATGGAACAAAAGTAATTATTTTTGAATCACCTGAAAATGGTGAGCTTCTTCAGAGATAAGCAAAAACAAACCTCATATTGAATTTAATGGGCTTCTCTGATGGTTCAGCTGGTAAAGAAACCGCCTGCAATGTGGGAGACCTGGGTTCAATCCCTGGGTTGGGAAGATCCCCTGGAGAAGGGAAAAGCTACCCACTCCAGTATTCTGACCTGGAGAATTCCACGGACTATATACAGTCTTCAGGTTGCAAAGAGTTGGACACGAGCAACTTTCACTCAAAGTTACCTCTTCATCACAAGAATTCAGCTTTAAAAAAAATGTATTTTAACCAATAAAATGTTTACAAACAGATGTTTTATAATAACCATCTGTGAATGTAAGCTTACACTTGAAAAAGTGATGGTTTTTCATTTCTAGAATGCATGGATGGGGTTCTACTTGAACTTAGCATGGAATCTAAGCTCACACCCATCTGAGGAAGCTTTCACTGCCATCTAGCAAATCCTGAATTTTCAGATTTGTGATCTTCAAACATACAATGCTCCTGGAAATTCCTATAAGTTTATTCTATAAGGATACATGAAAGGAAGAGAACCCAAAAAGGCAAGATGCAAGATGACCACTCTCTTAGGACAGGGTCACACCAAGGATTATTATCCTCTAAGTCAGCAGGATTTTGTTGCTCTTTAGTCGATAAGTCATGTCCAACTCTCTGCAAACTCACAGATTGTATCCCACCAGGCTCCTCTGTCCATGGGATCACCCAGGCAAGAATACTGGAGTGAGCAGCCATTTCCTCCTCCAGGGAATCTTTTGGACCCAGGGATGAAATCTGTATCTCCTGCATTAGCAGACAGATTCTTTACCACTGAGCCACCTGGGAAGCCCCCAGCAGGATTTACCCTTGGGTAAATCACATCCTTTAAAAGCTCTTTTAGTTTTTTGCAAATGTATTCCATGGAAAATATGTATTACCTCGACTATCGTCCATTTCGCCATCCCTGGAATGCTCTGACTGGATGTCTGGAGGGGTCTGAAGGACAGCCACACTATTCTGATTTATGATCTTCAACTTCAACTTTGGTTTTGACCGTTTTCTTCTTGGAACAGTAACCGTGAGGCTCTGTAACTGAGTCATCCCTGATTCCGTCAAACACACACCATCCTGGGTGTAGGTCTTGGGTGGATCTAAAATTACAATATCCCAAGGAAACAAATTAAAATTCCCCTCTTAATTTTGATTGATAAGTTGATTACTGTCCAATAAGGCCCATGTCAAGGCAATGTGACTTCTATAAACAAATTACCTATGAAGTGCACAATGAGCAGTATTCAATTAAAGTAATAGTTGGCCAAACGTCCTTGAATTATAGGCAGACATCTTGTAAATTTTTAAAAAGGTCTTCCTGGCATTTCTATCTTCACGTATCAATACAGGAATTTAAAAAGCAAGCACTGAGGGGGGAGGTGGGGTCGGGATTGGGAGTCATGTACACTCATGGCTGATTCATGTCGATGTGTAGCAAAACGAATACAGTATTGTAAAGCAAAACAAACTAAAAAATAAAAATTAATTAAAGAAAATAAAAAATAAAAAGCAAGCACTGAAGCTAAAAAGCAGTGCTTCAGCCACTCAAGTATGAGTTTTTTCCTAGAGTAGCCCTTTCAATGTAAAGGGTGAGGATGAATTTACACAAGAGAAATAAGAATACTCCAGAAACCCATTTGGAAATCAAAGTTATCAGTATAATCACCTATAAGGAGAGGTAGTAAATAACCATCTATGGGGTCGCACAGAGTCAGACACGACTGAAGTGACTTAGCAGCAGCAGCAGTAGTAAATAACCAGAAATCCTGAAAAATTTGAAGTCTACAAAGCTGCTGCTCATTAGAACAATTTCTGTACTATCCAAATGTTTTTGTATCAAATGAAATCAAATAGAACTATGCAAAAGAATGACAGTTTAAGAGTATCCTGTTAATCACTATTCTAGGCTGATCTATTACAGAAGAAGAATAAATTCTGAAGAGATCTGTTTGCTAACTAAGCTTTATTGTTTAACTAAACACAATAATGTATCAATGAAATCAAAGCAAATACGTATTTAGCAGTTATTTCAAAAGTAGTTATTTTCACTGCCAATTTGCTGAGATTTGTAGGAATACTGTCACACTAAAGCTGAAAAAGACAGGCATTTTGTATATTATTAGAGAAATGATTATCAACATCAGGGACTTTACACTGAGAATGATTAAGGCAAGAGTCATGTAACAAGTCAATTACATAAAAATCAAGCATTTCTTTGTAGTCAAGGAAAAGCATTTCAGATTTTACCTAGTTCTTTCACTTTAGTGACAATTTGTGCTACAAGTGAAGATTCACAGCAGTCTGAGGAAGGCACTGAAATAAAAAAAAAAAAACTCATTTTTTCAAAAAATTTAAAACGTATTTAAAGATTTACATATGGCTAAAGTTTCTACTGCTGCACCCATTTAGTTAAATAAATGCTTGAATACTAAGCAGACTTGAAAGCTGTCTTGAAAACAACAAAACAACAGGGAGAAACGGTGGAGGAAATAGACACTACGTAGAAGAAAAACTGATAAAGAACTGGTGTTAAAAACAAAAAAGGATCGATGTACTGGGTTTCTACATGTGCCTAATAATTACAAAATTATGAGTCTTGAAAGTGACACATCTTAGACCTAAAATATATTCTTAATTTACTTCCTTTATGTAAGTAGATTGTTTTAATATATTGAGGTAATAAGAGTTAATTTAAAACAAAAAGTAACTTATTTTTCATAAAACGCTTTCCAAATCACAGCTTCACAAAAAGAAAAAGGAGCAGCGTTGAGCCCACTCGCTGGTTCAGGACAACAAGCACAGGCGAGCTGTACGAGAGAGCAGACTCACCATTTGATGACCACTGATGACTCTTACCATTTGATGTAGGCATATAGGGTCTGCACAGGCTACAATCGAAACCAATGTCTGCTACATTCTCCACTTCCTCTTCAGTGCTGAAGTTCTGACAAACTGCATGCATCCACCTAGAAAGACCACATTCGAGATTTTGAAAAAAGAATACACTAAGGATGGTTTCCTTTTAAAAACTGCAACAGTAGCTAACAGCCTGAAACCACGAAGCCCCTAAGTCTCACATGCTCCTTACATCCAGTCCCCGTTTCTCTCTCTCCAAACCACCCCTGTTGGCCCACAAAAACCATCAGAGCTGAAAGAAAAAAGGAAAGGGAACAAGTACCAGGAAAGAAGCGGAAGCAATTCATTTGAGGAGGATTGGACAATCACTTTGTAATCTATCACAGACAGCCAGGACGTTGGCTCAAAGTGAAAATGTCAGTCACTCAGTCACATCCGACTCTCTGCGACCCCACGGACTGTAATCCACCAGGCTCCTCTCTCTGTGGAATTCTCCGGGCAAGCGTACTGGAGTGGGTGGCCATGCCCTTCTCCAGGGGATCTTCCCGCCCCAAGGACTGAACCTGGGTCTCTGCATTGGAGGCAGATTCTTTATGGTCTGCGCCACAAAGGAAGCTGGTCAGGGCAAGCAGAAAGGAACGGACAAGACTGTGCGTGGTGGAGCATGCACGGGCTCCAGGTGACGCGTCGCCTGTGAGGTGGACAGAGCTCACAGAAGGGAATGTTCAGTGGGAAACGAAAGCTGTCATTCTGCCTTACAACAAAAAATGGTAGGCAGAGTCCTGAGAATCCTACGCTACTGACGAGATGCTATGCTGACCAACACTATGCGAGCAGTGCTAACACAGCACAGCAACAGGCCGCTGCAATCAGCCCTCAGGAAACGCCAAGTGAAGCACGCTAAGCCTGGAATTGAGAATATGAAAAAGAAAACTTCAGTTGCTAGCCAGCTAAAAGAATCTGGAAAGGAAAGATCTTAACTTCTTAAATTTAAGATAGAAGAAAATTTCTTTTCCAATTTTCTTGTGCTATATTTAAGGGAGAGAAGCTCGCAAAACAAGACAGGAGAGAGGAGAGTCCAGTACCTGTCACACTGTCTGCACTGCAGAATCAGGTCCTCTTCTCGGTAGTTCCGGTGGCAGACGGGGCAGGCGGACAGGCTGGCGCAGGGGGCACACTGGGTGTAGTTGCTCTGCCACTGGCATCTCGGGCCCGCAGATGTAGCTCCGCAGTGCCTGCACCACACACACCTGTAACCCAACACCCGCAGGCCTCAGCCCGACGTGCTCGAGCTACGGCGTGGCTGACATTCACAGAGCCACACACGAACAGGACTGGGGGAGGCATTCAATGCAGGCTGGAAATACTTTCTGACGAGTGATACCTAGCATCGTTAACGTCTATCACACAATTAAGCAGATGTGGCTAATCTGTGAAAACTACAAGGATGTGGCTCAGTTCTGAACTTAAACGTCTAAGGAGGAAACCAAAGTCCCAGGGTACCATTTGCACTTCCAGCCTCCTTTGGGAACGGTCTGCAGGGGAGGGTCCAGGCAGTAGGTGTGGTAGCTTATGTCACAGTCGTCGCACAGCGGAGCCGTCCTGGGTCCGTCGCCTTCCCACAGGCCTCACACACGGTGCATTCAAGGCACCGCCAGCCCTTGCTCAGAACCACTTTAGTGATCTGCAAAGGAAACCACCAAGCCGTGTGATTCATACATTAACCTGCGCCTCACGCAAACAGGATCAAGTACACCCTACAAATGGATACAGTGCTCCCACACCCAGGAGCAGCAGAGGGCCAAGCATGAATGCTCACTGTGGCCCAGTCCCGGGTAGCCACCTGCCTGTGCCTAGCAGACACAGTAACTGACTTTTCATGCCTCTGTTTATATAACTAGTGTGCTCTGGAGTTTATGGACTTTAAAGAATTCAAGTAAATTATCCCATAATTGTTTCCTTTACTATTATTTATTTGGTGGTGACAGGATCTTTAGTTGCAGCATGTGAACTTTCAGTTGCACGTGAAACTTAAGTTTCCTGAGCAGGAATCCAACCCGGGTCCCCTGCACTGGGAGTGTGGAGTTTAAGCCACTGGATCACCAGGGAAGTCACCCCATGATTTTTAATATAGGACTTGAAAATGTATTGATACGGTTTCAATCTATGACATTTCATGAATTCATGATTCTAAAAGTTGTATACATCACGTAAGGACTTGTATATTAAAATCAACATTAAAAATGCAAAACTCTTAAGGTATAATATGAATTCCCAAGATGATTTCAAGGTTTTGGAGGATTCTAGGCTATGAACCTAGGACCTTTAAAGTTCACATTCACTCCTCTCTTTATTCTCCTTTCCTTCAAGGGTCTAAGTTTATAGAAAAGATTGAGAACCTAAATTCCTCAAAGTAGCCACATTATGGAATATTAAGAATCTGGAACCAACTGAAAAAATCTACTAAGATTAGAGTCTATGTATAAAAAGGACAACAAAGAATCTGTGTAATAATAGTATAGCAAGTGATCAAGATAGAGAATAAAAATTCAGACCATGAGGAAGCTACATGGGAGGAAAAAGTGAAATAAATGATCAAAATAGCACCAAATTTTTAACTTCAGATCCTAAAACACACTAATAGTTTTCCATTCTACAGGAAAACACTTTCAATCTTTAACCTAGCTAAACCAGCAATTAAGTGTTAAACTGAAAAGCCTTTTAGACACACAGACTCGAACTTCAGCTCCTGAGTACTCTCTCTAATGAAGTTAGCGATATGAAGAACGAAGTGAGGGCGTATACCAAGAAAAAGAAAGACATGGGATCCTCAAGGCAATGAACCCGACGTCAGCCCAGAGATATTAAGGATGAGAACCTGAGCAACAGACCCAGAAGGTTCCAATCCAGCTCAGAACAGAGAAAAACAGAGTATAGAAGGCGTGGGACTTTCCCAGAAAAACAGGTACTTGCTGAAATAATGTGCTATCATACTTCTACAGCAGGTAAAAACAGACAACAAAAACTAACAGAGAATCATCAATCATTATTTTCTTCTTGCTATAAAAAACTCCACGAAAAAAAAACTAAACGCATAATATACTACTTAGGTCTCCAGTGAACATTTATGGAGTCATAACCAATATGAAATTAAAAGACATTTGCTACTGGGAAGGAAAGCTATGACAAACCCAGACAGCATATTAAAAAGCAAAGATATCACATTGCTGACAAAGGTGCGTATAATTAAAGGCGTGGTTTTTCCAGTAGTCATGTACGGATCTGAGAGTTGGACAATAAAGAAGGCTGAGCGCCAAAGAATTGATGCTTTCAAACTGATGCTGGAGAAGATTCTTGAGAGTCCCTTTGACAGCAAAGAGATCAAAAACCAGTCAATCCTAAAGAAAATCAACCCTGAATATTCACTGGAAGGACTGAAGCTGAAGCTTCAATACTTGAGCCACCTGATGCAAAGAGTCGACTCACTGGAAAAGACCCTGATGCTGGGAAAAATTGAAGCCAAAAGGAGAAGGGGACAGCAGAGGATGAGACGGTCAGATAGCATCACCAACTCAATGGACATGAGTTTGAGCAAACTCTGGGAGATAATGAAGGACTGAGAAGCCTGGTGAGCTGCGTTCACGAGGTCACAAAGAACTGGACACAACACAGCGACTGCACACCAGCACAGAGTTCCTCAAGTCTGAGACAGGCGTCCCAGAGTGAGGGCTCTGTGGACTCACCTTCAAGTGTAAAAAGAGCTTCAAAAGGCTCAACCAACTGCCTGCACAACAAAACCTCAATCCTTTTTTTTAAAGGAACCAAATCCAGACTTTCAACAGTATGCTAACACAATGCACAATGTCCATGTGCAATAAAAAATTACTAGATGCTAAAAAAGGTTGCAAAACAAATCCTATTTAGGAGAAAAAATAGTTAATATAATGTGACATGTATGATAGAAGCAGCAGACAATTATAAACTTTTCAAGGACTTGTGAGGGTGTGAAGTGGAGGGTGGAATTTGGAGAGTAGGTTGGTGAACCAAAACATGTGCTCCAAATTTGATGAAAAATATCAACCCATGTGCTCCAAACTTGATGAAAACTATCAACCCACTGATCCAGGTAAAAGAAAACGTCCTTTTGCATATGAATGAGGGTTTGGTGAAAGTGGAGAGTGAGCAGGGTGAAATAATGAGTTTTTACTACATATTCTAGTACACAACTTTTATGATCAACAGACAGAATGAATCAACTTGATACCTTACCAAAAAATAGTATAAAATATCTTTTAAAATTAAACGTATGAATTTGTTGTTATACTTTTTCAAGGCAAAGCAGGATAATTACCACAAATTAAGATCATAGATCTATAGGAGTTTCTTGAGGTAACACTTTAAAGGCAATATTTAAAGTATATACTTAAATATTGTCACATATGTATAATAATCCTAACAAACAATAATTGATTGATTATAAGAACTGGAGTTAGCACAATACTACTCAGTTCAAATCTTAATATTTATATTTAAGTGTATTTACCTTAATACTGACACAGTATGGATGGTAACACTGACCACACTGAGAACAGGCAAGTAACCTTCCCTCTGCTCCTTGGCCAAAACTGCCACAAACTACACACATATCCTGAAATTAAGACACAATAACATATTTTAAATCCAAGACCAAACTAAGAATATGCTAACATGCTAATTTTACAATTTGTATAAATCACCTTCTTCATTGATATAGCTCTAGAGCTAAATAATCAGTTGGCCAAAACATTTGTTAGGGTTTTCCCGTTAAGATGCTATGGAAAAACCTAACAAACCTTTTGGCCAATCCAGTATCAGATGACACCAATGTCAGTGCGACTGAGATGAATTAGAAACGGACAAGGAGGAATGCAAAAGTGGAGGACAAATAATTTAGTTCAAACCTGATGCAGAGTGAACTTGTCACTACTAGAAAACAACACAACTGTATTGTGCATAGAGTTTTCTTCTTCATCCTTATTTGATGACATATCTGCAGCAGACACCTATAAAAAGCAAAATACACAAAATGTGAAGTCATACTTCTCATCTGTATTATACCTGGTTGCAAAGTTTAAGAAGATTCATATTTAAAATATAATATTTTTGCCAGAGATCATACTAACAGTTCTAAATTAGACTATTATTGCCAAGATAATATTATAAAGTATGGCATTTTTTATTCACTTAATTGTTTCTTTATAGAGCTACAAGTCTCACAGATCAGGAAGTAATGAGAAAACAAATCTGTCTTTTACAAAGACTTGATTAACCAGAAATTCTAATCAAGAAACAAAGAGTGTATTATTTATGCGTACACATACACAAACACACACACATGTATATATCATTCTATTTCAGTGACTTTTAAAGCCTGCACTGGGTGCACTCCAAACTGAGATGTATAAAGATATAAATACAAAATACACATCAGATTTTAAAGACTTAGTAACAAAAAATAATGTAGATATAGCTTATAAATAATTTTGTGCATTTTATTAATTACACGTTGATATGATGCTATTTTGAACATACTGAATCAAAAAGTGTATATTAAAATTAAATTTCATTGTTCCTTTTTTTTTTTCTGATGTAGCTGCTAGAAAGGTTTTTTTGTTTTAGTAGGTAGAGGGTAGGTTTTGGCCAGCTGCGTGGCTTGCTAGATCTTATTTCCCCAACAAGGGACTGAACCCAGGCCCTTGGCAGTGAGTCGGGGTGGAATCCTAACCAATGGACCTCCAGGAAATTCCCTAGAAAGTTCTAAATTGCATACATAGGTCACATAGGGCTTCCCT
The DNA here is from genome assembly GCA_006408695.1 of Aepyceros melampus. Classification (NCBI taxonomy): domain Eukaryota; kingdom Metazoa; phylum Chordata; class Mammalia; order Artiodactyla; family Bovidae; genus Aepyceros; species Aepyceros melampus. The sequence goes on from SJXQ01006580.1 coordinate 114,318, forward strand.
GGTGGCTCAGCTGGTAAAGAATCTGCCTGCAATGCAAGAGGCCTGGGTTCAATCCCTAGGTCAAGAAAATTCCCTGGAACAGGCAATGGTTACCCACTCCAGTACTCTGGACTGGAGAATCCTATGGACAGAGGAGCCTGGTGGGCTACAGTCCACGGGGTCACAGAGAGTTGGATACGACTGAGCAACTAATATCTTAGTTAACCTTATGGGTCACACATTTCTTTTTGGGGAGCAATGCTTCAGAATATAATCATTTTGAGTAACTTGTCAAAATTTCAGTATTAGCCAAAGGATTATCAACCACAGTCATTAAGTTATGGACTTAAGTTAAATCTGACCAAATCAACTAAGTACACACTGGCTTGTTAATAATTATTTCCAGAGTGCTTATCATGAAAAAAGCTCTGAACTGGATGTTAAAAAAAAGAGGATAAGAAAACCAATGCCAAAATTATATACCCTGTTTGCTTTAAAAGCTTACAATCTAGTGTGGAAGAATTGAGCTGAAACACAAAGTAAAAACAGAATTATTGTTCTTGACAAATGACTGACAAAAGAGTAACTAAATAGAAGAAATATGTTACAGTAATAAGTTTTTTCAATATACATGAGTTTAAACGCAGTTTTAATGGACATTTCTACTGTTTCACAATGTCAACAATAAAAACAATTTACAGTCACAAAGGCCTAATGATAAGGGAAAAATGTAAACAACCCAGTTAGTCAAGTCAGCACGACAGAATGACTAAAACTACAAAAATCCAAACTTACGCAGAATCATGCAGTATTTTAAAAAAACAGCAAGGTAGAAATCTGTATGGATTTCCACACACAAAGTCGTCACACTACACTGCTGAGCTAAAAAATAACTGCAGGCAACTACGCCAGCTGCAGCACCATGACATCAAACACAGCAAAACGGCTGGGTGGCTGCCCGTGGACGCACATCACAGGCTCAAGCATAAGGGGTTGCTGGTTCTGCCGGTCAAAGGCGGCTCAATGCTGGCAATCTCATATGAATCAGCCTAAAATGTAAATGTCCAAAGCAGGTGAAAGTGAGAGAATTAGGACTCAGTAGGTAGCAGCAATAGGAACACTCTGATCTATTTATAATGTTTAAAATTTTTAAATTGAGGAAAGATAGCTGATAAAAAAACTGATGTAGCTCCCTCATCAACAAACAAGCTACATGATCATGTCTACAAATGCAAAATAGAAACACCCCAAAAACCTGACAGTCTATTTTCTGACATCTAACCCTGATTTAAAAGTATCACAGTGAACTATGAATAGAAAAGCATCTCCTCAAACTCATTTGGGATGTCTATTAAGACTAAACACCACACTTAATTATGAAAAACTATCTGCTTTCTCCTCACAGTCAAAAACAAGATTACCTAAGCTCATCACTTCTATTCCAACTGTACTGAAAGTTATCGCAAATTCAATAAAAAACAGACACAAAAGGACTCCAGATTAAAAAGAAAGACAAAGTTTATCTTTGTCTTTGCAGACAACATGATCATTTATGTAGAAAATCCAATGGATTCTACAAATATGCAATTAGAATAAGGGAGTTTGATATGGTTATAGTATACACAACCTTACTGTGTACACAAGCAATACACAAAAATAAGCAGTACTAAATACTAGCAACTGACAAAAACAATCTGAAATCCAGACAACACTACCATTAACAACAGCATAAAAATATGGTAGAGATAAATCTGATTAACAGTGTCTGTTCAACCTGTCTGTTAAACTAAACATTACTGAAAGAAACTAAAGAAATGGAAATACTGGTGTTCATGGATTCAAAAACTCAATATGGTTAAAATGTCACTTTTTCCCAAGTTAATCTATATTTTGAACACAAACCCAGCTTTAGCAGTTTATTTTACAGGTACTGACAAGCTAACACTAAAATTAATATAGAAGTACAAGGGATTCAGAATTGCCAAAACAACTTTGAAAAGTACAAAATCTGAAGACAAATAGTGTCTGATTTCAAGATTAGTTGTAAAGTAGAAGTAATCAAAGCAGTGCAGTACCAGCCTAAACCAATGGAGCAATGGTATAGTGATATTAGAAAACCAGATCCACTATTAATACGGCAACTAACTTCTAAGAATGATGAAAGGCAATTCAGAGGAACAGTGCTCAAACAACTGGCTGTTCTCAGCATGTAAAAAAAAAAAGAACTTTCATCCTTACTTGTATTATAGTTAAACTCAAATTGGATCATAGATCTAAGTGCAATACCTTTCTAAAAGAAAGAGCATCTTTGTGACCCTGGATTACATAAATATTTCTCAGCACCAGAAAGCACAATCCAAAGGGGGAAAATATCAATAAATTGGACTCTTATCAAAATTAAATCATCTGCTCTTCAAAAGACACAGTTAAGAACATGCAAAGACAAACATCAAAATGCAAAAAAAAATCTGCAAATCACATATATGATAAAGAGCTTGTGTCCAAAATAAAGAAATCTCAACTCAGTAAATTAAAAAAAGACCTACTCAATTTATTTTTAATATATTAAAAATCTGAAGAGTGATTTTATGAAAGAAGATATACAGATAGAAATACAGATAGCAAATTAGCACCTAAAAAGCTGATGAACATTAGGAGTCACTAGAGAAGCAGAAAGAACTATTAACATGCCTGTTGCAGTGGCTAAAATTGAGATGACTGGCCACACCAAATGTGGGTGAGTAGGTGGAAGAAATGGGGCCTTGTACAGTCTTACAAATATAAAATGTCACACCCAAGGTGAAAACCAGCCTTTCCTTGAAAAGCTAAGCCTATACCTACCATATATCCAGCATTCCATCTCTACGTGATTATCCATGAGGAAAAAAAAAAGTCCACATATTAACTGAGATATAAAAGTTCAGAGCATATTTCTAAAGACAAAAAAATGGACACGAACTTAATGTTCTTAAATAGGTGAACAGACAATCTGTGGCACACCCATACTATGTAATACTTTTCAGCAACAAAACGGAACACACTGTTAACATACAAGAGCATGAATTAATATCAAAGTAAGTATGCTGATTGAAATAAGTCATATCAAAAAGAGAATATGCAATATGGTTTCACTTATAAACTCCAGAAAATGCAAACTAATCAACAGCGATGGAAATCAGATCAGGCACTACCCAGGGGTGAGGCCAGAAGGAAGACAGGGGTCTTCGGGGCAGCACAAAGGAATTCTGGGGTTGAGGATGCTCTTAATTGCACTGTGGGTTTCACAGGTGCAACCATATGTCAAAACCTACACAGCTGTACACTTCAAGTATCTGTACCTTCTTTTATATCAATTTTATCTCAGTAAGTCTACCAATTTGGGGGAGGAGGAAGGGAGGGAGGAGACAGGGAAGGAGGAATTTGCTTTTTGAATAAAGGACCAGAATCCAGGTTTCTTTACTTCTTTAGTAGGAAAACTGAATAATTCCACCTGTCTCCTGAACTTAAAATGACAACTGGAATCTGAAAAACAGGGTATCAGTAAAATAGTAAAGTCACTCATGAAATGTTTGCCATTATTTGCCAAACGTGGTTTAACACATTTAAGTAAAGCCTCATAATGTGCCAGTGAGCAAATATTTACCAACCTGAAATTCAAATTAAAAGACAATCAAAATCTTCAACATTAGTCCACACTAACCTACAACATTCCTAATTTCTTCTGTAAACATTACAACACTGAGAACTACAATCAAAAACTTAAAGCGCCCACATAATTCAATTATTCATATAAACTCAAGAATATGACAGGAATTTTTTTTTTAATAGAAGAGCAAATATATTGCATACTGGATTTTGAGAAGAGTTGGCACAGAAAGGTCAAAGAGGAAGGGAAGAAAAGAAAAAAGGCATGAGAAGGCAGGAAATATAAAAGAAACTTCATCAGAGGTTTAAAAAGAAGCTGGCTCAGTGGTAGAGTCCGCCTGCCAATGCAGGAGACACGGGTTTGATCCCTGATCCGGAACGATCCCTTGTGCTGCGGAGCAACCAAGCCCGCCTGCCACAGCCACTGAGCCTGCGCCCGAGTCCATGCTCCGCAGTGAGAGAAGGGACCGCAAAGAGAGCTCCTGCACCACGGCCAGAGGGCAGCCCCTACTTGCCTGCCGCATGTAGAGAAAAGCAACAAAGACCCAGCATAGTCAGAAATAAGCAAATACGCAAATCTGAGATAACTTTAGCCTATTTATGTGACTCTCAGCATCTAAAGTTCAGTTCAGTTGCTCAGTCATGTCCGACTCTTTGCAACCCTATGGACTGCAGCACACCAGGCCTCCCTGTCCATCACCAACTCCCGGAGCTTGCTCAACTCATGTCCATTGAGTCACCTGGTATAAGTGAGATTATCAGCATCAACTGACACATGAAGGACCACAGCAAATGTAAAGGGAGCAGGCCTTACCCCAGGTAACATGACCGCCCCGATTCCACTTTTCAATTTTGATCTGCCTCGGCCACCTCGTCCAGACAGTCCTGCACCGCGAGGTCTCCGCTTTCCTGGAAATCCAGACCCCCGGCCCTACACAACAGATACGGAAAAGTCAGCATTCTGTAAAGGCGTAGAAGAATTTTAAATCCAAATGTGAGATAAACCATCATATGAAATGTTACACAAATACACTTGCTTCTCTTATTCTGATCGAATGACAGCTATCAAGGGACCAGGCTTATCATTTGCATCTTCTGATACGTGTTCTATGACCTAAGCATCTGCAACCTTAAAAATCAAACACGGGTCTGTCACTGTGAATGCCCTGCATCAGTAAACCCCTGTCACTGTATTTCCATTTCCTAACCTTATACCCAAGGTGGCTAGAACAGACACACCTCTAACCAAGAACTTCTATGTGTAACTAATTTTATCACATACAGAGCAAGTGTAGGGAAGGACTCTCTCTAGCTGGCTTCTTGTAAGTATACTAAAGTTAAGATACGCTGAGTACTTACTACGTACTGCTCGAAGCACTTGTTCCTCTCAACAATCTCACATGGTCACTACTATCTTATTGTCCCCATGTTAGAGATAAATATACTGAGGAATATGGGCTTTTGGGAGACACTAGTGATAAAAAATCTGCCTGCCAATGCAGGAGACTCAAGAAACTTAGGTTTGATTATGGGTTGGGAATATCCCCTGGAGGAGGGCATGGCAACCCACTCCAGTATTCTTGCCTGGAAAATCCCATTGACAAAGGAGCCTGGTGGGCTACAGTCCAGCCCAAGAGTCCAACACGACTGAAGCAACTGAGAATGCACCTACCCTGAGGAATAAAATGGTTAAGTAACTTGCCCAAAGTCATACAGCTGGCAAGTCTGGCTCGTGTCTACATTCTTAACCAATACTCTGTACTGCCACAATGCATGAAAAATAATTTAAGTGTACAGTAGTAATTTTTGTCATTAAAATTGTCAATTTCCTTTAATCATTCAAAATGTGATGAAAGTAAAAGGCTTGCTTTAAATCAGTGAGATAATAAACACTTGAAATAGAAATAATTTATTTGAATTTTTACCTAATACAAGAAAAAAAATCTTTGGAAAAACATGTTGAATTCCCTGATGTCTTATTCTCAGAGTTATTTATTACCACCTGAAAAAAACCTGGCATCTACACACCTACTTACATATATTTAAGATTACTAAAATGCTCGGGAAAATCCTGATTTTTTTCCCCCTCACAAGTGAAATAATATGCCACATCTTCAATGGATCTCACTTTTCATAGTTTGAAATACTGAGCTCATTATCTCCTTGGCAGAATGGTTTCCAAGCACATAAATTATGGCTATATTGTGAGCATAAGGAAGACACACAGGAATTTCAAAGGGGAAGGGGGTCTTTTTTCCCTTCAGCTTAGTAAGCACAGCCAGCTTCCAGTTTTCATCTGTCTCTCTTTATCCTCTTAAGCTCCTCTCCTTCAAATATCAAGCTTCTTGGAACAAGAGAAGGGTAGGGTTGGACTGGATAGTCTTTGTTTTTTAATTGGTATGAAAGACTTTTTACAAGTCAGTGACTGAATCAAGACTATAGTAATCCCTCAACTCAGTTTTCCTCAGTATCTAATGACGCAAGTAAGAAAAAGTAAAAAAATGAGTGGTATATGCTTCGAAATGGTCAAGCAAGACTTCTAAAGCTCTTAAAAAGATATTTACATTTTCAATACCTTGCACTGGTATCTGAATGAGTTGAAAACTAGTTCTTCCAATAGTGAAAGAAAATAAGAAAGCAGAATCTAGAACTCCTTTGAAATCCTTATTCTAAATTAAAAACCATTATTCCATAATTATATTAAATAAAGATGAAACACTGTCTTCTCTAGTCAGTAACATTTTAACTTTTCAGATGATTAACATTTTTTCAAATTAATTTTTCACTCTTCAGAATGCATCAGATTGCTTAACTTATGGTCAAGGACTAGCAGAATTATCCACCAAAGATACGAAAAAGTTTCTATAATTTTTATTAACAGACAATGAAATCTGCCGCAATTCTGCTATTTCTTCTCCAATCGTATATAAAACGTTAATGTAGTTTTTCTTTTGTTCTTTTCTGAGCAACAAAATTTTATATCATGAACAAGTCCGTAATTACTTTATAGCCTATGGGACAAGGATTTCCCCCAACAGAAAAAATACTGCTAATTATAATATAAAAGGAAACATTAAAAAGGTATTAGAAATTTACAGTTAAGATCAGTCAAGTAAAATGGCAATTTAATTTCCTCCTAGTTTTTAATTTCCTCCAGGTTTTTAAAGGCAAGCATGTTGCTTCTTCATATTAAAAATTTTAGATGTAAAAAGTGGCTCTGGAAAATAGAAAAGTTTAATTCTTAACTTCTATTCGGACAAAACCAACCAGAAAGAAATGACATATGAATGTAAATGCAGTTTTATTTACCACTTTGATGCTCCAAATGGCACTGCCAGGAAGCTGCCTGGGTTTAAAAATTTCCCGACCTTCTGAAATGTTGGGGACCAGGAAGGTGGGCTCACTGTATTATGGGTACTCCAAGCCCCCTAGGATATGGCAGGTGAGAAAATAGATGTATAAAACTCCGCAACGTAAAAGGTCAAAGCCAGCAACTAAGGAATTTTAGAACAGCAAAAACAAATGCAGACGTATGGAAACTTAGGACAAATTGCTTCAAGGAAGTAAGGAAAAGTAAGCTTATCACTTAACAGTGACTTTATGTTTAAATGTTTGCAGCTACAATTTATATTAAATGTTATATTCTGGTTGAAACATGAGTACAATAAAGCATATTAATTTAAGGTTTATGAGACATCAACATTGACTTCTGAACAGCAATTATAGCACAAAGATATAAATAAATGTCCATCAAACTTTAGATATTAAACTATAAGAAACCATTTGGGCATTACTCTTTTCTAATGACTATCACTCTGCCAGAATGGGGAAATGAGTAAACTTAAAGAATGTTATGTATACTTCCTGCTATAAACCACCAAAACAGCAGGCCAAAAAATGCAATCAGAAACATGAGCCATCAGCAGACACATTCACTGTAAAATCTGCAAAGACAGTTTGTAACCGTAAGATGTAAACACCTTATAATCCTACCATTTAATTACTGTTCCTTCAGTGCCCACTAGTTGTGGACTTTGGTTTTTATTTTTATTTAGGGGATTATTACACTTATATTACATCCAAGGAACTAATGTGAAAAGCAGAAAATTGTTAAAGCAAATTGTCCTAAATTTGCAAATTAAAATGCCTGAACTATCTGATTATTTATACGAGAAATAGTATTTATCAAAATAGTTAAAATAAAACTAACACATTTTGCTTCCAGATAATCACATTCAGAAATAACCTGAACTAATCTGATGAGGAAGCAGCAAAAAGAAAAATGTTTACTCCACAAAGGTAACATTTCAAAAGAAAAACACAAAACAAATGTCAAATAATAAAGAACCTATTTTGAATTAGATCATTCAACAATGCATGCTACGGTTTTACCAAATTAAATATTAAAAGTAAAGACAAAAAACATGTTACTTACCAGGTTTCTAGAATACTAACAAACTAACAAGTAGTTGCCTATTAATCACATTAAAATACCATCAGGGAATTTAAATAATCAACCAGAAGTAACAACCTGACTACCCTTTGGGGAGGAGACTGTTAATGAAGTAACAGTACTTTGAGAAGGACCACACCGGGAGCCTGGCTTCGCTTTAAGTAACCTCCCCTCGGCTCAGCTAACAGCCACCCTGACGTCACAGACAAGTCCTGTCCCACTAAGGGCTCATCCTGCCTCTCGGGCACACCTGGCCTCTTTCCCTCCGCATCCAGGGTCTTCTGGAGCCTCTGCGCTGCTGAAAGCCATTTCTCCTGTAATCTTACTCCAACTCTCAACAAGCAGGTGTAGTTCTGGCGGGCTCCTTCGCTCCCCTCACTGACCCATCCGGGCCTTCAAGGCACCTTCCTCCTTCCACTTGACTAGGAAGCCTGGATCACTCTCCTCTCTCTGGTTTCGTTCTCAATGGTATCTATCTATAATGAGGGCTGTAAACACCATCTTGGATGCTGCAGTTCCCCAAATTCTCATTTCTGTTTCTAGAATGTTCTGAAAATTAAAGCATCAGTCGCTTAGTCATGTCTGACTCTTTGCGACCTCATGGACTGTAGCCCGCCAGGCTCCTCTGTCCTTGGGATTCTCCAGGCAAGAGTACTGGAGTGGGCTGCCATTGCCTCCTCCAGGGGCTCTTCCGGACGCAGGGATTGGACCCAGGGCTCCTGCAGTGCAGGCGGACTCTTCACCACGTGAGCCGCCAGGGCAGTCATGTTCTGCTTCCCTCTCAGCATGTCTGTCTGGTGACCCGAAACCTCTCCAGTTCACCACGTCTAACCTCTCCCCCTTCACAAGTCCCATCTCCCCATCTCGCCACCCTTACACATGGATCCCAGATGAGCCAGAAAACGGGCAGTCATTAGATCTGCTCTCTTCCCTCAGCACTCTCCTCTGCCGCTTCAGGCCGCCCCCACCACCCTCTGGGCCGAACCATCGGGACCTTCAGCTGCTTGATCTCCAGCCTGTCCTGACCGTCCTGCTTCTCTGCGCCCCCACGGCCAGCACCACATCCCAGCTCGCCTGTGACTGCACGTCCTCCTCAAGCCTTTCTCCATACGGCAATCAGACAGACTCCCAACAGCTGTAAACCCGACCCAGCAAGATACTCCAATCCTTCCCTCCATCTTCTGATAGTGCCCGGGACACTGAAAAATCAAACCTTTCCCACTGCCTCTCTTCGATCTCATCTGGGCCACCGATCCGCTCGATCGGATCTCCTCCCTGGCGAGGACCTCCTGCCTCACAGTGACCCCAACCACCCAATGGGCCAGCGTCTTACAGCTCTTCAGACACAGCCTCACCTCGTCCTCCTCAGGCCTTTCCCTAGCTCTCCAGTGAACTATGGTCTCCCTCACCACACCTGAAGCATCCTCATAATGAACACAACATGGGGTCTTGAATTATTCAGAGGTAGAGTTGGGGCAAGAGATATCCAGAGTGAGTTCTCTCAATATATCCACTCAATATTCTTCTCTGAGATCTGGCTAGTGTTGCACATCTTAAATTCCTTTTGGTAGATCATTTAATGTTATTACATCAGTAGACAGTTCTTACAATATACCATAAAAGGTCATATTCTAAAATAACATTTATTCATAATTTAAAAGTTAGTTTGATGCTATAGCTGTATCTCATTTCAAAAAGCATTCACACCACATAACACGGATGAAGGAAATGAAGGGCTCTACAGATGAGGACTGCTTAGATGCCGTTTTCAACTGCTATGAAAAACTTATACAAAAAAGCATGGGTAATTACATTACAAACCTTAACAAGTATGTTATCAAAAAGCATTTGGAAAGTAGAGCCCATGCAATTTTATAGAAGAGGAAGAAAAATTATGATTACTCTTAGATATTTTGACAAAGAAGAAATTACCTAATATATACCTGAGAACTTAAAACTAGAAACTGCCTTAATTATCAACTTCAGTTATAAATATCCTTCAGATCTCGGTTGTGATCAAAAAGCGTTTACACAGACTCAGAAAAGGTCAGCTTCCCCATCTACTGCAATGTGGTTTATCCCATTTCTATGCCTGATTTTACCTGTATTTATCTATAGCCATAAGCCTGAGGGCAGACACACTATTTCTGCTCACTGCTAAGCTAAGTAGGCATTCTGTTCAGCACCTACTGAACACCTACTTTCTCCGTAGCCTTTTTGCACACATATATTCAAAATGCATCACTAAATACTGTACTACAATATGAAACACAAACTCCATCGGTGGTAGCCCAGAATCTTAGATTTCTTCACCTATTAAAAACTTACCAACATATCCCACGCACTGTGACTCTTAACCTATCTATAAACTCAACTAGAAACAGGAGGGTTAAAGGTCAGGAGAATTCAAGTTACCAAGAGAGCTAAATATGAATACAACGAACTTGGTCTCAAATGCCACAGAAACTTTAAAAATACTACTCTGCACAGACTGTTAGGTTCCAACAATAATTACTGTTTGATGTTGGTATTCACCTTTCTGCTGAGGCCAATCTCTCAGGTAAATTTCTCAACTTAGTGAAGTACACAGCTGTTCCTGTTTAAAGGAAGAGGCAAGTGGGAAGGACTGGGGGAGGGTAGGCTACTGCAACTTTCTATTAGAAATCAAACTGCTGCTGGCTGTGAAGTGTGATCAGCCTCACAGCTTCAAGTGTGGTCAGAGAATGTTCGAGTCTTCTGGGAAGATCCACGCCTGAGTCAATCTCAAGTGTACCCTCTCCCAACACACTACGCAAACCAAGATTGCTGTTAACAGGTGAGTTTGATTTACAGAAAGGGAGGACGGTGGAGAGAGGAGAAAGGAGAGCAACCAGTAAGAGAAACTGAAGACGTTAAGTTTTCATAATTTGTCTTTTTGGTGCACACATTCACTCATGTACGTTACAGCCATTACAGAAACAATTCGTTTTTATGACTTACAGAATTCTTTTAACACAAGCAAGTCATATACAAAACGAGTTCAACATGAAACAAAAAAAGCTTAGTCCTGAGTGATTTGATAAGATATAGACTATATAAAGTAGAGAAAGAGCTGTTGCCAGTTTTAGCCTTCAGTAATTTAAGAAAGCAAACTTGGCTGGTACTGTCATTTTGGTAATGGCTTAAAAAAGCTAACAGGCACAAGAAAGCCGACAGGGATGCGTTACTTCTAATCTGTACGTCTTGTAGCTTCACGCCCCAAAGGGCAAGACGCTTTGGGGGATGAAAACTAGTCTCTCAGTGGTTTAGAGCAGTGCTTCTTGGACTTGAGGATGCATGGGGTTCTTCTTACAATTAACATTTCCACTCAAGCAAAGGTGAAGCCTGAAATTCAGAGTAACAAACTCCAAGGTGATATTGATATTGCTGGTCTGCAGGTCACACCTTGAGCAGCAGGGGTCTGGTCATTTTTCCCAGAAAACATGCCTAAGCCTGAGGAGAGCTCTTCCTCCTGCTGTCTGCTTTCCCACAGCACATGTGGTCTCCTCTCCTGTGCATCTCACACACACACAGAATAATTAATAGCAATTTACTTCTAAACTGTGTGCAGCCATTAGGCAGCTTTGAACTTGAAAACCTACTACCCTTTTGCATTTCCTGTGGCCAGTGTTTGACTCGGTCAGGCCTGCAGTTATTTTCACTGGCACGTTTCTTTAGAAATAGTTATGAGTCAATGTGCTGGGTTTCAGGACCACCTCTGCAGAACTACACTGAACACATAAATATCACATCCTTCTCAAGTCTCCATTTTCACATGACACCTGCATGATTCTGCAAATCCAGAAACCAGGGCAGACATGGTTTGCTGTGTGTCAGGTGCTTTATATGTATTACCATTAAATTCTCATAAGCAACTGATATAGTTTTACGGATGAAGAAATCAAGAGAGTTCACAACCTAACCTCCTTGGTATCCACGTACAGGAATCAGAATCAAAGAATACAGCTTGAAGCCAAACAACTGCACTATGGAAATGTTCATCTGAATTTATAATGATCATCTTTCCTAGTATCAATTAATTATACTACAAATATATATACTAATGAAACTTTTTTGATAGGTTCTAAGACAAAGTATCAGCATGAAGGTTTAACTCATAAGTAATCAAGAACAGACAATTATAACTACTACAGTAATTTCTTTTAATGAATTATCATTATATATATCAGTGGTATTTTAAATTTTAGTTAAAAGTTGGATATGAAATAATTTATTAAGAATTGAATCTTTATTTGGATGATACGATTTACCGACCTGTCTTTTAATAGCAAAACTGCCCCCCACCTGCTAAATGCCAACAGTGCTTCTTACTAAAAGGTTTACATTTAGAAACCAGAAATTTAAGAAAGAGAAGAAAGGAAAGAAGCGAGGGAGGGCAGAGGGGAGGGGAGGAGAAAGGAGAGGGAGGGGAAGGATTGCTTACTTGTAATTAATTGTTAACAAAACTACAATCCTCTACAGCTCACTACTGGAGGCCTGGTTTGCTCTCACAGGAATACATTATGAAAATGATATGTTAATTCGAAACACTTCATTTAAAATGCTATTACAATACAGCAGTATATTATAAAATTCTAAGGTTCTTAATAAACTACTTAAATTGATGAAAATAAGAAATTCAGTTCACAACATAATGGCCAAGTGGTTATGATCTAATGAAGTACTATTTCTGAAAACCTCCTCTGCTGAAGAAATTCCACCTTCTCTATGAGACTCTCAGTAGACGTCAGTCTGAACCTGTGTAAATCCCTAAGCCTCCACTTGTATGTCAGCAACAAAAAAAAATGGTTGAAAGATAAAATGAAGAAAAAATTCTTATAAAGTTATCAAAGTACATTTAAAAGTACTTAAGTTTTCATTATGATGCTTTCTTTAGACATTTAATACTTCTATCAAATGTGTCTAAAAATGTATTTCACAGGAGATTTAATAGAAACTTTCAGTATTACGATGAAAGCAATTAGTACATGAGCACCTGAAGTAGATCAGTCATGTGTTTTCATTAAATATTTTCTCATAAGTAATACAAAAAGAGAACCTTGTTCAACATCAAAACATCAGCATATCAACAAGCCTTGAATCATCAAGTGAAGCCCGTTTCCTATACAACTAAAAATCAAATGAAGGCCATTTTCTATACAACTAAAACAGAGCCGACAAGCTGCTTGAGATGAGCAGCAACTTGTGAGGCGGTGATGAGACAGTGGCAGCTATCTAGAAATGGTAATATGACCAGAACTGAAACAGAACATAGCAGAAGCAGTAACAAATATGAAGACATGGCTCATATAAATTGGGATGAACCAGGAAGAAAAAAATACATGTACTTGCTCTCTTACACACATACCTATACCATTTTGGAACATAAGTAAACAGAAAAAAAATCATAATGTTTTCTCAGTTGGAGCAGAAGACTCTAAGGAGAGTTATCAGTAAAACTTAATAGGAATATTTATAATATAAAATCCTTAAAGGGTGTAAATTTCTGGAAGAAAATTAGAGATTCAAATTTTCATTGCAAAAGTCTTTTCAGAGCCAAAATTGCACAATTAGTATATGCTATTCAAAAAAGAAAAGGAAAATAAAATAAAAAACTAACTAAGGAGGAAGAGAACTAGTTTGAAAAGAAAAATCTCTCTTGGTTGAAGAGAAAATAAGTACCAAGTAAAATACTTAGAGAAAGGCATGTATAGAGTGTTTGCATTTACTGTGTATGTCTTTGCCATAGAGAAATACGTAAATTTCATGTGGCAACTCCTTTGCCTCTGGTATAAACTGCTGCCTTTTGAAAATAAAATATATATGAATTTTAAATAGAAGAGACTAATTTTCCCATTAAAGTAAAATTCGATTTAACCTTTCTACTTTTCTTTATCATTACAAGAATTAGATGACCAGATATTATCCCTATAAAAAGTTAAACTTTAAATCACTAAAAGCAATCTAAATCATGAGACTTAAAACTCCAAACTACTACTGTGACTGAACACTTTGCACTGTTCAATATCTTGCTATTTTCTAAAAATACTTCAGAAAGTAAGATTTTGTAGAACACATAGTTCTTAGCTACAGCATCTTCACTTTGCCTTGCAGTTTCACTCAAGTCTCACTGAAAAATATCTGAAATGCACCCATAAAGGATAGAGCCCACAAAACTTTACAGAATAATCACGGAACTCTCTTGACTTCCTGAAGATCAACAGTATAATCCTAAATTTTTTGTGTATGAAACCATAAAACAAATACATCTGAGGGGAAAAATGTTACACTGTATCCAAAACTTTACTTTTTTAAAGCTCTATTGTTCCTACAGCATAGAACCAAAAAAAAATTTAGTGGTTTCTAATAGGTTGCATTTAAATTCCGATAAGATCACTCAAAGTGGCCAAAGCACATACATCAACATTATGTCTGAGTTCCACCTAAAGACAGAAAAAAATTGCCCTCGAAACCAAAGCTACACATACACCATTTTACTTTATAGAATGCTCCAGCATCTTTTTTTGTTAGAATCATTAAAATCACCATACCTGTCTGGACCGAGGTCTACCAGGAGAAAACTTCCTTTTGGTAATAGCTGGTTTGCCCATGCCAATTTTGGGGGTGACTGAGATGTACGTGGTTGGCAGGATGTTTGCAACAGAGGCGTTGGGAGTGGGAGGGTAACTGTGCAGCATGTCATGGGAAGGCAAGTCGGAAGAAAGTGCTGGAGAGGAAGACACATGAGCCTTGCTTGTGTCTGCTGCTGAGGAAGACGATGACTCGGTCTCAGAAGATAGTTTTACAGATCTGCCCTCTTGGCATAAGCCATCTTTTACTTGACTCTCAACTGCAGGAGCCACTTCCAAGTCCATAAATGCAGAAGGCTCAGGGTTTTCTCTCTGTTCCCTTTCTACAGCCAAATGTTCTGTAGAACATAAAGAAGTGCTTTCCCCATCTGGGGACACTAAGGTTTCCAACGGGAGAATGACAGACTCAATGGTGACTTCGGGAGGCCGAGACTCTTCCGGCGACACCACCACATGCGGCTCGTCCACTGACTGCACCTCCTCCTGCAGCACAACAGCTGCGGAGGAAGGGCGTCCGCGCGCTCGGTCACTTCCATGCCGTTCTCACTTGGACCGTCACAAGTACGCACCACTTTCGGACACATCTCCACTGCTTTACCATCAACTTCACGAGAGATCTGATTTTCCGATTCAGGATCCATTTTATCTTGGGATGATTCTGGAAAATTTGGAATATCTATTATGTTAATGTACATATGAATTTTTAAATTCCTAACTATAGTAGGTATAAAACATCAGTGCCTTAAATGTCTGTAGCTCTATGGTTTAAAAGTAACAGGCTTGGATGGGAAAAAAGATGACATAGTGAGAGCTTCCAAAACATTAATTTTGCTTAAAATCATGCCTTAAATCAGAAGGTATTCATCAAGAAAGGCAATTACTAAGTTTAATAAGTGTCAATACACACCAGGGTTTATGGATTAGAAAAAGTCACAGATCAGACCAGAAAACCTACAAAAATACTGCCTTAATAGGATCCCCAGAGTTTAAGGTAATTTCTGGTAGAAATATTAAAACAGAATTAATTTCTAATATAACAATTATATATATAATTTACAGTTTGAGCACTTACAAAAGGATTTAAAATTTTGTAGATAAAATTAAACTCATTTTATAGCCAGGAAAATGAGGCTCAGTGATATTACACATGTCCAAGTTTGAAGAGTAAAGATTAGTCTAAAAAAGGATTTTGCAATAAGCAGACACAAGATCTAACAAAGCTTCTGTAGACCAAAATGAGTAATGGCCATCGACAGAAAAGACTTCTTTTGCTTAGCTATACTTGCTAACACAACCAACTTTTTTTTTGGGGGGGGTGGGTAGTGGGGTGGATATAATTCTTGTTCTTCCTCATCATCTATATAACCAAAGAGACTTACCTTAACAAATCAATGAACAAAATTAGACATTAGAAGTATCTGAAGTCACTGACTGGTAAATTTTAAATCAGGGTACTAAGTGTGTTAAAACTTTAACCCAATATACTTAAGAGTAAGGTCAGCGGTTCTGACATGAGCCTACGTGGCTCTACCAAGTGAGAGCACTGACGATAAACAGCACTTCTTTCAAAAGCCAGCAAGGTTAATTTCTAAGGCACATTAATAAGGATACTAATTTCCTTATTTACCATTTACCATGGTGATTGAAATTTTTAATGTTTGAAATTTTAGTGATGAAACCTCACTTCTCATTCCTGCTTTATTAAAAGACTACAGCTGAAAACAGCAAATAACAGATCTGATTATACTAAAATTTTTAAACACAAAAGTGCTTCAAAAATATTTGAAAAGTGATGAAAAATTTTAAAACAGAAAATACACATAAATGAAGTAAACATTTATAGGTTTAAAACCAAAAGTTCCACCATCTGAATGACTCCAGTAAAACAAACTGCTCTTAGTGCTATCTGGAATGCCTAAATTACGTGCTACCAGGAGACCAAGTACCTCAAGTCCCACCAGTAAAGGGAGACACACGGAACATGAGTATGTTCTTTCTCCTTTGAGCTAGGCAGGAAGGATTAAGAGCATAAACATGCTCTATTTCTGCTTTAGAAATTCACTACCAACTGTTTACAAGAAAAAGATCACTGAACCACAGGTTTAACTACCAAAATGTGAATACTGCAATAGTAATCCATTCTCTGGTACTGAACAATTCTCTAATGTGAAAAAATGAACTGAGAAGAAAATGACTTAAATCTGCACGGTGACCATAAAGGTGTAAAGATATAAATCTGCTCGGACAACACGAATGTGCTGCTTACCGGACAGGAGAAGTCCACGCACGTCACAACTTTCTGGTGGATTACTCCTCTGCTGCTCCCCGGGCTGGACGTGAACTGCTGTGAATAACACATTTGTGGGATCTCCATAAAGGAGTCAAAATTTCTGTACTTCTCTAATGCTGCTTTCTCAACAATATTTTCAGTAAGATATTTATCCTACTGACAAATACCAATTTCAAATTTAAGCATAAAACATCTTGCTACTACTATTCATTTGAAGAAGGATATGAAGATGAAACAAGGAATCTGGTTCATATTATAAGACTATTATAGTTTTGTCTTATTTTTCTTCACTTTCCCTTTTTATGAAGTATAATTTTTAATGAGAATTCTTAAATGTAAATTTAACCTCAAAAAATCTCAAGAAGTTTTTATGTATAAACTCAACCTATATACATACATACAGTATCACATACAACCCCACGGACTTTGAGGGGAGACAAAGATGAAATTTAATAAGTGGTTTTTCCCCAACCTGATCTCTCATTAATTTCAGATCCTCAGGTACAATAATAGCTATTACCAATATTGCAAAAACCATAACTGAAATATCCTTGAAATAACAAGTAATCCTCAGGAGGACTGCTTAGACAATCTGAAACAATGAATCTTTCATTATCTCAGCATGCACTATCTCACAATCAGCAACAGCTCTAGTTAGTAATCATATAACTAAAGAAATTGCTTCTGAAGGAGAATCACTTGATCCCTAAACAAGGCAGATATTTAAGTCTAGGTTACAGCTAACTATAATATATACATGCCCTTTCCCAAATTAACTGTAATAAATTATAAAAGTTTAATGAAGTTTATTTTACTTAAAAGGGCACCTCTCTAATTTAATACATGAGGATGTCTTGGCAAAATTTTATTTAGGATACGAAAGTTTCAGTATATGTTCACATTTCACTCTATACACACATTTTCTTCAGAGAACAGACTATATCCATCACCAAAAACATCCTTACCGTCTGGAGCAATTCCAGGTGCGGGCTCCTGACGAGCAACATCTTTATTAACTGCTTGCTCCAGAAATACCACGTGGTCTTCGGGGCCTTCAACTTCCATTTCATTGTTATAATCTTAACAAAAAATTATTCATCCTTTACCTTAGAATGAGCTTTTCTGTTTTTGCTAAGTCAACAATCATTCCCTTGTTCTAATGGGAGTAAATTATCACTAAAAATGCCATGAATTCTTCAGATTTTTCTACTTTGAACCAAATACATAATCTTATTTTTTCTAATGTGGAAAATATAATGAATTAAAAAGCTTGCATTTTACTATTTTAAAAGGACATCACACAACTGTATACTGATGGAATACTAGAAAGAAAATGTTAGTAATCAAGATATATCTACCTAAACCTCTTGCAGATGACGAATTAGAACTTTCATAGACGCTGCCACTCATGATGATGAAAATGAAAACCAATCTGATTAGCAGGTCTGTTCCCTTTACAGTCTAAGAATCTCATTATTACATTTATAATCATGGTATACTAGTAAAACTACATGAAGTTTGTTTGGAATAAAATAAAACTAGAGTATGAAGTGCAAATTAGGTCATGTAGCCAAACAATAAGGAACTTCCACTTACTGGCCCAAAAACAGGAGAGGACACTAATCTTGTAATTAAAATATAAGGTGAATAGTTGTAAAAAAGCTAGATTAGATGTTAGCCATGAGATTCAGAGATAACCAAGAACACTTGCACAGAAACTAGGGTCCCTCACTGCTACTGAAGTGATACACTGGTGGCTGCCTGGCACATCACCATAAAAAACATGTCTCACAGGTACCTGCAGGAAGCTCAGCCATCTCCACCTCTTCACCTGGCTGCAAGGGCTCCATCTCAGCCGCTAAGTGTTTGCAATACATACAGATGTACTCTTCTCGGAGCTGAGGGTCCAGTTCATGATCTGCTGGTTTGTCACATTCTAAGTGAATCCATCTGCGATGATAAATATATTTAAATAAAATGCTCTAATTGAAAGCTTAATTAATATTTAAGGAAAAGAGATAATGACTGAAAAACTGGATACAGAAAGGGCTAAGGTGACAGAAGAGAGCTCAGAGAAGTTAGCAATCGAAAGTTCTAGAAAAGGAGCTGTCATTTTTGGATGTCACCAAAGGTGTTGACTTAAAAACACACATTTTCAAACTATTTTCTCTTTATTTTCCCCCTCCCAATGCTTGCTTCTGGTCTTATTTTTTTGCTCACTTACATCATCATGTCTTTCAGACTCATACAAAACATTTAATTCCATCTATAACAGCAATCAGTACTAAAAGGATACTGGAATGACAAAAGCTTGGATTTCAAAATATACGGCAGATCAGACGACTACGTGAATAGAAGAACACACAAATACTTCAGTAGAGTAACTATCTTCTTACCTTTTGCACATGTTACAATGAAGCATGTCTTTCTGCAATTCTGGATGGTAGCACTTCCCACAGAAAGGACACAAGTTCTCCTGCTGCTGGTAACAACTGTCACACACCAGGCAATTGTGGTGCCACTGAGAACTAGAGCGTGTGCCACACTCTACACAGATTCTGCAATTCTAAACACCAGGAAAAATGAAAACAAAAACAGTTTGTTCTGCATGTGTACTACAGTTCTGGTAGTACTACATCTTTTTTTAAAAAACCAATGAAACATTTGTAGATTATATATTAAACTTTAATTTTTATGACACTAAATTTAGGGTGTATGTTTTTGAAAAAGCTGCTTGTTTTGAATATCTGATATCAATTCAATTTACACTAAAACTTCCTGGAAAGTGTAAGTAGGGGATAGAGACATCCAAGAAAGCATAAACAGGGGAAGAAAATCAAAAACATGGCAATCCAAACTTCAAAAAAGGAACGCGATCCAGAATCAGGAAGCAGCTTGTGTGGAGCAAGTCCTGCTCGACTCCCTACTGTGAAAGCAAAACGGCCCTGCTAGGGAATTCCGTTGGTTTCTGTGTAGCTCAGAAACTAAAAAGAAGCAGCGCTAAGGAAACAACGATGATCCACTCCAAATGATTAGGTGTCTGAAATTATGAAAATAATCACTCAACACGAAAATCCAATATGGCTGCTCGTATTTTCAGAACAGAGAGTGGCACCATCCTTAGCAAAGTACGACTGATGGCAGGCCTGGCAGAGGTCTGTGACACGTCCTTCTGGGCCTGTGAGCCAGGTGGCCTTAACATCCAGGGCACAAGGCTCATCAACTGTAGGATGCTCACTACTCAACCCTAACTTTGCAATCAAATCACCAATAAAAAGGAACTTTCTTTCTGAGCTGCCATTATCTTTTGATATAAAGAGATGTTCACTAAAAAAGAGAAACTAGCATGAACCACACATCTGCTAAAGTCTGTATCCAGATTATAAAGTGGATGTGCTCATACATATTGATGCCAAAACCCTAAAATGTTAGAAAACAAACTCCAATAGCAAATTAAGAAAATAATAAAACCATGCCAAACAGAGTTTATTAAAAAAAAAAAAAAGCAAAGATGGTTAAATATTGGAAAAAAACCTGATAATAAAATTTAACATATTATTAGGTTTGGGAAGATAAATTATTTCACTAGATGCTGAAAAGGCCTTTGGAAAAAAAAATGAAAATCCACTCCTAATTATAAAAAAACAAAACAAAACAAAAAAAACTTTGCAGACAATAAAAAAGCGTGGGTATTTCCTTAATGTGAGATACACACAAATTTCAACTCAAAAGCCAGCATTTTATATTTTTAACTAGGGAATCCTAGAGACATTCCCACTAAGGTCAGAAAGGAAGCAAGGATGCCTACTATCTCCACTATAACAGGGTTCTGAATCAGTGTAAACACTGAAACAAATGAAAACAGAGGCAGAAAAGGCAGAGAAGAACTAACAGTACTTGTGGATGACAGCATACGTGCAAATTGTAGAGAATCTATTTTAAATGTAATAAAAGAATTTAACAAAAGAGCAAGATATAAAATTAGCAATAAAATTCAATAGAATTCACAAGCACAAACAATAACCAGTTAAAAGACATAATGAATGGGCAAGTCCAATTTATAACATCAACAAAAGAGAGGAAATGTTTAAGAAGAAACTTAAGAGAACTCTCAGATGGTTCAAGCTGGATTTAGAAAAGGCAGAGGAACCAGCGATTAAATTGCCAATGTCCGTTTGATCACTGAAAAAGCTGGAGAATTCCAGAAAAGCATCTGCTTTACTGACTACGCTAAAGCCTTTGACTGTGTGGATCACAACAAACTGTGGAAAATTCTTCAAGAGATGGGAATACCAGACCACCTTACCTGCTTCCTGAGAAATCTGCAAATGGGTCAAAAGCAACAGTTAGAACCGGTCATAGAACAACAGACTAGTTTCAAATTGGGAAAAGAGTATGTCAAGGCTGTATATTATCACCCTGCTTATTTAATTTATATGCAGAGTACATCAGGCTGGATGAAGCACAAGCTGCAATCAAGATTGCTGGGAGAAATATCAATAACCTCAGATATGCAAATGATACCACCCTCATGACAGAAAGCGAAGAGCAACTAAGACCCTCTTAATGAAGGACAAAGATGAGTGAAAAAGCTGACTTAAAATTCAACATTCAAAAAGGAAGATGGTGGCATCCGGTTGCATTATTTCATGGCAAATAGATGGGAAAACAATGGAAACAGTGAGACTTTATTTTCTTGGGCTCCAAGATCACTGCAGATGGTGACTGCAGCCATGAAATTAAAAAGACACTTGATCCTTCGAAGAAAAGTCATGACCAACCTAGATAGCATATTAAAACGCAGAGACATTACTTTGCCAGCAGAGGTCCATCTGAGTCAAGGCTTTGGATTTTCCAGTAGTCATGTATGGATGTGAGAGTTGGACTGTGAAGAAAGCTGAGTGCCAAAGAATTGATGCTTTTGAACTGTGGTGTTGGAGAAGACTCTTGAGAGTCCCTTGGACTGCAAGGAGATCCAACCAGTCCATCCTAAAGGAAATCAATTCTGAATATTCACTGTAAGGACTGATGCTGAAGCTCCAATACTGTGGCTACCTGATGGGAAGAGCGAACTCACTGGAAAAGACCCTGATGCTGGGGAAGATTGAGGGCAGGAGGAGAAGGGGATGACAGAGGATGAGATGGTTGGATGGCATCACCAACTCAATGGACATGAGTTTGAGCAAGTTACAGGAGACAGTGAAGGACAGGGAAGCCTGGCGTGCTGCAGGCCATGGCGTCACAAAGAGTAAGACACGACTAAGCCACTGAACAACAAAGAAATGTCTAAAACCTACACAAGGAAAATTAGAAAGCATTCCTAGAAGACTTTAAACCAGACTTGAACAAATGCAAAGACTACCATGTTCTTAGGATGTCTTAACGTCAAGATGTCACTATCAACACTACATTTAAAGTAACCCTGATAAAAATTCCAGTAAGATTCTTCATGGAGCCTAGAGTTCACATGCTTCCCAGGTGGCTCAGGGGTAAAGAATCTGCTGCCGAAGCAGGAGACGTGGGTTCCATCCTTGGGTCTGGAAGATCCTCCGGAGGAAATGGCAACCCACTCCCAGTATTCTTGCCCAGAAAAATCCCATGGACAGAGAAGCCTGGCGGGATACTACAAAAACTGGATTAGAGAGTCATACGTAAAAAAAAAACGCAGAAACTAGAAAAACATATGAACTCTCATATAACCTCAGTATAGGCAAAGGCTTTCTAATTTTAACTAAAAACTCCAGAAGCAATAGAAGATTGATAAATCTGACTACATAAACTTTTACATGGCAAAAACAAACAAACAAACAAACAAAAAAAAACACCCCACAGGTGAAGTCAAAAGGCAAACTGGAAGAAAATACTTGCATCATACAACACAGATAAAGGCCTTATATCCCGACTATATAAGGAAGTCTTAATTAGGCTGGGGTAGGGGTCAAAATCTTCAAGAGTAACACGTAAAACACAAGAAAAGACTACTCATAAAAGGGGGTGGAAATGACCCTTAAGCATAAGAAAACATGGCCAACTTCACTCGAGAGAAAAGAAAATTAAACTACATTGAGGTGACATTTTCCACTCATAAGACGGGCAAAAAATCAAAAAGCCAAATAGGATACCCTATTGACAAGAATGTAGAAAAGAACTTCTCTCATGCATGAGTGGCAGCAGCAGGAACTGACGCAAGTCCCATGAGTGGGAATTTGACAATACCAACAAAATTATATATGCATTTATCCCCCCACTGAAGCCAACAAACCCACTTCTAGGAATTTATTCTAGAGATTTGCTCCCAACAATTCAAAAACCCATATGCACAAAGTTACTGACTACAGAATCATTCTAATGTAAAATACTAGAAACGACCTAAATATTGAACATAGAACACAGGTTGAAAAACTGTGTTTCAAACATAAAGAAAAAAAAAAAAAAAGAATGAGGAAGATTTCTATAAACTGAAATGAATTCCAAATAATAAGTAAAAAAAGTAACATGCCAAAGAGCACATATAATAAATAATATGCTGCCTTCAGGGTAGAAAAGGGAAACATGTTTGCTTATCATTAAAAAAACACACATGGGAAGGACAAACCAAAAGTTTCTGAAACAATGTTCATATCCTATGTACTTTTAAAAACTAAATAAGAGTGAGAAATTAAAAAAACTTTAAGAATAACAGGCAAAGCACAAGGATTCTCACTAGACACTATACAAGAATAGATATGTAAGCATGAGGGAAGGCAAAGAACTTGGCGGGAGGGATCAGAATTGGGGTATTGGTATAAATTCATCATTTATAAATGATGTCCATATGTGAGTACACACATATGTGTGTACTTGTGCACATGTGTAAGTGTGTGTGCAGGCATGTAGTTCCTGCCTCACTTGCTGAGAGGACAAAGCAGCACACACCCACAGAGCAGTGAGCACGCCCAGTAGCACACCTCCACTAAAGGAGCAAGGCCTATTTACAGAAAGGAGTACTGCCGAGTCCAGGGCAGGGAAGGTCTAGGAGGACTTTGGAATATCTTGCTATGCTGTAATATAATGAAGTGCTCAAATAAATGGGAGGACATCTAACAAAAACACAGGAGCCAGCTTGAAAAGACCACCAAAGGCAAAAATGGAACAATCTGAGCACAAAACAAATCAGGTACACTAATAAATTATTGACAAGAATTTATGAGTCAGTACTGACAATATATAAATCATTTTAACATGTGAAAGAAGGGCGGATTCTGGATTACAGCAGAATGCAGAGGTTGACAGGTGAATGTTTACTTAGAAAAGTGTATTTTACAAAAAACAGGTTAAAACACTACATCAGGCATTGGTTCCTATCATCTTGGGAGAAAAGTTTGAGGAGCAATAAGGTATTTGCAAGGTCAAGTGTCTCCTCAATTAACACTTTTTTACATACAAGAGGGAAAAACCAGTGGAGAAAGCTGACAGCAGCCTGATCAGATGCTCAGAACTCACATCGCCTATGAGGGAGAGGAAAGCTCCAGGCACATCCAGGGGAGGGCCTGCCAAGGGCACAGACCTGCTCAATCTTCTGGCCAAGAACAATGTCAGACAAAGACAAAAGGAGCAAGGTTCCATTTGTGATTAAAACAAACAAACAAATAATCCAGGCTTGTGAGGAAAAACTCTATTATTCAACACTGTCAATATCAAACAGACAAAGGAGGGTTTAGAACTTTCCAGATTAAAAGAGTCTAAAGAAACCTGACCTAAACGGAACACCTGGCCCTAGACTAGATCCTGGAGCCTACGCTGGGGCAGTCAATCAAGCAACAAGTTGAAACATGAAGGGCAGACTAGACTGATGTAAATGTGCGGAGTGCTGACAGTGCAGTGATTATGTCAGAATATCCTTAATAGTATCATTATTAAGAAATACACATTTACATACTTAAGGGTAAAGGGAACATGGTGTGTGTAACTCACCCTTCAAATGGTTCAGGGAAAAAAAAAATTAATACACAGGGTGCAGTGGGTAGGGAGGAGGAAGGGAGAAAGGCCACGATGACCGGACTGAGATCCCAACAATTAGAGAACCCAGGTAAACAGCATATGGGCGTGATTTCTATTTTTCTTAAAGTTTGAAATTACTCCCAAATAAAGCCTTTTAAAATGCATCATATACCAACACACTGACATTCTCAAGAGAAAAAGAGAAAAGAAAGCTGCGGGACAATGACTGGTATAGAAGATCCTGAAAGGAGCATCCCTACCTCAGTTCAAACAGCCACACTAGACTGATACCCCCAGGGAAGACACAGCTAGCTGCCCCTGTACCTCCAGCCTCCACCACAGAGTCTGAATTTGACTCAAGACTATAAACAGATATGAAAGAATTCAACAGTAGAGAAAGAGTGTCACTCTTCAAACTGCTCAGAGGATAAGTATTCCTATGAAAACTCCAGGATAATTGAGCACTTATGTCAAGCAATATGCTGAGCACTTTACAATCATTTCACTAAATCCAACACCCCTTTGAGGGAAGGACTTTAGCTACAGAATGAAACTTGGCTTACAGAAGTCAAATAAATTTGCCAAAGATCTTGTATTTACTAAGTGAAAAACCTGAGATTTGACTCCACTGCCTAATCTTTAAAATCACTTTATAATACCTGCACAGAAGAAAACACACTGTACTATCTACTCATATTCTCAGCAGTATTATAAGTAATTCTGCCACGTGAAAACCAGCAGCAATTACAGAAAACAAATCAGTAAGAGGGCAGCACAAAGGGAAGGCAGAGAACAGCCTCCAGAAACAAACTCGGAATTCTGGACACATTTTCCAAGATAATGAAAACGACGACAAAGAAAATAATGATTTAAAACAGGAAACAAAATACCTAGATGCTACTAAAGGTTATTAAAGAGAAGGTAAAGAAGGTAAATATAGTTCTAAAAAAGAAAGAAGGTGAATTTAATCAACATTTCTCTAGATCTTTCCCATTGGACCTAAAAGGAGAATGGCAACGGTCAACACAGAAAAGAAAAAAAGTTTCCAAGGTAAAAGAAAAAAGTTGTAATACAAAACTCTGCCAGATGAAATTCGTGTCATAGGTGGAAGGCAATCGTCTCTTTCAGGTTTCTAAGAATCCAGAAAATTTAAGATTTTTTAAAAATAGAGGTGCATAACCATGTCTCCAAAAGACTAGTGGTGAGATGACATTGGAACTACAGAGAAGATTCCACCCCCACCCCCGCCAACCAAAGAAAAAGTGACGTGATCTACAGTCTGGGTTAACTTAAGACAGAAGGCAGAGAGAAAACTTCTGATTTCTTCATTTTCAATGGAAAACAGGAGCAGAAAATTTTAGAGTTTCATTTATAACTTAATATTAGTAAAATACGATTCTGAATTGCAATCACTGCATAGAATAAAAATAACTGAAAAACAGAAAGCTAAAACTACAGACTTGTCTTAAACAGCCAAGCATTTCAATTACACCCATTAATCTAAGTGCTTGACTATTAAACCCTTCAAAAGGTACAGTTAAAATGACACAGAAGGATCCAATATAACGATGTGAAAAGACCATATTCAACTTGTAAACTAAAACCGCGCACAACCATATTGTCAAGCAAAGCAAAATATCTGGTTCCTTCCTCCCAAAAAGAGGGCATACACAGAATACAGAGTACAGTTTTACACTGATAAAAAAGCAGATCATTAACCTGACATATCTGCTTAATAACCAACACAAAATAGTTTTTTGAAGGAAAAAAAAAGAGCAAAATGCAAGGAGAAATTGATGGTCGTCAACTACATCTGAATATGCTGTTGAATCAAACAGCCAAAAACAGGGGGAAAGAGCTTCATCTAATTAATAAACACAAATACAAGTTTAAAACGTCACCATTGGAAGGCATCCAAATATACGTCATAAAGCTACAGTAGCGAAACTGATTTAACACAAAGCAGAATCTAATGTTTAAGTACAACCTAAAAAAAAGTGCCTAAAGTTACCAGTACAAAAAATTTGAGTGCAGCCAAAGCTATAATCAAAGGTAAATTTATAGTCTTAAGTCTCTTCCTTAGGAAAGCGAAGGAAGCGATCATGAATTCAACTTCCTATTTCAGCAAAGTGAAAAATAAGAGCGGTGGCGGAGATTAAGGGTAAACATACAAACGCATCCGACGCAGCTTGCTTTCTTCAACCCAGAACCGAACCAAACCACGGGACAACCCCGCGGAAGCGCTCGGGCCCACATCCAGGAAGCAACTGCGCCCGGGCTGCAGGAGCCCGAGCCGCCTCCGCCCCGGGGTCGCCCTCCCAGGCGACCACACCTGAGAGCGGTTACCCGAGGGCTCGGCCCGCCCTGTTACGCCCCACGCCCTAGGACCAGGTGTGCACCCGCAGGTCCAGGTGCCGGCGCTGCCCCGGGGTGGAGCGGGGCGCGGCCCCCGGCGCCTCCGCCCTCCCCAGGCCCCATCCCCGGGAACC
>SJXQ01006580.1:146838-308132 GCA_006408695.1 Aepyceros melampus
GGGTGGTTGGGGTGGTGAGGAAGCTGCTTTATTTTTCTAATGCTTACTTTTAATTGTTAAAATCATTCATTTTAAATTGTTGGCAAATTGAAACTGGCTTTTTAGGCAACCAGAAATTTAAACTGTTAAAATTATTTTTTGTTTAGACTTGTTTCAAAGTAATATAAGTTAATAAATACCTAGCAAGTTTTAAAGACATGATGAAGCAGTGTGAACGAATACAGCTGCAGCATGAACAACCTTTACCATATTTACACAAACCTTTAGGACCTAATAATAGGGTCTGTCTTAAACTCAATACACACCTTTGAGTTGAAATTAAAACTTACTTGCAGTTCTGGCACACTTTGCACTCAGGACATTGCCAACCTGCCCGTTTTAATGGAGTAACCGCTATATCCAGGCACATTCCATGATAGTGCTGACCACAAGTAGTACAAAAGAACTGATCTAAGAGGTCTCCCGGGCTGTCGCACACTGCACAGTTTGCATCTTCCTTTGCTATAATTAACAGTAAAACAACGAAATTGTTGTATAAGAATTTAATATTTCTCTGACTTTACAGTTTAAAAAAAAAATCACTCGAAGGGAATTTTCATGGTAAATCTTTCAGACACGTGAAATTATCCACATTGAACTGATATCCAATCAGAATAAGGTCTCAATAAAAACATTATACTATCTTTAATTTAATTTTAGTCACATTAAATTTAATCATATAGTTTTGCAATTATTTGTGCCTACATCTACCTGAGACCATATGCAGTTCTTATTTTATTTTATATCCCTAACACCAATGATAACCCTGGGCACCTAGTTAATCTTCAATATATACTTGCTGAAAAGAATCAAAAAGGAAAATATCAACTGAGAGACGCGTTGCAGTGCAAAAACAAACATTTTTATCTGGATGTTATACATAAGGTTTTGAAATTAACAAAACAAAGTAAGAGACAAAATTAAGAAATGCTAATATCAAGTAGATTAAGATGCTTCTTAAGCATAAACAGACTAATTTTTATTCAAATCAAATAAGGGTTTTTTAATACTGGAAAATATCATATGAGGGAGAACATTAAAGATGGAAGCTACATATTCATACACAAATACAATACTTCATATACTAATTCTATATTGATGTATATTAACTGCCAGTTGTAAAACAAAACATTAAAAATCTATATAATTACCAACACCATCTATCACTAAATGTGGATTAAAAGGAACGCACTTTTTAACACTTCCTGTACCATCTAAAATAAAGAATAAACTGCCTTGCCAAGCACAAAATTAAACTCATGCATATTACAATATAATAAGGAAAAGAATGTACTCTAAAATCATACCAATTTGGTGATATATATGAGTATGCCTGTAACTACATTTAGTATGATCTCAACTAAAGTCTGATCAGCTGATTTATTTAGAGGACTGTTTCAAATAATACATAGGATTTTCTTCTCTTTTGCTTTCTGAAGATCTGGTCAGTCCTCTCTGGCTTCGAGTCCTTCCTACGTGCCTTCCTTTCCCCCAGTCTAGAAACAGTTAATGATCTGTTCCTTTTCCTTATACCTGGAGTTGGTTGGCAGTTGGTCTTGTGGGCTGTAGAAGTCTTTGGCATACAGACCTCTTGTTTACAGAGTCCTTTTAGAATGGTTAAAAATACCAAAACCTGCGGTGTGAGGGCAGAGCAAAGACAGGCCCTGGGCTGCCTTGAGATGTAAGCCGGGCCTGGTGGCTGCTCACCCGCCACTCACCAGGAGCTCCTGTAACTTCTCGGGCCTTACCTTTCTTGCCGTGTCACAGCACTGACAGCCGGCATTTCACTCACCCTGAAGTGTCCTACCTTGAGTTCTAGGATGGCCGCTTTCTCCTGACAACTCCTAAGGCTTCCCATGCCTCCAGCTCAACCCCTGTGCTCCTGTAGCTCCACAAGGCCTCCAAACGCTGGAGGCTCTCAGGAGTCCATTCTCTTCCTCCTTTCCGAATCCCCCATAGTTTTTTCTTTGTAATCACATCAACTTCTACACCATAAAAACACCGTAATTCTCAGAATTCTTATCACCAGCCCCAAACTTCTATCTAACCCTCAAATGTTATTTTCAAGTCTTTCTGGACTTCAATAGCCACATGTTCTAAAAACACCCAATCTCTACACCTCTAGTATAAAACTTACTTTTAAAACCAAAACCTCGCCATTCTTTCTAGACCTCCTGGGTAAAGAAGCGTTAGTGTCACTACTGACCCTAACTTATCCCTGACCCAACACACTCAAATGGACAACTTTCTATATACCCCTCTTCCATCTATCTGTACAGCTCTGTCCATCACACTCTGTCTTGGTATTAATAACTGCAATTACCTGCTGAATAGAATGTGTGCCTAGGGTTCTGACCTTCCTTCTAATCAGTCACACACCCAGAGCCATTTTTTGTGACTGTTACGCCCTGCCTAAATTTAAACTTTATCAATGCCTCCTTTCTCACCTTAAAAAAACCACAAGTTTCCTGAGATTTTGAGGCAAAAAAAAAAAAAAAAAGGAAGGGGGGCCTTCTCTCCTTTTCCAACTAAATCTCAGAACACTCACTATTTCCTGGTGAGATCAAGCAGTCTGCTGCGCACAGAACACAACACAACAGACTGCTCAACCCTTGTGAGGTTGTATGCATCCTGTTTCTTCTGCCTGTAACCGTGTTCCCTTGCTGCACTCCAAGCCCGCTCCAAGGAGGCCTTTAAAACTCTTGCTCAGACATAAACCCTGACGATCTAATGTTACCACACCTAAATGCCCATTTGGTTGTTGACTACTTCCTTCCTCATATGCTTAGAAGAAATTATTATATAATCCAGTTAATTATAAGATATTTAAAAGAAAGCATTACTTTTAAAAACAAAATTACACATATTAATTCATTTCTATAGAAATGGCAACAAAACAGAGCAAATTATTTCTCTTATACGAAAAGAGAGTGCCATATTTAACTCATTCAAGTACATTTAAAAACTAACCTTTGATTTTTCTTACCCTCAGAACGTAAAGAAATTGTGGCAAATACTGGACTCTATCAGACACTCAGCTGATCCTGTGAAACTTCTAGAGTTTGCTACTCTGCAACTTCAACCTGCCTGGGAGCTA
This sequence comes from Aepyceros melampus, assembly GCA_006408695.1. Classification (NCBI taxonomy): domain Eukaryota; kingdom Metazoa; phylum Chordata; class Mammalia; order Artiodactyla; family Bovidae; genus Aepyceros; species Aepyceros melampus. The sequence continues at coordinate 149,975 of SJXQ01006580.1, forward strand.
CCAGTCACATGTAGCTAACTGGGCGATGGAAACGTGATTAGTCCAAACTGACATGTGCTTTACATTAAAACACACTCTGAATTCCAAAGATTTAACAGGAAAAAATATTACTGTGAATAGCTCAAAATTTTATTGATACAAGTTGACATATTAACATTTTTGATACACTGGATTAAGTATGTATTGTTAAGATTAATTTCAAATAAAAATGTTTAATGTAACTATTGGAAAAATTAAAATTACTTATATTGCTCACATCATATTTCTATTGCACAAGCCCTGTTTTATATAGCAAAGTTCATTCTGTAACAAGATAACTGTGTGCATCACTGTGGCAGGGATTACTTTTTATTCTATGGCATTTTCCACCAATTCCTTGGTAACAATAGTCATGTTGCTTGATTAGTATGCCTCATGTAATAAATGGGGCCAAAAAAAAATTCAACATTATATTCAGCATAAAAAGATCTAGTAAGCATTATATAAAAATAATAGTGGAAAAAAGTTGGTTCCAACCACTTGTTCAACCTGTAAGAACATACAGAAATCTGTAGAAATATTAAAACAGCATTTTGAAGGTCATTCATAAGAAGATATTACTGGGTAGCGTGTCATGTCAGACATAAGTATATGTACTTACACATACATGTATGTCTGAAAGTCACAGAGGCATTAAGTTTGAAGCAATAATCAAATGACTAAGTGAACATTTTCTTTAAGCAGTTGGGAAAGCAAAACAGATGGAACAGACTAAAGCTAAAGACAATTTAAGGAAGGGCAGGAGTAAAATCCAGGTCAATCTCTCTTCAAAGATGTTGATGCCCACTGGAAGGGCAAAGAAGGCAAAGAATATCCGAGTACGCACAAAAGTAGAATGGTCAAAAGGAGGAGGGGGAGTGCCAGCACAGGCACGGCGTGGAGGAGCTAAATGACATGGGGGGAGCCAGAGAAGAGGGGGAGAAACAGGACAAGCTTTGGACATGTCACTGCCTAAGTGACAGCTGAGTGACAAGAGAAGAATTGGAGGAAAAAAGTGGAGCCTAAATTACATAGGGGCTTACCATGGATCTCTAAACATGGTCAAATTGGAAGGGGAGACCACTGCTTAAGAGAGCCTAGATAGCACACAGGAAGAAAGAACAACAGACGCGAAACATCTCAGTCAATTTGAAAAGGACTAAACCACACAGCTTTCTTGCTTCCATCAACGTTGCAACTTCTATGATCTAGGTTTTCATCCCTGGTAGGACACTGCAGGGTGATTTGCCTATCAATATGGAATCTCCAGAAAGAAAAGCAAACCACGGATGTTGTCCAGAGAGGGTGGCCCACACAGCAGGCAGGCAGGGAAGAAAGAAAGGGCACTGGGCTGACAGATTTAAGGGAACAGAAAAACTGCAGGACTTGGTGTCAAGGGAGACACAGCTAGAAAGATATTAGCCAGGGAGTTAAAATGAAGTAGAAGCAGCTACAGCTGAGTAAACACGCTGGGGGAGGCAAAGTGGCTTGAGGTGCATCATTCCCAGGTTCAGACCCTGCAGAAGACTTCTCATGGCAGAGAGAATACATCCAAACGCCTTCACCTGTTCACAAGACCTGCGTCCACCTGCACGTACTCTGCATTCTGCACCCGGCAGACGCCGAGCTCACTGACTCCTGCCTACTCCACGATCAGCCAAGTTCATGCCACGTGGCCTGCAGAGTAGCTATTCACTCTGCCTGGAAAATTCTCTCCTCTGATCTTGCACGGCTGGCTCTCTGCCATTCAGGCATCCCTGAGGGGCAGAATACTACCTGGGAAGAACATGTGGCTGTGTCTCCTAAATGGATATTTAGTGTAAAATTTCCAGGCTAGGCTAGTGGACACTGGTGTCAGCGTGAAAGTAAGGTGACAGTCCTGACCAGCATGTCTACAGGACGCAGCACCCAAAATTATTTTCTGATGAAAGGCTTGGTCCTGCTCACAGATGCTCTCTTTGCTGCAATTTTCTTTTTTGAGGTAGGTCCATGTGTTTTTTTCTCTTTTTTTACATTTCTCAACTTTCATAAAAAAGATATCATACTACTAACTCAGTTCACTACCACTGCACACAGCTCTGAGCTTAGCCAGCAGGACCAAGTATTACACTTGGTACAGACCCATAACTGGAGCCTTAGATAAGAGCTGAAAAAACTACCTTTAGTACAATAATTCATATATATATATATACATGTATATGGTACAAGGCTATATGATTTTCACTGATTGTCATTTAGCATCAATAATAACACTGTCATTTAAGATATCCCCATCTTTAAAACATAAAAAGTGCTTCATGTTGTGACAGACAACTAGGACAACTAAAAATACAAATCAAAGGTTTTATAAGACTATTACCTTGTCTGTATATTCCTGCAAAAGTCTATTGGCAATATTCTTTACATCCGTGCATCGAAACAGAGTCAAAAAGCTGTGTCTTTAGGCTGCTTTGTTTAAGATCCCCAAGGAATAGAACTTGCTCAGTTGGGCTTTGGTTTTACACCACTGACTTATATTGAGGGCTGTTACAAGAAACTGCCCTGTGGGATCTACTTAAGCTACTGTGAGACAAATTTTCACTGCTCTGTAGCGTGTATACACAGTCTCAGTGAATTCTTATTACTACAAATCAGCTGCTCGCACGCCCTTTTTCACGCTGACTGCTGGGGCGTTCTGCAGCCGCCGGCTGTGAAGCTCAGGCATAGGGAGTGGACTTCCTCCAGGAGTCGACCTCACCGTGACCTTCCCATCCGTCCTCTCCTCTTCTCTCTCACCACTGACAAATTCTCTTCTTACCTTGAGTCTCTGTAAGTCTACTCTGGGACAAGGGAAGGCACCAACAATTTCAGTGTATCTTTTTAGCTTTATGTTGGCAGCAGGAACTATGCCTGGTAACTGACAGTAAATCATCTCACCTCAGTTCTTACATTTCATTATTTTACAAAACGTTTTATGATCCTTAACATATAAATGTATATAAATCATGCATGTTATGTGAACAGAGTCTGCAAGAGAAAGCAGTACTGTCAATAAGTAACATAATTTCTTGTGTTGGAACCATAGTCATAAAAAGTTTGCATGTTGTTTAGTGAAGTCTAAATCATGAAGATGTACAAAAGGCTAAATAAAAATTCTCAAACACACCCACAATTGTTTTATTCAATTGGAAAAATGTGTTGATAAACTTTTAACATCCAGAATATAATCAACTCTGATGACTGGCATCACAGTCTGTGCACTTAGGGAAGTAATTCACTTCCTGAGGTCTTAAAATAAACAACACCCATAATAGTAGCTGTGCATGAATGTTCTTTTTCTCCCAGATGAAACAGTGTGTAATCCAAAACATGTTTAAAACTTTAAATTCCTTATTAGCTTAAATACAATCTGACATTTCAGTCTGCCTTCCCTATAATTTATGTCTGTACGGGATTAAGGGCAATATGATTATACATGTAGACACAAAATAACTAAAGATAAAATTATGGTACTGAACAAAGAAAAAATAATGATTATGAAGTTTAACTGTGTTTGAGATTAGTTTAACCTGAGGTAGCTGTATTTATGTTTCACAAAGCTGGAAAAGATAGGAAAAAGGCCTTTATTCTAAGAAACAGGTAAAACCTAACAGATAACTAAGAGATGACATTTAAAAAAAAAGAAAAAAAGACTGAATTACAGAGATTTCATAAGCAGACTGGAAATTCAATTTACTAGGGGGAAAAAAGAACCGAAAACATGCATACTAGTTGGAAATCCATATACTAAGAAACAAGTAAGATCTGTATTTAATGAAAGGGATAGGAAAAGAGCTGTAATTTTCTATATAACATAAATTTAAAACACTTAAACCTTTTCACCTAATTATACTGTTTGGAAAAGAAAGGGAAAAAAAGACAACTGAGGATAATAGATAACCATGACCAAGACAGATGAGTCAAGCAGCAGCACTAACAGAATCTCAGGACCGTACATTTTCCAAGATTCCCCAAAGTGTCTCGGTGATCCTATCAACATACATCCTGAAATAACACCTGAGTGAACCATCTTCCAAATTTCCAACTAGGGAATTTTTGTTTTTCTTTTTTAGTATAAAAGACATTGAATTAAAGACATTTAAATTTTTTAAATGACCTATTAGTACTTTATAGTGCATATTAAAATACCATATACTCAGCAAATCTATTTCCATACAGTAAATTCTTAAATAAGAAAAAAAAAAAACCAAAACATGCAAACTACCTTTGAATTTTCAAGCAAATAACTTTTCGGATATATCATCAATGATACTGTTGATAACAGATTTCTCCCCTGGCTCCTCACTCCCTTCACCCCCCACCCAAGGATCTCTTCTGAAGACCTCTTTCAGTATTATATGATACTACCTTTTACCACAAGCAGAGTAACACTTAGGGAACTTACAACATCTGTTACTTAAGTAACTACATCGGTAAGTGCTTTTAGATGTGTCTGTAGTAAACTTACATCTCTCAGGAGCTTGGTCAATGTGTTCTGGACAAAGGAGGAAGAAGTGACTGAGATCCTGAAAGGTGCCTGCTCCAGCAGCACAAGGGTAATGGTACATCTGGGTGCATTTCTCTTCACAGCATTTGATAGTGGCTCCAAGGTGCTTACAAAATGCACATCGCTGGAAGGGAGCAAAGCATAAAGAAACCTCCTTATAACACCCGGAAAGGCAACATCCAAATGAAGGGCAAGGAAGATTTTAAGAAGTTCCTGTACATTACTAGTGAAACACTTTGAAGCCTGCACAATACTAAATAAAGAATCAGTGAGAGTTGTAAAATCTAAGGTCTCCATTCAGTGCTTGGTTTAATATATGTTCATCCTTCCATCAAGTTCAGAAAGTTAGCATTTCACTTTTTTCCTACTGATTCGGTCAAAAACATACAACTACCATTCTTCAAAAAATTAATAACATGGTTATTAAAAGGGCAGGTTTCTAGTTGAGGGTTATTTTCAACAGGTGATTAAACCCCATCAATAAGCAGATAAAACAGAGAAAAACTAGTTACAAAATCTCTTACTGTTTTCACCCTGCCTAAAAATCAATATGGGGTTTCTCAGGGAGCACGAGAAGTAAAGAATCCCTGCCAATGCAGAAGATGTAAGAGTCACAGGCTCGATCCGTAGTTTGGGAAGATCCCCTTGAGAAAGAAATGGCAACCCCCTCCACTATTCTTGCCTGAAGAATTCCATGGAGAGAGAACCTGGCAGGATACAGTCCACGGGGTCGCAAGAGTCGGACACAGCTGAGCATGAGCACACACAGTAATCAGTATGAAGTAAATCAGTGCACCAGAAAATAAGCCAATGAGCGGCAACTACACTGTTAAAGGCACACACACAAATCTACACACTTCACTGCAGAAGTCAGCTTCCAGTTTCCTTAAAAGGTTGGAGATGTGAAGAAAAATTAAGTCCTCTGACTTTCTGCTTTCCCCATTGCAATCTGCCTCTACTCTCTTGCAAGTGGTAAAACCAAAGAAATGTCTCAAACCAACAGCAGAGGAACTCTAGGGCACATGAAATGTGTTAAGACGTCAGTATGATTATCCACTGCGCCAATGTACTTACTCAGCTTTCCTTAAGAATAATCAGTAAACATCCTCATCCTCCCAGGCCCACTTTGGGCATCAGGAGTCTGCTGGGTGGCCTGCATCACACAATATAAAGTCTCCCTCCGCGTGTAGGAGATGCTTAGCTGCCATATGCTTCAGTTTCAGCATCTATGCTATTGCATGGTAATTGCTTATTGGTCAAAATTTTTTCACCTTGGTCCAAGATCCTTGAGTAGAACAGCAGATTGTACTATCTTTGTGTTCTTAGCACCATGAATACTGCCTGACATAGAAAGGCACTAATAAACTGATGTTCGTATTTATGTACACTAAATGAACTACATTTTTGGTAATAGAGAGCTGAAATAACTGAAGCCAAATGAAACAATATATGGTAATACTAAGCCTCATGTAATAGGGTAAAATTGCTAACATTACCACGGATATCTTCACGTGCTAATATACCGATTCTATATTCTGCTAGTCAATTAGAGAATACAATAGGTTTTAAGTTATAAATAGTTTCAATATCTTGCACGTAAATCTACCTAAGATACCACATGCCATCAAACTCTTGCTCGTAACCATCAAGCCACTACACTAAATGAAGGTAAGAAAGCTAAGTGCCTCTTGGTGTGTCTTCTGCACACTCTGGCTGCAGGCAACAGATAGCTGCAGCTTCTAAGTAGCTTGCGGGTGCACGCTCAGTGGCTCAGTCGTGTCCTACTCTCTGAGACCCCAGGGACGAGAGCTGACCAGGCTCTTCTTTAAATAAAATTTTCCAGGCAAGAAAACCAGAGTGGGTTGCCACTTCCTCCTCTAAGGGATCTTCTAGCCCAGGAATTGAACGCATCTCCAGCACTGGCAGGAAGATTCTTTACTACTCAGTCACCTGGGAAGCCCAAATAACTCAAACACTAACTATATTTGTAACATTTAACTTTTACATAATGTCCTTAAGTTCAGAGACTAACCACACATTTCAGCTGTCCTTTGGTACTCAAAGATATTACTGCATTTAAACAAACTGAAGAAATAAAGTATAATAATCGGCTTTTTCCAAACTAAATATATTTTTATGTCATACCCTCCAGTGGTATCTAAACATGTTAGTTATATATTAACAGAACCCAAAATTAAAGACACATATGGTATTTAGGTAATCGGAGTATCCTTGAGTCACGCTGCAAAGGCCAAGATAATACTGAAGGAGGAAAATGTATACATCCAGTCAACCACTGCAAGTCTTTTATTAACTCATTAACATCACAAAATAAGTCTGCTAAACTGTTAAAATCTAGAATCTCCATTATTTTTATAGCACATGGCAAGTTGTACAGAAGCCTTGTGCTCTAAAAATAATTTTAGCAAATAAAATATAATGACTTTTATTTAACTGCATAATAAGGAAACAAAATAAATTGATTCTTTTCCCACTGTCTGTATCATTTTAGAAACGTCAACATGTTCTCTTAATCATATTTGCAATGGAAAATATTACATGACATTAGTTAAACTACTATGTGAAGATCTGGAATATATCCAACATACTAATTTATAAATACATATAAAGATATCAGGGAATAAAGGAAGGGAAATAAAATACTAGCTGCATTTAACTGAACGCTTCAAACCCATCTGTTATAACAGCACAGCTAATGAAAGACATTTGGCATTGAAAGAAAATATTACTTTCTATATAGACTGTATTTTTTTGAATCAAATAAATGCATCTGTAAAATTGAAGAAAATGTCAAAGAATAAATTTCCAAAAGGAACTTCTCTAAACATGAGCACCCTTATATACCATGTCAGAAATCAAACAAATTATAAGCTAACAAGTTATAAACAATTACAAAGTGAATTAACATCTAGTGAGAAGGTAAGATAAATAGCTCTTAAATGGCTTATCAACTAAACAATTTCTTTGACTCAATATTTTAAATTCCTGAATAATTTTTCCTACTTTTTTAATCATTAAAAAAGAGAGAAGGAGACAGAGAGATAAAAAGAAACGTGTTATAATATCTTTTGACACTTGTCCAAGAACACCTCCAAGAGAAAACTCTGGGTGGCAGTTCACATGACAAGAGGCTCCTCCCCGGTAAGGAAGAGTCTCTGCTGCTGCTGCTAAGTCACGTCGATCGCGTCCAAGTCTGAGGAACTCCCAAAGCTTTAATTTCACTAAATAGAAACAAGGAAGGCTCTTCCCAAATAAATTTATATTACCCAACAAAATACAATCAACAAAGTTTCAGAAATTAAAGATGAATTATGAAGCGTTAACAAAAATTTTCAGGATATTTCAAAGCTCGTTCAATTAATTATCATGTGTTTATCCTATATCAACTGCTATAATTGTCTATGTGCTCTAAGAAGTATCAAATCCTACTAGTTTTCCACACACCAAACTGGTTTTCAATTCAGTTCAGTTCAGTTCAGTTACTCAGTCGTGTTCGACTCTTTGCGACCCCACAGAATGCAGCATGCCAGGCTTCCCTGTTCACCACCAACTCCCAGAGCTTGCTCAAACTCATGTCCATTGAGTCGATGATGCCATCCAATCATCTCATCCTCTGTGTCCCTTTCTCCTCCAGCCTTCAATCTTTCCCAGCATCAGGATTTTTTCCTGTCTGTCAGTTCTTCGCATCAGGTGGTCTAAGTATTGGAGTTTTAGCTTCAGCATCAGTCCTTCCAATAAATATTCAGGATGAGTTCCTTTAGGACAGACTTGTTGGATCTCCTTGCAGTCCAAGGGACTCTCAAGATTCTCCAACACCACAGTTCAAAAGCATCAATTCTTCAGTACTCAGCTTTCTTTATAGTCCAACTCCACATCCATACATGACTACTGGAAAAACCATAGCTTTGACTAGATGGGCCTTTGTTGCCAAAGTAATGTCTCTGCTTTTTAATATGCTGTCTAGGTTGGTCGCAGCTTTTCTTCTAAGGAAGAAAACTGCTTATAACCTTTAGCAAATGTTCTTCTTATTAGTCAACTAGGATTCTCCCAGAATGCAGTCAGTAATAAAAAATGAAGACAGAAAGTAAGAAAAAAATAAAACAGACATGTGAAACTGATCATGTGAATGGTCCAATGTCTATCTATTAGAGAGTACCAGAAGAGAAAATGGAACAATTATAGTCAAAGTACTCTAGAAAAAAATTTATGATAATATCTAACATCAGAGATAACATTGATTAAGCATACTTTCCATTTAATAGATGAGGAAGCTGAAAGACAAGAGCCAATTTTTTTCTGTTCCACTGATATCTGTATCACTACTAAAAACACCTGCCCGAACAAAGACCAGCTTCAGATTAAGATGTCTTACACCTAGAAACACTAGCAAAATTTTTAAGATAAAGAGGTAAGATTTTAGTAGCCCCACCAAAAAGAAAACAAGGCATTTACAAAGGAAGGAGAATCAGGCATTGCTTTTCACTGGCAATATTAAATGTAAAAACAAAGAGCAGTATCTTTTCAAAGTCTACAAAAAAATTATTTGAACCTAAAATTTTAATACCTGTGACACTATGTAAAATTTAGATAAATAGGATAAGTGAAAGTGAAGTCGCTCAGTCGTGTCCGACTCTTTGTGACCTTATGGACTGTAGCCTACCAGGCTCCCCTGTCCATGGGATTTTCCAGGCAATAGTACTGGAGTGGATTGCCACTTCCTTCTCCAGGGGATCTTCCCGACCCAGGGATCGAACCTGGGTCTCCTGCATTTAGACAGACCCTTTACTGTCTGAGCCACCAGGGAAGTTTAAGTCTCTAATAAAAAATAGCAACTTCTAAAAAAAGTAATTTTATGTATTTATTTTTGGCTGTACTGAGTCTGGGTTGCTGCTCGGGGTTTTCTCTAGCTGTGGAGAGCATGAGCTTCCACAAAAGAATGTTACTCTTCGTTGAGGTGTGGGAGCTTCTCCTTGCAGTGGCTTCTCTGGTTGTGGGGCACGGGCTGTTCAGTCGCTGGGTTCCTGGGCTCTAGAACACAGGCTCAGTAGCTGTGGTGGCAGCTTAGTTGCTCTGAAGCACGTGGGATCTTTCCAGATCAGGGATCAAACCTGTGTCTCCTGAATTGGCAGGTAGATTCTTTACGACTGAGCCACCATGGAAACCCAAAAAACAGCAACTTTCAAAATGTGCAAAAGATACTTTATATACACATGAGTGCACACATATACTTTAGATATAAATACACATAAAGCTTTTATGTATGTGTAGAAATATATATACACACAATGTGAATGAGACACAGTAACACAAGATACTCAAATATAATGAGCTATGGGAAAACAGCAGACAATTGCTATCAAAACAAAAGCAGGTATAGCAATTATTGATCGTAAAAAGAGGGTTCAAGTCAAAAAGCAGTGAGCAGGGCAAAGATAAAGTTCACATTAATTGAGTCTAATGTTAGAATGAAAATCTCAACAGAAGAATAAAGTCATTAAAGTTCACATGCCCAATGAATTTCCTTGATAAAGCTAACTTCAACTTTAAAAAAAGTTTTAATACTACAATAAAAATTTGTTTACAAAAAACAGTAAAGCTAAATAGAAATATATAAATAGGCTGGACTTAACACAGCTCTCAGTAATCAAGATAATTTATTAACGATGGTCAAATCTAATTCCAATATACACAGATAAATCTCCAAATTCCAAAAATAATAAATATACAATCTATTTAAATGTACACAGAATTCTTTTTAACTCACAATATCTGGGCTTCCCTGGTGACTCAACGGTAAAAAGAATCCACTTGCAATGTGGGAGACTTGGGTTCGATCCCTGGGTTGGGAAGATCGCCTGGAGAAGGCAAAGGCTACCTACCCACTCTAGTATTCTTGCCTGGACAATTCCAAGGACTTTACAGTCCATGGGGTCACAAAGAGTCAGACACGACTGAGCGACTTTCACCTTCACCTTCATACATGGCTATAATAAAATCCAACCAATTCAAAAAATCAGGTATTTCCTAGGTCTTGTTTTTTAAAGCAGTTGTGTCCTAAACCTAACACATTAATAATTATAAATTCACAATATAAGGATAAACTCCGGAAATCTATCCATCCACTCACTAGAGAAGCTGAAAACTTACTTCAATAGCAGCAGATGGCCTTTAAATCAAAAGAATATATATATTATTTTTGAAGTGATTAAATAAGAAGCATGTCAAAATCCTTGAGATATGGCAAATTTAGCTCAGAAGTAAAAAATACAGCTTGAAAAAGGCAAAACTCAGGGAACTTTCGTGGCAGTCCAGTGGTTAGGACTCTGCCCTTCCACCAAGGAGGCACACGCTCAGGGACATAAGACCCCATGCGTCACACAGCGTGGACAAGCAGGCAAACCTCAAGACCAAACGAAAAGAAGTGCAGCGAGACACCAGAACTAAGCCCCTAAGAATCAGCACGGGATACACAGGATGAGCCATCTAAGGATGTAAACCCACCCTAACACCGTGTTCAGGAAGATGATAAACAACATTCACGGGCTTCCCAGGTGGCGCGAGTGGTGAAGAACCCACCTCCCAATGCAGGAGACACAAGAGACTTGGGTTTGATCTCTGGGTCAGGAAGATCTCCTGGAGTAGGAAATGGCAACTTACTCCAGTATTCTGGCCTGGAAAATACCATGGACAGAGAAGCCTGGCAGGCTACAGCACACAGGGTAGCCCAGAGCCGGACACGACTGAAGCAACTGAGCATGCATGCACGCAGTCTAATCGATTCCTTAAAAGCATAGATTTTTTCTCCAACTGGTAGAGAAAGGGAAGTCAGAGAAATTCAAAGTGAAGGATTTCAGCACCACAATGATGTCTCTGAAGATGAAAGAAGCCAGATACAAAGACCAGAGAATGCCCCCAGGAGCGGAAAGCAACCCCAGACGATGGCCAAGAAAGAAATGGGGACCTTGGTCCTAAGACCGCACAGAACTGAACTCTGCCCCCATGAGCTAAGTGAGCTTAAAAGAGGATTCCTCCTAAACCTCTGGATAAACACCCAGCCTGATAGATCTCTTATTTTGAGCCCTGTGGGATCCTGCACAGAAAGCACTGTTGGGCCAGCACAAACTTCTCATCTACAAGTGGGTGCTGTTTTAAACCATTAAACCTATGGTCATTTTTATACAGCAACAGATAACAGTATTCCAAGGCCCTCCATGATTTAGTCTCTGCCAAGCAAATATTTTAAAGAAATTTTTGTTCATGATACTTAATATTACACAATGTCTTCCTTACTCAATGTTGTGAAGTAAACAGGGTTGTTGTTGTTGTTCAATTGCTAAGTCATGTCTGACTCTTTGTGGCCCCATGAACTGCAGCATGCCAGTCTTCCCTGTCCTCCACTATCTCCAGGAGTTTGCTCAGATTCATGACCATTGAGTCGCTGCTGTTATGCAGTCATCTCATCCTCTGTTGCCCCCTTCTCCTCCTGCCCTCAATTTTCCCCAGCATCAGGGCCTTTTCCAATGGGCTGGCTTTTGCATCAGGCAGCTAAAGTACTGGAGCTTCAGCTTCAGCATCAGTCCTTCCAATGAATAATCAGGGTTGATTTCCTTTAAGATTGACTGGTTTAACCTCTTTGCTGTCCAAGGGACTCTGAAAAGTCCTTTCCAGCGCCACAATTCGAAAGCATCAATTCTCCGATACTCAGCCTTCTTTATGGTCCAGCTTTTACATCCATACATGACTACTGGAAAAAAAAACATAGCTTTGACTATATAGAGAGCAAGGAGATCAAACCAGTCAACCCTAAAGGAAATCCACCCCAAATATTCACTGGAAGACTGATGCTGAAGCTGAAGCTCCAATACTTTGGCCACCTGATGCTAACAGTTGACTCACAGGAAAAGACTCTGATGCTAGAAAAGATAAGAGGGCAGGAGAAGTGGGCAACAGAGGATGAGATGGTTGGATGGTATTACTGACTCAATGGACATGAGTTTGAGCAAACTTCAGGAGATAAATGAACAACAGGGAAGCCTGGTGGCCTGCAGTTTATGGGGTCGCAAAGAGTCAGAACAGTCGTCTGAATGAACAATAACCTTTGTCAGCAAACTGATCTCTCTGCTTTTTTAATACACTGTCTAGGTTTGTCATAGCTTTCCTCCCAAGGAGCAAGCGTCTTTTAATTTGATAGCTGCAGTCACCGTCCACAGTAAATACGGTAAATGTTTTAAACTCCATCATCAACATATAGGAGAGCAAAGCCTCAGAGACTATCCTAAGGCAAGCATTCCTGAGCCTGCAAACGTGCGCTCTCCCTACTGGGTCAAGGCTATGATGCATTTTCAGGCTGACGGAAGAACACACGAATCAGAAGCCTTAAACCAAGAGCCCTCTCACATCTGTAATCTTTAACCTACAACTCCCTAACAGCTCTAACCAAAAATAAAAACACGAATAAATCTGACTCCACAAACCTTTATATGGTAAACACATACACATCTTAGAGAAAAGAAAATGACCAAAAAAAAAAAAAAAACCCAGAATTTTAATTACAAATTTCTAGTATCCTGAATACATAAAACTTAAAGATTATACAAATGAAAGCAACTGAAAAACAAACAATGACACTTTATACGCATCAATAATTTAGGGAAGACAGAAAATTGGCCAATACACATAACATACAGGACAAAGTGAGCAACTACGCCAAGCATTTCACACATATTACCTTATCTAACAACCAGCATTTTAGGTAGGTACCGTGACTTCAGACAGAAGTCTACTGACAGAATGTGGTCCACTGAAGAAGGGAATGGCAAGCCACTTCAGTATTCTTGCCTTGAGAACCCCATGAACAGATGCTGGCAAATTGAGTGCAGCACTTTCACAGCATCATCTTTCAGGATTTGAAACAGCTCAACTGGAATTCCATCACCTCCACTAGCTTTGTTCGTAGTGATGCTTTCTAAGGCCCACTTGACTTCACATTCCAAGATGTCTGGCTCTAGATTAGTCAACACATCATCATGCCTTGAGAACCCCATGTACAGTATGAAAAGGCAAAATGATAGGATACCAAAAGAGAAACTCCCCAGGTCATTAGGTGCCCAATATGCTACTGGAGATCGGTGGAGAAATAACTCCAGACAGAATGAAGTGATAGAGCCAAAGCAAAAACAATCCCCAGTTATGGATGTGACTGGTGATAGAAGCAAGATCCGATGCTGTAAAGAGCAGTATTGCATAGGAACCTGGAATGTCAGATCCATGAATCAAGGCAAATTGGAAGTGGTCAAACAAGAGATGGCAAGGGTGAACGTCGACATTCTAGGAATCAGCGAACTAAAATGGACTGGAATGGGTGAATTTAACTCGGATGACTATTATATCTACTACTGTGGGCAGGAATTCCTCAGAAGAAATGGAGTAGCCATCATGGTCAACAAAAGAGTCCGAAATGCAGTACTTGGATACAATCTCAAAAACGACAGAATGATCTCTGTTCTTCTCCAAGGCAAACCATTCAATATCACAATTATCACTAGTTCTTACCTCCCCCTAATGTTATGAGAATTTCAGCAACTTGCAATTAGATCATAGCACATTCCCTCCCTGAGTTCACTTATTCTGCAATGACCAGAAAGGCTCACAATTAATATAGAATACAGCTGTTTCCTGCAGGGTGCTTCCATTACTCCTGCAGACTGTGCAACAAACCTGCAGAGACAGCTGCTGCTCACCAGATACCATCAGAGAACCCACAGAAGATTTTGTGTGCAGGAAGAGAACTGTTATTCTCTCTGAGAATAATAAGAGTTGTATGATTTCTGGTAACAGGGAATCTAGGTAGATAAAGCACTACAAATTGCTTATTTCTAAATACCTAGAGAATTTGGGAGGACTCTTCTCTGGCCTGGATTTGCCACTTTGCTAAGAGGATCTCAAAACTTTGAGGCTTATGCATCAAAATTTTTGGAAAGCTTTTATTACAACTCCTTTGGACTATATAGGACTCAACTGGAGCTGAATCAGTAGACAAATCTCAATAATAAAAACTATAACATTCCCAGTTTACTGTTGAGAGAGATAGATCTTAATAATTACTCATAATTTCCCCTACACTTTTCAAATAGCATAGGCAGATTTTATATAAATGAATACATGCCCTGTGCTTGTGTGTATCAGACATGGTATGTCATGAGACTAACATAAGCAGATTTAAAAAGCAACAATAACAAATTTGTATCATTATCCAAAAGTTCATACAAGTAGAAAGAAAACTATCCCACTTAGACAGAAATTTACATAAATACACATATACACACATACAAAACAGATGTTCTTATGAAAAGAGAGGGTCAGTTGTCACTTGTATTCTATAATTTGAAAGATATTGATATGACTCTCACAATTTCCCTCAAACTGATGTCTGAAGTCAGAGCATTTAGATTTATTTTACAGCTCATGTTACACTGAACATTAAATGATTAAATAGAAGCACCCTGAACTACATGACCAGGAAGAATATTTTAAAGATTTACAGAGGAAAATGTTAGAGGAACATTACAGAGGAAAACAGTTCTATGTTAGATCAAAGAGGGATTCTTTTGCCCTGCAAAGCTGAGTCAGAAGATATTCTCCATGCAAGGTGATAGAACACAGTCCTATTTAAAGACACAGCATGGGCAAAATGCAGTGGCAGTGACTAGGGATGGCCAAGGGCTTAGAGTAAGTGAAAAAAAGCACACTCTCTGTATATACATAAACAGAGATAAAAGTCAACTCCATGAAACATGCAGCAGGCATTTTTCAGAGTAAATTGGAAGGAACAAATGCCCTCTAGATTTCCCCAGATAAAACTCTGGCATTTAAATTGAACTTTTTGGGGTACACGTGTCTCTTTAATTCTGGTTTCCTCGGTGTGTATGCCCAGCAGTGGGATCGCTGGATCATAAGGCAGTTCTATTTGCAATTTTTTAAGGAATCTCCACACTGTTCTCCATAGTGGCTGTACTAATTTGCATTCCCACCAACAGTGTAAGAGGGTTCCCTTTTCTCCACACCCTCTCCAGCATAATTTTTATACTAAATGGCAATATAATGTCACTTCCCCCTGAAAATCTAATAAATCTATAGTAAAGGGATTTTAAACACATTATCCAACAAGCATGGAAAAACAGCAAAGTATAGAGCAGAAGATTAATGAAAGAACAGGTGATGGATACAGAATATCAAGAAAACTAAACCTTAATTCAGCCAAGTGAAGTCTGAGAAATAGGGCAGTTTATACCACAGAATGTTCAAGTGTTTTATGGACATACAGCACCAGACACCTCTATAAGCAGGGTGGCAAGGAAGCAGAAATGTCAGGAGGACTGGGTTAAAGTTGTTTGAGTAGCATTTAGATTGTCATTTTATACTCCTGGATAAAGCCCTACCCCACCAATTCCTTTACCCGTACTACTACTTTTTACTAGATATATATTTCCATTAGGAAAGAAAGAAAATAAAAGAAAGTGAAGTTGCTCAGTTGTGTCTAACTCTTTGCAACCCCACGGATTGTAGCCTGCTAGGTTCCTCTGTCCATGGGATTCTCCAGGATCTCCTTAATATTTCTATTAAGGAGGATATAATGGAGAGTCTTTCTCATAGAATACACCAGATACAGTTGAGGATCTGGCTCTATACTGAAAATAGGGGGTTTAGTGAACATGTGCATTCTGAATGGTAAGTGCTAAGTACCACATATCCTTTCTACAATATAACACCCAAAAATCTGATGGCCAAACTACCAGTCTCCACACAAAATACTGGAAAATTTTTCTCTGGGAAATCTGACTAGCCTAAGAGAAAAAGGCCTGGAAACACAGGCAAGGAAAGTTTCCAACAAGTTTCTCACCTAAATTACCTTAGAAAAAGGTTTCCCAATAATGGCTATTATCTCCTCTCCCCCCAAAAAGTAACAAAGGGTTCATGTATTGGTAAGGATATGGAGAAATTAGAAACATTATATACCATTAGTGAGAGTATAAATGATGCCGCCATTATGAAAAATAGTGTGGAGGTTCCTCACAAAACTTAAAAATAAAATTGCACAGATCTGGCCATCCCAATTCCGTGTATCTTATAACCAAAATAATAATATTCCATTGTATGTAGATGGCCTACATTTTTGTTTTTTGATTCATTAATTGGTGGAAAAAATAGAAAATTATAACAAAGTAGTTAGATATTAAGGAATACTATCTTAACAACCCATATTAAAAAGAATAATTTAAACTGATACTCTGATTTATCTATAAAAAGAAAGGGCTGCTCAAGAAACAAACCAAAATAACTAAGAATAAACATAGGTCAAGATGCTCAAGCTCAGTATTATTTATGGAAATGCAAATTAAAGTAACAAATGCACATATTTCAGTTATCAATTTAGAAAAATAAAAGTACAATTGCATTTAATGCTGACAAATGAGTGAGACAAAAATTTTCTCATGCCTTACTGGTGAGATTCCAAATTGATACAACTTTTTCAGAGAATACACATTATCTTTGAGCCCAACAACTCAGAAATGTAAACTAATATTTAAGAATAAATTTACAGAGCTGTTTCTATAAACATTAAAAAAATACATCTTGAAAGCCCATCAATTAGAGAATAATTAAATAAATTACATCATTCTATGCAACATTATAGGCTTTGGAAAAAAAGAGCATTTCCTTTGAAACAGAGGAATAGTGATTCTGGTCCATAGAGCTGACAGTCCTAAAGGTGGGTCTAAAACAAGGTAGTTCAAGAATAATCTGGAACCCACACCACATGAGGTGGGACTCCATAAGGAAGCTCGGAAACACACAAGCTTTTGACTTAACAGTGGTAGTAAGAATATCCTACAGAAACTAAGAACATTTCCCACAAAGCCAAATACATATACCTTGACTAGTTGTCTAGAAGTTGAACAAGGATATGGGGAATGATAGAGCAGTTTCAAGCCAAGCTGCTGATTCAGGCCACCTGAGAGAATCTGTAAATCAGCAGCAGTGGGTGTTAGCCACAAAATGACTGTTGCTTTTCTTTTGTCCTCCAAATTTCCCAAGAATCTTCCTTGCAACCCTCTTAAAGGAAGAGAAATTCTGAGAAATGTAATTTGATTTAGCTATTTTGCCACATTACAAAGCCAGCTCAGAAAGTATGTAGTATTAGTTAAAAGCATGAACTCGGGAGAGAAATTAACTCTTTTGAGTCCCATGACTATCAGTCACTAACTATGTGAATTAAGAAAGTGATAATTTTCTCTGCCTCAATTTTCTCAACTGAAAACTAGTATTGCTTTCCTACCTTATGGTGATTGAGCTAGTAGAAACTGTGAAGTGCTTGGAAATACAGCTGATATAATTATTACATTGTCGTTCAGTTGCTCAGTCGTGTTCTACTCTTTGTGACCCCATGGACTGTAGCATACCAGGCTTCCCAGTCCTTCACCATCTGCCGGAGCTTGCTGAAACCCATGTCCTTTGAGTCAGTGATGTCATTCAACCACCTCATCTTCTGTCGTCCCCTTCTCCTCTGACCTTCAATCTTTCCCAGAATCAGGGTCTTTTCTAAATAGTCAGCTCTTCACATCAGGTGGCCATAGTATTGGAGGTTCAGCATCAGTCCTTCCAATGAATATTAAGGATTGATTTCTTTTAGACCTGACTGGTTTGATCTCCTTGCAGTCCAAGGGACTGTCAAGAGTCTTCTCCAACACCATAGTTTAAAAGCAACAATCCTTTCATGCTCAGCCTTCTTTATTGTCCAATTCTTACATCCATATATGACTGCTGGAAAAACCATAGCCTTAACTAGATGGAGCTTTGTTGGCAAAGTTATGTCTCTGCTTTTTAATACTGTCTAGGTTGGTAATAGCTTTGTTTCCAGGGGGCAAGCATCTTTAGTTTCATGGCTGCAGTCACCATCTGCAGTGATTTTGGAGACCAAGAAAATAAAATCTGTCACTGTTTCTATTGTTTCCCTGTCTATTGGCCATGACGTGATGGGACCAGATGCCATGATCTTCATTTTTTGAATGTTGAGTTATAAGAACTTTTTGACTCTCCTCTCACTTTCATCAAGAGGCTCTTTAGTTGCTCTTCACCATCTGCACAAAGGTGGTGTCATCTTCATATCTGAGGTTATTGATATTTCTCCCAGCAATCTTGATTCCAGCTTGTGCTTCACCCAGCCTGGCTTTTCACTTGATGTACTCTGCATATAAGTTAAATAAGCAAGGTGACAATATACAGCCTTGACATACTCCTTTCCCTATTTGAAACCAGTCTGTTGTTCCATGTCCAGTTCTAACTGTTGCTTCTTGACCTGCATACCGGTTTTTCAGTAGGCAGATAAGGTTGTCTGGTATTCCCATCTCTTTAAGAATTTTCCACAATTTGTTGTGATCCACACAGTCAAAGGCTTTAGCGTAGTCAATGAAACACACATAGATGTTTTCCTGGAATTCTCTTACTTTTTCAATGGTCCAAAGGATGTTGGCAATTTGATCTCTGGTTCCTCTGCCTTTTCTAAATTCAGCTTGAACATCTGGAAGTTCTTGCCTCACTTGGAGAATTTTGAGCATTACTTGGCTAGCATGGGACTTCCCTGGTGGCTCAGAGGTTAAAGCGTCTGCCTCCAATGCGGGAGACCCGGGTTTGATCCCTGGGTCGGGAAGATCCCCTGGAGAAGGAAATGGCAACCCACTCCAGTTTTCTTGCTTGGAGAATCTCATGGACTGAGGAGCCTGGTGGGCTGCAGTCCATGGGGTCACAAAGAGTCGGACATGACTGAGTGACTTTACTTACTTACTTACTTACTTTGGCTAGCATGTGGAGTGTGTGTAATTGTGTGGTAGTCTGAATATTTTTTGGCTTTGCCTTTCTTAGGGATTGAAATGAAAACTGACCTTTTCTTACATACAATAATTTAAAATCACTTTCAGTAAATGGCCTTTGAATACCCCTTTCAATTTTTCTCAGAAAAAAAGTCTCAGTAATATGGCTTAACAATAAACTTTCTCATTAGTTTTATTTCTCATTAGATTTTCCAATTGTCTCGCCTTTAAAAGAAGAGATGTAATATTCTAAGCAGTAGACTATAAACCTATGGCCCATGGACCACCTATATCATGAGTCTATTGTTTTCGACTCACAAGCTAATATGATTTTTATGTACGGTTGCCCCTTGAACAGTACAGGCTTGAACTGCATATGTCCACCTATATGTGGATATTTTAAAACAGTAAATACTACAGTGCTATATGATCTGTGATTGGTTGGATCCCTGGATGCTGAGAAATCACAAGTACAGTGGGCCAACTATAAGTTATACTCAAATTAATCCCTGTGTTGTTCAAGGGTCTTCTGTATTTGAAAACTTGTTTAAAAAAATTAAAGAAAAAAAATGTGACAGTAACTGAATGGCCATAAAGCCTAATATCTTACTCTTTACAGGAAACTTCAGTCAAGTTCTAAAAATCAACATTTATAAATAGAAATAGGATGTGAGCCATAAATGAGTCATATATGCATTTCTAAATTTTCTAGTATGCTAAGTTGCTGCAGTCTTGTCTGACTCTGCAACTCTATGGACTGTAACCAGCCAGACTCCTGGGTCCATGGGATTCTCCAGGCAAGAATACTGGAGTGGGTAGCCATGCCCTCCTCCAGGGGATTTTCTCAACTCAGGAAAGGAACCCGTGTCTCATGTTTCCTGCAATGGCAGGTGGGGTCTTTACCACTAACACCACCTGGGCAGCCCTAAAAAATATGGAATGCTTCACAATTTCTAGTTCAGTTCAGTTCAGTTGCTCAGTCATGTCTGACTGTGGCTCCATGGACTGCAGCATGCCAGGCCTCCCTGTCTATCACCAACTCCCAGACATTACTCAAACTCATGTCCATTGAGTCAGTGATCCCCTTCTCTTCCTGCCTTCAATCTTTCCCATCATCAGGTTCTTTTCAAGTGAGTAAGTTCTTTGCATTAGGTGTCCATAGTTTTGGAGTTTCAGCTTCAGCATCAGTCCTTCCAATGAATATTAAGGATTGATTTCCTTTAGGATGGACTGGTTGGATCTCCTTAGAGGCCAAGGGACTCTCAAGAGTCTTCTCCAACACCACAGTTCAAAAGCATCAATTCTTTGGTGCTCAACTTCTTTATAGTCCAACTTTTCACATCCATACATGACTACTGGAAAAACCAAGACAAGACAGACCTTTGTCCACAAAGTAATGTCCCTGCTTTTTAATATGCTGTCTAGGTGGGTTATAACTTTGCTTCCAGGGGACAAGTGTATTTTAATTTCATGGCTGCAGTGATTTTGGAGCCCAAGAAATAGTCTCTGACTGTTTCCACTGTTTCCCCATCTATTTGCCATGAAGTGATGGGACCAGACACCGTGATCTTAGTGTTCTGAATGTTGAGCCTTAAGCCAAAGTTTTCACTCTCCTCTTTCACTTTCATCAAGAAGCTCTTTAGTTTTTCTTCACTTTCTGCCAAAGACAGACCTTTGTCCACAAAGTAATGTCCCTGCTTTTTAATATGCTGTCTAGGTGGGTTATAACTTTGCTTCCAGGGGACAAGTGTATTTTAATTTCATGGCTGCAGTGATTTTGGAGCCCAAGAAATAGTCTCTGACTGTTTCCACTGTTTCCCCATCTATTTGCCATGAAGTGATGGGACCAGACACCGTGATCTTAGTGTTCTGAATGTTGAGCCTTAAGCCAAAGTTTTCACTCTCCTCTTTCACTTTCATCAAGAAGCTCTTTAGTTTTTCTTCACTTTCTGCCATAAGGATGGTGTCATCTGCATATCTGAGGTTACTGATATTTCTCCCGGCAATCTTGAATTCTGCTTATGCTTCATCCAGCCCAGCGTTTCTCATGATGTACTCTGCATATAAGTTAAATAAGCAGGGTGACAACATACAGCCTTGAGGTACTCCTTTCCCTATTTGGAACCAGTCTGTTGTTCCATGTCCAGTTCTAACGTCTGGTATTCCTACCCCTATTTTCCACAGTTTGCTGTAATCTACGTAGTCAAAGGGTTTGACATAGTCAATAGTTTTGACATAGTCAATAAAACAAAAGTAGATGCTTTTCTGGAACTCTTGCTTTTTTGATGATCCAAGGATGTTGACAATATGATCTTTGGTTCCTCTGCCTTTTCTAAATCCAGCTTGAACATCTGGAAGTTCACGGTTCACATATTGTTGAACCCTCGCTTGGAGAATTTTGAGCATTACTTTACTAACATGTGAGATGAATGCAATTGTGCAATAGTTTGAACATTCTTCAGCATTGTGTTTCTTTGGGATTGGAATGGAAACTGACCTTTTCCAGTCCTGTGGTGACTGCAAAATTTTCAAAATTTGCTGGCATATTGAATGTAGCACTTTCACAGCATCATCTTTAAGGGTTTGAAATAGCTCAACTGGAATTCCATCACCTCCACTAGCTTTGTTCATAGTGACACTTCCTAAGGCCCACTTGACTTCACATTTCAGGATATCTGGTTCTAGGTGTTGTTCACATCATCATGGTTACAATTTCTAGTAGCCATGTTTTAAAAGTGGGGAAAAAAAATAACAGGGACAATTCATTTTAATCAATGTTTCTAATTAGCTCAATATATCCTAAATGCTTTTATCATTTCAACAACCAGTGAAAATTATTAACAAAATATTTTAAATTCATATTTCATAACAACTTTTTGAAATACATTGTATGCTTTACACACCACTTCAAATTCAGATTAGTCAAATGTCAAGTGCTCATTTCCCATCTGTGTTTTTGACTAACATATTGTACAGTACAGCTTAAAATCCATTGTGGGGAGGGGTTCCAGATAACTCAAGAATATTCATATAAATACAAACATATCTATTGCTCAAAAAAATTTTTATAATGTCTAGAAAGCAATAAAAAAAACTACCAGGTATACAGGAAAATGTGATTTATAATGAGAAAAAAAATCTAGTCTATCAAAATTAATCCAGAAATTAAACATATTAGAATAACACATAAGAAAATTAAAATAGTTATAATAACTATATATCTGGAGGTAGAAAACACATCAGTGTAGTCATTAGTGAAGGAAAAAAGTTAATGAATTTGGTTACACAGCAATAGAAACTTTCTAATAAGAATTATAGGGTAAAAAATAGAATCTAAGAAATGAATGAAAAAAATTGCAAATAGAATTGCCTTATGATCCAGTGATCCCACTGCTGGGCATATACACTGAGGAAACCAGAATTGAAAGAGACACGTGTACCCCAATGTTCATTGCGGCACTGTTTACAATAGCCAGGGACATGGAAGCAACCTAGATGTCCATCAGCAGATGAATGGATAAGAAACCTGTGGTACATATACACAATGGAGTATTACTCAGCTATTAAAAAGAATGCATTTGAATCAGTTCTAATGAGGTGGATGACACTGGAGCCAATTATACAGAGTGAAGTAAGCCAGAAAGAAAAACACCAATACAGTATACTTACACATATATATGGAATTTAGAATGATGGTAATGATAAACCTGTACGCAAGACAGCAAAAGAGGCACAGATGTATAGAACGGCGTTTTGGACTCTGTGGGAGAGGGAGAGGGTGGGATGAGTTGGCAGAGTGGCAGTGTAACATGTATGATATCATAAGTGAAACGAATCGCCAGTCCAGGTTTGATGCAGGATGCAGGATGCTTGGGACTGATGCACAGGGACAATCCAGAGAGAAGGTGTGGGGCAGGAGTGGGGGGTGGTCGGGATTGGGAGTTCATGTACACTCATGGCTGATTCATGTCAATGTATAGCAAAATGAATACAGTATTGTAAAGCAAAACAAACTAAAAAATAAAAATTAATTTAAAAAAATTAAAAAAAAATTAAAAGAAATGAATGAAGAGCGTCAGTGATCTATAAGACAACTTCAAGAAGCCTAATATAAGTGTAATTGAAGTCCCCAGTAAATCTAGGGAGAGAGAAGGCTGAGACATGGAAAAAAAATTTAAGTGAAACATGCAGAGTATTTTTCCAAATTTACTTAAACTAAAAATCCACATATCCAAGAAGTTTACTAAACTCCAAAGGAAAATAAATATGAAGAAAACTAAAGCAAAGCATATCATACTCAGGGTGCTGAAAACCAGTATGACAGAGAAAAACAAAAGCAGCCAGAGAAATAAAGACATACTACATGAAGAGAAAAAAAGACAAGATGAAAGATTTGTTATTAGAAGCAATGCCAGCAAGAAGCCATCTTCAAAGTACTAAAAGAAAAAGAATATTGCCAACCTAGAATTCTCCAATAATAATAACTTTCTAAGACAAAAGCTCAATAAAGACTTTCCAGATACACAAAATCTGAGAGCAGAACTTTCCTACAAGATATATCTAAGAAAGTTCTTCAGGCAATGGGAAAATGATAAAAGATAAGATACTTCTTTACAGAAAAATACAAAGAACACTAGAAATGGTACCTACATGAGTCAATACATAAGATTTTTTTCCTATCATTTGAGTCTTTTAAAACTATAATTGTTTAAAATACAATGACCTTGTATTATGTGGATTACAACACATAGTAAGTACATATGTGACAACAAGAGCATAAAGCCTGGGAGAGACTATATGTGAATAGTTACCACACTTGAGACTTGAGATGGTAAGTCAAATAATATCCTGAAAGCAAACTCTAAAACAGAGCAAAGATATAGAGCTGACAATACAACATATTATTTGCTGGAAAAACTCACAGAATTGAGAAAAGCTACTATACACATAGTTATTGCTCGTTACAGTGAAAAAATCCAAATTAAAATCAGTAAAGGGAAGAGGCACATAGAGCAGTATCTCAGATACTTCAGGTATGAATTTCCTATTGTCCTTTCCCAGTGGAGTCAAAAGGACAGTGCTTACTTCTCTCCCAGAAATGATGTGTGGCAACCCATATGAAGTATTGTCAGCCAGAGAAATTCATCTGAGCACTGGTGTCCAGGGACTTTATAGGAGGTTATCACATAGGCATCAATGACCACCCATACATTTGTCCTAAATCTTTAACCCCTCCAGAGAACAAGCTACCACTGTATGGTCCAAAACCTTCCCAATAATCGTGTAAATATGGAGGATCTGGCATGGCCAAAGACCTCAAGTAAATAAAGACAATCTTATCAGTCAGGATATTTCAAGGGCTTAGAAGATATTTTTCAGCAACCAGGGGCAATGGCCAATCCTTTAAAGTGCAAAGTGTGGACCACAAAGAATTGCTGACCAAAAAAAAAAAGTTTTTACTGTAAGAGATCAATGTCCAATATATAGGAATTTCATAGAGAATTCACTTTATATAAGAAATGTACACTTGCAAATTTTAAGCTATCTAATACACAGAAACCTATTGGAGACTTAGAAAAAAAATAAAAATATTTTCCTGTCTTGTTTGCATCTTAGGAAAGTTAATGAATTATCTACTCAAATTTCTCAAATCAAAGCAAATTATTAAGTAAATTCTTAGGAAACTCCTCAAGTAGATTCTTGTAAAAACTATACTGATCTATTTCACTAGGTTATATAAATAAAACAGTAAATGTGTTAAATGAACACAATAAAGGACAGAAATAGTATGAACCTAACAGAAGATGTTAAGAAGAGGTGGCAAGAACACACAGAGAAATTATACAAAAAAGATCTTCATGACCCAGATAACCATGATGGTGTAATCACTCACCTAGGCCAGACATCCTGGAATTCAAAGTCAAATGGGCCTTAGGAAGCATCACTATGAACAAAGCTAGCGGAGGTGATGGAATTCCAGTTGAGCTATTTCAAACCTTAAAAGATGATGCTGTGAAAGTGCTATACTCAATATGCCAGGAAATTTGGAAAACTCAGCACTGGCCACAAGGCTGGAAAAGGTCAGTTTTCATTCCAATCCCAAAGAAACGCAATGCCGAAGAATATTCAAACTACCACACAATTGCACTCATCTCACACGCTAGCAAAGTAATGCTCAAAAGTCTCCAAGCGAGGTTTCAACAGCACATGAACCATGAAATTCCAGATGATCAAGCTAGATTTAGAAAAGGCAGAGGAACCAGAGATCAAATTGTCAATATCCACTGGATCTTAGTAAAAGCAAGAAAGTTCCGGAAAAACATCTACTTCTGGTTTATTGATAATGCCAAACCCTCTGACTGTGTGGATCACAACAAACTGTGGAAAATTCTTCAAGAGATGAGAATACTAGACCACCTGACCTGCCTCCTGAGAAATGTGTATGCAAGTCAAGAAGCAACAGTTAGAACTGGACATGGAACAACAGACTGGCTCAAAATTGGGAAAGAAGTACATCAAGGCTATATACTGTCACCCTGCTTATTTAACTTACATGCAGAGTACCTCACGTGAAATGCCGGGCTGGAAGAAACACAAACTGAAATCAAGATTGCATGGAGAAATATCAGTAACCTCAGATATGCTGACACCACCCTTATGGCAGATGGTGAAAAGGAACTAAAGAGCCTCTTGATGAAAGTGAAAGAGGAGAGTGAAAACGTTGCCTTAAAACTCAACATTCAGAAAACTAAGATCATGTCATCTGGTCCCATCACTTCATGAGAAATAGTTGGGGAAACAATGGAAACAGTGAGAGACTATTTTGGGGGGCTCCAAAATCAGTGCAGATGGTGACTGCAGTCATGAAATTAAAAGACGCTTGTCCTTTGAAAGAAAAGCTATGACCAACCAGACAGCATATTAAAAAGCAGAGACATTACTTTGCCAACAAAGGTCTGTCTAGTCGAAGCTATGGTTTTTCCACTGATCATGTATGGATGTGAAAGTTGGACTGTGAAGAAAGCTGAGCGCTGAAGAATTGATGCTTATGAACTGTGGTGTTGGAGAAGACTCTTGAGAGTCCCTTGGCCTGCAAGGAGAGCCAGACAGTCAATTCTAAAGGAGATCTGAAGCTGAAGCTCCAATAGCACCTGATGTGAAGAACTGACTCATTGGAAAAGACCCTGATACTGGGAAAGATTGAAGGTGGGAGGAGAGGGGGGACGACAGAGGATGAGATCGTTAGATGGCATCACTGACTCGATGGACGTGAGTTTGAGTGAACTCCGGGAGTTGGTGATGGACTGGGAAGCCTGGCATGCTACAGTCCATGGGGTCACAAAGAGTCAGACACAACTGAGTAACTGAACTGACTCACTGAAATGGGTTAAACATTAAAACTACTGTAAATTAGAATGGCACACAGTAATAAAGAGACCAATAAGATGAAGATAGAATAAAACAGAATTTTGTCAGCAAACAGAAAAAGCAGAAGAGAGATTCAGAAGGAACAAAGGTTATATTCTATCCATAAATACAGGTATCCACTGATTTTTGAAAGAAGGCTTGATACCAAATAGTTTTTATGAAAGACCTACATGAGTACTTGCTTTTGCTAACTGAAAAAGCAAATTCAAGTAGTATTTTCATTTTTCAGAAAAAGGCAAAATGTGCAAACATTTCAGCGTTTGTTTTGCAGAGAGTCTTATAGAGACACCATGCACCCAGCAGCAAGACTGCGCTGGCTGTCCTTGTCTGGTAACTACACGCAGCATCTCAGCATCAAACCGCCATAAATTTAAGCTGTATCTGTGAGCATCTGTGTTTTATCTTGCATCAGTTAGCAAGATGTTTCCTAAGGTAATCACTTCTTTCCTTTTATGTCATTTAGGCTTACAAATGGTTTCATATTCTACTTTCAGATAGCAAGAGAACTCATAACTATGGATATATCATTGTATGTATACTGAATCTCAAATCAAAACAATTTCATCAGATGATTTCTTTTAAAAGGTCCTTAAGATATTGCAAGAGCATAAAGGTTATTGTCCTGTGGGTTTTGCATTTATGTCCCCAATTTACGCTTCTTAAAATTGTTTTTTATTTCTTAGAGTGGCCTTGAAAGTTTTAGTTCTGAAAGGAAGATCAGTGATATCTTCAGGAACGCACTTCTTTATGATAAAATTACATTTAAGGTTAGATTTAAAAAACAAACACACATATAATTTCTCCCCTCATTTCAGTAAATTTATAAATTTCTTCCCTAGTTTGGTCTCACTGTTGCAAATCCTTAGATCTGTGAATGTTTTCCTGTGTTTACCCAACTCTAATTAAAAAAAATCAAAACCCTGGTTGTTTGTTATTATAAAATATTTGGAATGCATTTGTAAGCAATCTTTAACCTGAAAAGATTAGTTAGTCCAGAAATTTCCCCAGCCACTGATAAGTTATTTCTTAAAAATAATAAAGTAGGTTTAAGACTGTTGCTGATAATTATTTGTTAATATAGGAACAGAACAATCAGTCTTTCTAGGATATCAAGTAATCATTAGAACACATATTAAATCTTAAATCCATATAATCAGTCAGCAGCAGGCATACTCCAGCAAACCTGAATCTGAAAACAGCCAATTAGTAACATTCTCTTCTAAGTTTCCATACTTCTAAAGTTTATCAGTTCCTGAATACCATGCTTCTCTCAAAGCCCTATATAAGATTAGTTCCTTGCTCTGCTTGAAAATATTGTTCCAGACTCCCACAGCATGTTTTACTTAAAAGTAAGCATCTTAAGTTAATTCATCTTTGTGTTTTTCCATTGGTTGTTGAATGGTAGTCTCATCCTTTGATACTCTTATGTTTTGACAACAATGCTAGCCTTGACTCTAGTCTCTTATCTCACAGTTTTCTTAAACATAATCTTTATTTCTGCAGTATTATCTTATTATGCCTTGTCTATTATTTTCCTTTTGTTTCTTGAAAAGTTTATAATGACTCTCTTTTACTCAAGTAATCAGTAAAGTTGTGTTAAGTGTTAGTTGCTCGGTCATGTCCAACTCTTTGCAACCCCATGGACTCTAGCCTGCCAGGCTCCTGTCCATGGAATTCTTCAGGCAAGAATATTGGAGGGGGTTGCCATGCCCTTCTCCAGGGGATCCTCCAGACTCAGGGATTGAACCTGGGTCTCCTGCATTGAAGGCAGATTCTTTACCATCTGAGCCTTCCCTGTATACTTTGGCCAGTCATATCTCCATATAGCCTAATTTTCATATGCACAACTTGAACCAGTTTGAATCAGTGCTTTCAATTAAAACTAAAAATATTTGACTTTTACAGAATTCATTTACCATTCATGTCAGAGTTGATTTGCAGTTTTACAACCAAGACCACACAGAAAAGAATAATCACATCCCAGAACAACAATGACTAAATTTTTGTTGAACATTTATTCAACTGAATTGAATATAGTAGTTCAATTGAACTTAATAAAGTGTATTAAAATAGTTTATGTCTGCCAAAATTTTCAAGAATTGATCTTGTAAATGAGGAGGGAAAAACCAGATTTGATAATCAATCTATTGCTGCTTAACTTCTCACTCTTTGAAATGACTTTTTAAACTATTTCTCCAAAATAAAGTCTTGAAAATTATGAAAGTGTTCTTTGGTACAGTTAATACTGAACTATTAGTGAAATAGAATGGCAAAATGAAAAGATCATTTATTCATCTGTATATCAGAAAAAATAAAATTAATATTTTCCTCCGTACTGCAGTTAGAAGCAAGAGGGATTCTTGGCTTGAGTCCTTTGGCTTCTAAGAGTCCCAATATTATACATGTCATTTGTTAAGGAAAACATGGATTCTGCCTCACATAACCTCACACTGAATCCTGATAAGCCCTGTAACATTAAATACTATTTTTCACAACTAACAATTCTTCAGGCCCCTGGAAATGGCTTCTAACCATCTTTTGCCCCATGTCTCCAAAACAAAAGGTGATTACATCCAAATGCCAGTAAAGTTTGTAAACTGTGTGCCTGGCTGCCTCAGTGGACACAGAAATAGTGAGTAGCAGAAGTACTTATATAAGAAAAAAAGAAAATATAAAGACTAGTCAACTCCTTCCTGTCAGCAGAAATGCAAAACTTCTTACACAGCAAAGAATTTCCCATTAGTCCATAAAACCTCAACAGCTGAAGAAGGTAGCTGGGATAGATTTACTATGTTAAACAAATTTTTTACTCATAAATTAGTATGTATGTGGGTATAAACTTAATGTGACTTTGATACTTCATTTAATATCAGGTGTGAATTGAATGCTGCTGCTGCTGCTGCTAAGTCGCTTCAGTCGTGTCCGACTCTGTGCGACCCCATAGACGGTAGCCCACCAGGCTCCCCCATCCCGGGATTCTCCAGGCAAGAACACTGGAGTGGGCTGCCATTTCCTTCTCCAATGCATGAAAGTGAGAAGTAAAAAGTGAAGTCGCTCAGTCGTGTCTGACTCTTAGCGACCCCATGGACTGCAGCCTAGCAGGCTCCTCCGCCCATGGGATCTACAGTTGCAGAAATTTTATAAAAATATTTAATAGAACTTATCAGTGCCCAAAACCACTTAATTAAGAATTTCAGTTTTAGTAAAATAATTTTGAGCTAACTTTTTAGTTATTTATAAATGATATTTTACATTTTAGTTTCAAGAAAAATCTTTTGAAAACAAATGTGAAAATAATTTTATTTTTTATTTTCACTTTAATAAAGTTTAACTTAAATATACTTAGTTTTTTATACTTGGAAAAAATTAAATTTTATTAGATGATTAAGCATGAGTTCAATTCAGAGTCATGATAAAATATGCAAAAATGGAGCTCAAAAAAGAGCTGGAAAAAATGGAGAAAGTCTTCATAGAGATGGTTTGTTTACATATTTTAAAAGCTTAAAAAAAAATTAAAAGATTAATTTTATCTAAGCAATGGCACCCCACTCCAGTACTCTTGCCTGGAAAATCCATGGATGGAGGAGCCTGGTAGGCTGCAGTCCATGGGGTCACTAAGTGAAAGTGAAAGTGAAGTCACTCAGTCGTGTCCGACTCCTTGTGACCCTGTGGACTGTAGCCCACCAGGCTCCTCTGTCCATGGGATTCTCCAGGCAAGACTACTGGAGTGGGTTGCCATTTCCTTCTCCAGAGGATCTTCCCAACTCAGGGATCAAACCCAGGTCTCCTGTACTGCAGGCAGACGCTTTAACCTCTGAGCCACCAGGGAGGGGTCACTAAGAGTCAGACACAACTGAGTGACTTCACTTTCACTTTCACACATTGGAGAAGGAAATGGCAACCCACTCCAGTGTTCTTGCCTGGAGAATCCCAGGGACCGGGGAGCCTGATGGACTACCGTCTATGGGGTTGCACAGAGTCAGACATGACTGAAGTGACTTAGCAGCAAGCATAACCAACCTAAATTAAGCATACAAGATACTACAAGTGATTAATTTAATGAAGATTTAATTTCTTATGAAAATGAGAAGAAAACTATCTCATCAAATTCAAAAATTGAACAGATCAAATAAAAACTCTATAATTTTGTTTGATCATTCTTGATTAAAGCAACATGAAGCATATCACTTGCATACAAAAAAAGAACATGTGCAACTCATAGAACCAAAAGAAGGATAAGCAAATAAATAGCAATTCATGGTGTATAACAGTTACTAGAAAATACCAATAAAGAATATTGGCTTGAAGTTATTTAAAGAATAAAATTACAAATGCGTTATTTATCAACTGTAACAGTGATTTTATATACAATATTTATAGAAAACACTAGAAAATATTTAAGTATAGTTAAAATGACTTCAAAATGTGATACCAGAGGGACTAAACATGTACATTGGATATAAATAATGAAATAATCACTATCTAGAATGAAAATTTCTAAATGAGATAAATCACTAACTTTTAAAAAGAAAGAAGAAACCAAAATAAAGTAGAAGTAATTGAAAATTAGTTGATTCAACTAGAACACTTGGAAATGCTGCTGCTGCTGCTAAGTCGCTTCAGTCGTGTCCGACTCTGTGCAACCCCATAGACGGTAGCCCACCAGGCTCCCCCATCCCGGGATTCTCCAGGCAAGAACACTGGAGTGGGCTGCCATTTCCTTCTCCAATGCATGAAAGTGAGAAGTAAAAAGTGAAGTCGCTCAGTCGTGTCTGACTCTTAGCGACCCCATGGACTGCAGCCTAGCAGGCTCCTCCGCCCATGGGATCTACAGTTGCAGAAATTTTATAAAAATATTTAATAGAACTTATCAGTGCCCAAAACCACTTAATTAAGAATTTCAGTTTTAGTAAAATAATTTTGAGCTAACTTTTTAGTTATTTATAAATGATATTTTACATTTTAGTTTCAAGAAAAATCTTTTGAAAACAAATGTGAAAATAATTTTATTTTTTATTTTCACTTTAATAAAGTTTAACTTAAATATACTTAGTTTTTTATACTTGGAAAAAATTAAATTTTATTAGATGATTAAGCATGAGTTCAATTCAGAGTCATGATAAAATATGCAAAAATGGAGCTCAAAAAAGAGCTGGAAAAAATGGAGAAAGTCTTCATAGAGATGGTTTGTTTACATATTTTAAAAGCTTAAAAAAAAATTAAAAGATTAATTTTATCTAAGCAATGGCACCCCACTCCAGTACTCTTGCCTGGAAAATCCCATGGATGGAGGAGCCTGGTAGGCTGCAGTCCATGGGGTCACTAAGTGAAAGTGAAAGTGAAGTCACTCAGTCGTGTCCGACTCCTTGTGACCCTGTGGACTGTAGCCCACCAGGCTCCTCTGTCCATGGGATTCTCCAGGCAAGACTACTGGAGTGGGTTGCCATTTCCTTCTCCAGAGGATCTTCCCAACTCAGGGATCAAACCCAGGTCTCCTGTACTGCAGGCAGACGCTTTAACCTCTGAGCCACCAGGGAGGGGTCACTAAGAGTCAGACACAACTGAGTGACTTCACTTTCACTTTCACACATTGGAGAAGGAAATGGCAACCCACTCCAGTGTTCTTGCCTGGAGAATCCCAGGGACCGGGGAGCCTGATGGACTACCGTCTATGGGGTTGCACAGAGTCAGACATGACTGAAGTGACTTAGCAGCAAGCATAACCAACCTAAATTAAGCATACAAGATACTACAAGTGATTAATTTAATGAAGATTTAATTTCTTATGAAAATGAGAAGAAAACTATCTCATCAAATTCAAAAATTGAACAGATCAAATAAAAACTCTATAATTTTGTTTGATCATTCTTGATTAAAGCAACATGAAGCATATCACTTGCATACAAAAAAAGAACATGTGCAACTCATAGAACCAAAAGAAGGATAAGCAAATAAATAGCAATTCATGGTGTATAACAGTTACTAGAAAATACCAATAAAGAATATTGGCTTGAAGTTATTTAAAGAATAAAATTACAAATGCGTTATTTATCAACTGTAACAGTGATTTTATATACAATATTTATAGAAAACACTAGAAAATATTTAAGTATAGTTAAAATGACTTCAAAATGTGATACCAGAGGGACTAAACATGTACATTGGATATAAATAATGAAATAATCACTATCTAGAATGAAAATTTCTAAATGAGATAAATCACTAACTTTTAAAAAGAAAGAAGAAACCAAAATAAAGTAGAAGTAATTGAAAATTAGTTGATTCAACTAGAACACTTGGAACAAGAGTCATGTTGAATAAGAAACATTTGTACATGTTGTTGAACTATTCAAAGAAGAAACAAGAGATCAAAATTAATAAATGTTTTAAAGATGTTACACTAATTTTAAAAGCACAGGTTTTGATTCAAGTGGCAAACTGAAGAAACAAAATTCCATATTAGACCTAATTTAAAAGTGAAAGGAGGAGTCCACGATGGAGGCATAAGAAGATCAAAAACTTACCTCTTTCCACAGATACACGAATCTACACCTACCTTTCCGGCAGTTCCTCCTGAGGAAGAACTGAGAGCTGATCGAAGAGCTTCTGCACAACATATGTCCAAAGGACCACAAAAGGATGGGGAGAAGACAAGGAGACACAGTACCCATGAGAACTCCACCCCAATCTGGCGACCAGCAGTAAGGAGGAATAACCCTGAGAGGCCCACCCTGGGGCACAGGGAACAAAACAGCAGTTTAGAAAGCACCTAGATGATCCATGAAGAAAATCCATTTATTAACCCTAGAGCATCTGTCAAATTGAGTGGAGAACTGCTGAAACTGTCTCTGAGGTTAGGAGAATCAGAGAATGCCATTACTTTCTTCCCTCTCCATCTTATTACCCAGTAGGAAGAGAGGCGATCCAGCCAATCTGCTAAGGTTGTCCCGTGCACCCCTGGCTGCCAGCTACAGTCGTCCTTCTAAGGCATCCCTGGCGTACCTGTCCAAGCTCCAGCCATTCCACCAAGATGACCCGGGTGAAATGCACCACGGACATTTTTCCAAAGCAAACATAGATAGTCAATAGGCACATGAAAAGATGCTCAACGTCATTAATCATCAGAGAAATGTAAATCAAAACCACAATATCACCTCACACTTGGCAAAATGACTGTTTGAAAACAATGAACACATTTTATGGAGGATGTGGAGTAAAGGGAACCCTCCTGCATTGTTGGCATCTGTGCTTATTCACTCAGTCGTGCCCGACTCTTTGTGACCCCATGGGCTGTAGCTCCTCTGTCCATGGGGATTCTCCAAGCAAGAATACTATAGTGAGTTGCCATGCCCTCCTCCAGGGGATCTTCCCAACCCAGGGTCGAACCTGGGTCTCCTGCACTGCAGGCAGGTTCCTTACCATCTGAGCCACCAGGGAAGCCCAAGAATACTGGAGTGGGTAGCCTATCCCTTCTCCAGGGAAACTTTCCCACCCAGGAATCAAACTGGGGTCTCCTGCATTACAGGTAGATTCTTCACAAGCTGAAATTTAACCTGTGGAGATTCCTCTAAAATTAGAAACTACCACGTGACTGAGCAATTTCACTTCTGGGTATTTATCTGAAAAAAAAAAAAACCTCCAATTTGAAAATGTATATGTGCCTCAGTGTTTATTGCAGCATTATTTACCATAGTTAAGATTTGGAAGCAGCCTAAGAGTCTACTGATAGATGAACTGACTTTTAAAAAAGAAGTAGGATGAGATGGTTGGATGACATCACCAACTCAGTGGACATGAATTTGAGCAAGCTCCAGGAATTGGTGATGAACAGGGAAGCCTGACATGCTGCAGTCCATGAGGTCATAGAGTCAGACACAACTGAGGGACTGAACTGAACTGATATACACCCACACACACCCACACACACACACACACACACACACACACACAATATAGTGGAATATTATTCAGCCATAAAAACAAATGTGTGGTCATGTGCAAAAACCTGGATAGACCTAGAAAGTATTATGCTAAGTGAAATAAATCAGACAGAGAAAGGCAAATACTGTGTGATTTTACTAATATTTGCAATTTGAAAACAAAACACACAAATATTACAAAACAGAAACATACTCATAGAGAATAGCCTAGTGGTTGCCAGAGCACAGAGGTGGGGGATTTGTGAAAAAGAATTGGTGATTAAGAAATACATTCCCAGTTATAAAATAAGTATGTCATAAGGATATAATACACAACATTACAGTGTATATATTACAGGGAATATAGTCAAGAACATTTTACATTTTAATACCTTTGTATGGTGATAGATGATGACTTACTGTGGTGATAATTTTTTAATGCATAAAAATATGAAATCACTGTGTGCTACACTTGAAACTAATTAAGACTGTAAGTCAATTATACTTCAACAAAAAATAAAGGGAACCTACAATGTCATCTACAAGTATAAACTAGTAATAAGGTAGATCATATCTACTCAGGATAGGTGGAGAGAGGAAGTAAATCCAGAACAGCTGGGAAAGTTAACAGCTTTATGGATACAAGGGTGGCACTGAAGAATAAGAGTGCGAGTTAAAGAGAAAATTAAATTCACTAAGTAGCACAGGGCCACTAGTTCATGTTCAAAATGATGAAAGAAATTTTTAAGTATTTATTTAAAAATTAGTTTGTGATATGATTGAGAGAACAGTTATTTTCTCCTTAGCTTCTTCCTCAGAAGCTACTCATAGGACTTTTTTTTTCTACTCTAGAATGTAGAGAACAGGAAGAAACACCACTCTCGTGCTCACAATAAAAAATTGTTGACTAGCTTTACATTCACAAAATGTTTAAAACCTATCATGGGACTGAGGTCAAGTAACAACCAACCAGCCCCAAATCTAAGGAGGAACACACAGGCAAACACACAGATGGAGTGAGGAGAAACATAAATGCTCATTTACCTGGTGTAGCAACACCTCTGACTCAAGGGATGGTAGCTAAATCCGGATAAAGTTCTGAGCCTTGGAGCTATGTGTGGGTTCACAACCATCAATTCCTTAACATGTCAGATCAGCTGTCTTTGGTACCCGCTCACCAAACAGGCCCCAACAATATTCTTGGACTCTTTAGGCATTGAGGCAGTTTGTACCCAACTTGAAATTCCTACATGATTCCAGTGCCTGAGTGTAAAATAAATCAGCTTATTTTGAGCTGTATCCTAATTAAAAGTCCCATTGGAAACTTTCCTGAAGATTATACAACATGCTCTCTACCTTTGAGTGTGACAATCCTAATGACCCTTTTGAACCACAATTATCACTTTGCCTTTTGAAGTTCCCAGCAATTGAAGGTAGCATCTCATTGGAGCTCCCTCTCAAGGTTTTAGAATTGCTGCCCTGAAACAACTACTAAATATAGCATTTTTATAAATAGTCATTAGCATACGATTGGCCTTGGTTTGAAGCCAAACACTTATCCAGAAAGGCCTCATAAACCTCTGACATAACATCCCTATTTGGAGTCAGTTCAAAGTCCATGACCAACAAGATAAAACATACTCAAAAGTCTTACTTGTCAAGTAGAAATGGCATATCCATCCAACTCTAGCAGCAATCTTAGCTTTACATGAGAAAGTGGCAGCTGACCTGTGAGGGGTACTTTATTCCCCTCTCCACTGCCTGAAGAGAAGCTGCCTGCACAATGGGTCCTCTTGTTGCTGGGATTCCCCAAAATGCATGGCCCCGTTTACTGACAGCTCTGCTAAACTGAAATGTGATGGTGTGACAGGACTTCTGCAGGCTCACTCCCAGAGCAGCTGGGCCAGACTGAAAAGCACTATGTTGATTCTCCACTGTGGGCAAATCTCAAACTGTTCTCATAGCTCAGACAAATATTTCTCGTGATGAACTCTGTCACATTTTCACTGATTTTGAGCTGTTGCAAAAAGCCTAGAGGTTTGGTCAGCCACATGGAAGACTACAAACTGTCAGATCAAAGATGCCTTTCTTTGGGGCCATGAAGTATCACAATGAGGCTTCAAATCAAACTATCTGGGCCACATGTACAGATGGCCACAAAAAGGATTCATTCTCTGATGAGGCCAACCGGCCTCATACTGCTGATTGAGCCTGCGCTGCCCAGATTGTCAAGCGTCACCACATAGATTCATCACTATGTGAGATATGGCAATCCATCCACCATCATATCCTGGACACAGAGGAAAGGATTCTGTTTCTAATGAAGAGGCTACCACCACATGCCAGACTCTTGCTGAAGGTAGCCCTGTTGTCTCAAGGTGGGAGAAATCAAGTTCCTTGGGACTTGGTTCCCACCTAGTGCTTACAGACTAATTACATTAGCTCTCTGATCCCCTTAGCAAGAAAATTAATGGTGCCGTAGTGTTGTCAGCAGAGAAGGCACTGGCGACCCGCTCCAGTGTTCTTCCTGGAGAATCCCAGGGACGGGGGAGCCTGATGGGCTGTTGTCTACAGAGTCACACAGAGTCAGACATGACTGATATGACTTAGCAGCAGCAGCAGTGTATTCAGCACATTTTCAGATTATAGAATTGCTTCCCACCCCAGACAACTGACTCCAGTCACCATGTTGTGATCCTTACAACTTAATCTCTATTATGTGTTTGACTTTCTGGACCACTTGCGGTCTGACTGTGGTGCTCCTTTTATCACAAATCATTAGACAATGTCCACAATGCCCTGATGGGTATTTGATGGCTCTTCCACACTGCCCACCATCCCCAGACATCCAGTATTTTTGAGTACTGGAAAATTTTCTAAACACCAGCTCAAAAAGATTTCTCAGTCTACTTTCCTCCCTGCCTCTTAATCCACACACCTGATTATGGCAGTTTAGTCATTAAATTAGCATCTAATGATCAGGATGAATGTTGTAGGAGGATGTGTAGACCTATTTTGAAAATTAGGGACTCCAGTCTGACCAATCCTGAGCATTAGGCTTCTTTCTTTCCCTTAACAGAAAACTGAGACTGGAAGAGGTAATACATTCTCCTAGTTACAACTGAACCAAAAGAAGTCTTAGAGGATTTGAATTGAATTCTGGCCCAGTCCCCTGGATTCTCTCATTGAATGTCCATATTTTTAGAACATAATAATAATGACTCTTTGGTTGAACACACTAGACAACAAACCCACAAGGCTAAAATAGGGAGTTTCCTGGGTCTCTGAAGACTTGATAGAAATCCTAAAACCCTGTCACTCTTGTACCAGATCCCTTTGGATGATAGTAGCTGCTGCTGCTAAGTCGCTTCAGTCGTGTCCGACTCTGTGCGACCCCATAGACGGCAGCCCACTAGGCTCCTCCATCCCTGGGATTCTCCAGGCAAGAATACTGGAGTGGGTTGCCATTTCCTTCTCCAATGCATTAAAGTGAAAAGTGAAAGTGAAGCCGCTCAGTCATTCCCGACTCTTAGCGAACCCATGGACTACGCCTACCAGGTTCCTCTGTCCATAGGATTTTCCAGGCAAGAGTGCTGGAGTGGGTTGCCATTGCCTTCTCCGAGAGGATGGTTTAAAAAAAAAAAAAAAGATGACTTTTCAAAAACTGTGACAGCGCGTATAGGTTTTAGAGTAGCAGAAAGAATGCAACAAACCTGGCACCTTAGGAAGGAATACCTTAGGCTTGGGAGGTGTGAGAGAGAGAAGGATCTTATGATCATTTATATTTCAGAATTGCCCTTGAAAGCTTCTCTGTAAAAGATAGTGCCCTGTCACCAGTCTCCCAGCTGTTTGTGAGCAACTTGAATTTAACTGACTCCTGAGTTTTATAGCCATACCTGAGATCTTTGATGATTCTTTAATCATTATGCCACTTAACCATGCACCAAGTCGATTGGAAATAGCAGGAAAAGGTCCCATACCCCACAGATCCCTCATAAAATGCTTGTCAGTCTTCTGGATCATTCCTACCCTCATTTTTGTAGCTGTTCCTCTAATGCTCCATAAGGCACAAATATCCCCCAACTGATGGCATGCAAGAACCAAACAGATCAGCCAAACTGCCTCTAGGGAGCATCTCCAAAACCAAGAATTAGACTCAACCATTCAGAATGAACTGGGAGCTACATCATATGATGGGGACATGCTCTGAGAGACACTGTCAACTTGTGTCTCCTGGCCAACATAGGTCTCACTGAGGGACTCTTACAATTATAAACAACACTTTGTTTCCAAGTTTACTTCCCACTCCACGGCATTTCTTAAACAAAAGCCACCGTTAACTTTCTTCTCTCCTTCAAGTGTCTAAGAGAATTCCTTCTATAACTGATATAGCTTTCAGAAGACTGTGACGGTCTCCCCAAAATGGCTACCCTCAATACTTAGAGGAGTTTCCCCGAGGGATAGCTGACTCATGTTTCACAAGTACTAAGGGGATGGTTTTACCTCCAGTGAGAATCATTCCTTTAGAAAACATGGTATAGATTTGTAAGATTAAACTGCCGGATGTTGTTATATCGTCTCGTAACCAGTCAGCAGAGTCTAATATAAGTCACTACTGACTGTGTCCTTTTGTGAGTATAGGCTTGGCAATCAGACGTTCTCTTTGAAAGACATAGGTATAATTCCAGATATGCCACTTCAAAATGAAATGATCTTAAGAAAATCAGATCACTTCAGTCTTTTGAAATTTTTCTACCTCTGAAAATGTGAAAAATATTACCCAAACTGACAAGGTCATGAATTCTTCTGGCACATTCACTGGCTCAAATAAATGATGCTTCCTTTCTTGGCTTCACTGGAAACTTTTAATGATACAATTTAAATATTTTTTTGTTATTTTTCTTTAGACATTTATTGTTTGAGACTTTAAGCTTCTGACTTTCCTAAAGAGAAAAAAAAATCTTGCCTTATACTATGTGATGTGCTGAAAGAAAAATTGGACTTTGCAATCAGTGAATCTAGTTATAAATTGAGGTCCCATCACTCTTTTTTTAAATTCATTTATTTATTTTAATTGGAGGCTAATTACAATATTGTGGTGGATTTTGCCATGCATTGACATGAATTAGCCAAGG
Source organism: Aepyceros melampus (assembly GCA_006408695.1). Classification (NCBI taxonomy): domain Eukaryota; kingdom Metazoa; phylum Chordata; class Mammalia; order Artiodactyla; family Bovidae; genus Aepyceros; species Aepyceros melampus. Next base: position 189,888 of record SJXQ01006580.1, read on the forward strand.
GTGTACATGGGTCCTGTCATCCTGAACCTCTCTCTCACCTCCCTTCCCATCCCATCCCTCTGGGTTGTCCCAGTGCACCAGTTTTGAGTGCTCTGCTTCATGCATCAAACTTGCACTGGTCATCTATTTCACATATGATAATATACATGTTTCAATGTTATTCTCTCAAATCATCCTGCTCTCACTTTCTCCCACAGAGTCCAAAAGTCTGTTCTTTATATCTGTTCTCTTTTGATGTCTTTCATATAGAGTCGCCGCTACCATCTTTCTAAATTCCACATATATGCATTAATATACTGTATTGGTGCTTTTCTTTCTGGCTTACTTCACTCTGTATAATAGGCTCCAGTGTCATCCACCTTATTAGAACTGATTCAAATGTGTTATTTTTTATAGCTGAGTAATATTCCATTCTGTATATGTACCACTGCTTTCTTATCCATTCACCTATTGATGGACTCTAGGTTGTTTCACATCCTGGCTATTGTAAACAGTGCTGTAATGAACACTGGGGTACATGTGTCTCTTTCAATTCTGCTTTCCTCCGTGTGTATGCCCAGCAGTGGGATTGGTGAGTTATATGGCAGTTCTATTTCCAGTTTTTAAAGGAATCTCCACACTGTTCTCCATAGTGGCTGTACTAGTCTGCACTCCCACCAACAGTATAAGAGGGTTCCCTTTTCCCCACACCCTCTCCAGCATTTATTGTTTGTAGACTTTTTGATAGCAGCCATTCTGACCGGCATGAGATGGTACCTCATTGTGGTTTTGCTTTGCATTTCTCTGATAATTGGTGATGTTGAGCATCTTTTCATGTGTTTGTTAGCCATCTGTATGTCTTCTTTAGAAGAAGACATTTATTCTAAACAAGAGAAATGTCTGTTTAGTTCTTTGGCCCAGTTTTTGATTGGGTCATTTATTTTTCTGGTATTGAGCTGCACAAGCTGCTTGTATGTTTTGGAAATTAATTCTTTGTCGATTTTTTTATTTGCTATTATTTTCTTCCATTCTGAAGGCTGCCTTTTCACCTTGCTTATAGTTTCTTTCATTGTGCAAAAGCTTTTAAGTTTGATTTGGTCCCATTTGTTTATTTTTGCTTTTATTATTACTCTGGGAGGTGGGTCATAGAGGATCTTGATGTAATTTATGTCAGAGAGCCATCACTCTTTGTCAGTGTAAATTTAACCAAGTTTCTTAAACTTATGGACTCAAAAAAATGGGAGGTTTGAACTAAATGATCATTATAGTGCTGCAGATTTCTAAGAGAATAAATGTCTTTTGAGCATGGTGTAAAATTGCTAAAATATCTTTTTAAAAGTCTTGAGATCTATTTTAAAGAATTTTAAAGTGCCATTTTTTAAATGCATTACATATATTCTTACCTTCTTTTAAAAAGTACTCTGAATGCACTTAGCTGTTTATGATAAATCATGATTACTATTATGGTCATTAAATATTATTATGAGCCATAAATACTGAAAGTCTTAAAATCATTATTTTTAGATTTAGAGTCAGATATGTGGGCTCCTCCAAAATCTGAGAAACATAAATTTCTTTTTTAAAAAAGTTATAATAGTAATTGGTCAAATTTTATTTTTCTTTTCAAGTGCAAATTAAGTAAGACAAAGAATTTATCCTAGATGAAAGGTTCTGTCTAAATATACCTTTATTAAGATTTCCTATATTAAATTTCCTATATTACTAAATTTTCTTATAGAAACAGTTCACATTTCACATCTTTATTGAACACTAACCTAGGTATTTTTAAATATATGAGGAAATGATGAGATTCTTGTGCCAGAGCTCTAAGACATTAGGACTATGTGACATTCTGAAGATGTTGGGTCCCTGTCAGTGAAGTGAATGTACTCTAAGCACTATTTCACCTCACTGCCAGCTCAGGCCCAATGCACAGATTTTCACAAATTAATTCTTTCAAGTGTGAAGTATATTCTGGCAGTTATTTTCAGATACACAATCAAGGGATGAAATTAGTGTTTAGGGGCTGTGTTGGAGCTTTGGGACAAAAAGATGAATATTGTTTGCTACTATATCATGAGCCCATTTTCTCATGGTTTACTTTTTTATCATTCAGATTCATTCAGAAGCAAATAGTCATATTTCCTAAAACAAAACATCTAATTGCCAAGAGAGCAATTAAGAGACTATCGAGGATGGTGAAACCTTTTGCAGATCACAATGACATGATATCTCCTTTAATTCCTATTGCAAGAGCAATAGTTGATAGGAGTGTTGATAGGAGTGAAGCTTGAAATACTAAAGGGAAATAGTATTAGCAAAGAGGAGACAAGATGATTGAAATGATGCTGCCTATATGGAGATTGTCCTATTAGCACAGGGCAGTCTTTGTTTGGATAGAACATGTTAATGTTGAATTAATCAAGATGCTAAATATTATTGTTGAAATAATAGTAAGATAATATTCTTACCTTATATAGATGCTATGATCTCTACTTAAGCAGTGTCTCTTTCCAAAAAATGAGTGTAGTGTATTTACAACATTGTGTCAGTTTCAGGTACATACCATTGTCCTTCAGATACTGAGCATAGTCCCTGTGCTATACAGTAGGTCCTTGTTGGTAATATATTTAATATATAGTAAATGTGTATACATTAATTCCAAATTCCTAACTTGTGCTTCTCCCTCTCTTCCCCTTTGGTAACTATCGGTTTGTTTTATCTGTGGGCCTGTTGGTGTTTTGTATATAAGTTCATTTGTATCACTTTTTAGATTTCATTTATAAGGGAAATCACACTATATTTGTCTTTCTCTTCCTGGCTTACTTAGTGGGATCATCACTAGGTCCATCCATGTTGCTGTAAATGGCATTATTTCATTCTTTTTATGGCTTAGTAATATTCCATTGAATGCATATACCACATCTTCTTCATCTGTTATCTGTCAGTGGGCATTTAGGTTGCTTCCATGTCTTGGCTATTGTGAATAGTACTGCTCTCAACATTAGGGTGCATAATTCTTTTCAAAGTATGGTTTTCTCTGGATATATACCCAGGGGTAGGATTGCAGTATCATATGGTAGTTCTGGTTTTAGCTTTCTAAGGGCCCTTCATACTGCTCTCCATGGTGGCTGCATCAATTTACATTCTCACCAACAGTGTAGGCGGTTCCTTTTCCTCCACAACCTCTCTAACATTAATTATTTGTAGACTTTTTGATGATATGGCCATTATGACTGGTGAGACGATACTTCATTATCATTTTAATTTGCTTTTCTCTGATGACTACCAGTGTTTGGCATATTTTCATGTGTGTTGTGTCCTTTTTTTTTTCAGAGCTCAAAGCAGTCTGTTGTTCACATCTCCTTAGTCAAGTAGAGTCACTGAAGGAATTCTATATTTTAATAATTTAAATTTGATCTTCTTTATTGAGAACTATGGGCTTCCCTGATAGCTCAGCTGGTAAAGAATCAGCCTGCAATGCAGGAGACCCCAGTTCCACTTCTGCGTTGGGAAGACCTGCTGGAAAAGGGATAGGCTACCCATCCAGTATTCTTGGGCTACCTTTGTGGCTCAGCTGGTCAATAACCCCCCTGCAATGTGTGGGTCCTGGGTTTAATCCCTGGGTTGGGAAGATCCACTGAAGAAGGGAAAGGCTACCCACTCCAGTATTCTGGCCTGAAGAATTCCATGGGCTGTATAGACCATGGGGTCTCAAAAAGTCAGACACGACTGAACAACTTTCATTTTACTTTTCACTTTTCATTCAGAACTATAATTATGTCTTCTCAGTTCCTGATCTATATGAAGTAGAACTATTTCTTTGTCTCAGGCAAATATTGGAATTATTTTTCAGTCTTATATCTGCAAAGAATACCTGATTTAATTCTGGAAGCTCAAGGTATTTTCTTATCATTTTGCTGAAAGATATCCACCTAAAATATCAAAGAAGGCATGTAACCAAAAACATTTTAAAAAGAACTGATTGATGTTTTACCTTCTTTGTTTTCTATATGAACACTCACTAAAGGCTATTTGCAGAGTGATTATATATATGCCAATTGTGTTGGTAATGGCAGTTTCATTTGTTTTGCATAGAAGCTGCATTTCAAGTAAGACAATAAGAACCTGAAGTGCTCTAAACTTCCTAGCTTTCCGCAATTCTGAAACATCCTAGAAAATGGATATATTACTTTCCCTAGGAAAAATTCTAGGTAGTATTCTCTTTATGTAAGTAAGGGAAGGGTTTCAGTGAATTGAGAAAGTTATTAATAAGGCATTTATTACATTCCTTCCTTTAAAGTCTGACCACTACCTCAGACTCCTGGCTACTTTCTCTACTTGTGGCTCCTAAGGCATTTCCAAATCCATCTTCCCTTTCATAATTTACTTTCTCTGCAGAATGACTCCTTTATACCTTCACTATTCCTTTGTAAAGCTTTCTTTGTCAAGTGCAAACATGAGAGACATTTCTAAGGAAGAATAAGTAGGATCTAATGGCTTATTTGATATTGAGGACAAAGGAGATGATGGCATTTAGATAAAGACAATCTGAAGACTGTACCAGAGAAATAGAGGTAAAGTATTTATTTATTCTCACAAGTGAGGAATGTCTGCTGCACTGCTCCTTTACTAAAAACTTTGCTGCCAGCTTGGGTTCTGGGACATTTACCAAGGTTTCTGCTTCTTTCCCTAAACAATCAAGAAACAGAATGAGAAGGCAGAACTTTCCTAACAATCCATTCCAAGTTTCCATCTATTTTATTTTATTTTTTATTATAATTTAAATGTGTATGTAAATAATTACTGAACATAATGCTGAATTCAACATAGCTTTTCAATCACTTATAATACTTGGCTAATTTTTAAGGAGAAGGAAAAACAGCATTCAAGAGGAAGTTGCTTTTAATGCACAAGCACTATAGAATGGGGAGCGAGTTCAAGCAAAATCTACCATTCTGCTTGTAGAAAGAGTAAAAAATTCTTCCACTGATTTCTTTACTGCTATATTAAAACATTTACCTCAGGAAGCATTGGCTGGATTGACAAATTATTGAATATGCAAAGTAGTACATGTTTATTTCCATTAATACAAATTTAATATTATCCTAATGCTGCTTGCAATATTTGAATAGCATAACCATTTGTTGGCCACTGCAATTCTTTTTTTTTCCCCCAAGTTTTGCTCAGTGTTTTTTTTTTTTTCTTAAATTTTTATTTTTACTTTATTTTGCTTTACAATACTGTATTGGTTTTGCCGTACATTGACATGAATCAGCCATGGGTGTACATGAGTTCCCAATCCTGAACCCCCCTCTCACCTCCTACCCCATATCATCTCTCTGGATCATCCCTGTGCACCAGCCGCAAGCATCCTGTATCCTGTATCGAAAATAGACTGGCGATTCGTTTCTTACCTGATAGTATACATGTTTCAATGCCATTCTCCCAAATCACCCCGCCCTCTCCCTTTCCCTCAGAGTCCAAAAGTCTGTTCTATACATCTGTGTTTCTTTTTTTTTTTTTACATCTGTGTCTCTTTTGCTGTCTTGCATACAGAGTTATCATTACCATCTTTCTAAATTCCATATATATGCGTTAGTATACTGTATTGGTGCTTTTCTTTCTGGCTTACTTCACTCTGTATAATTGGCTCCAGTTTCATCCACCTTATTAGAACCGATTCAAATGTATTCTTTTTAATGGCTGAGTAATACTCCATTGTGTATATGTACCACAGCTTTCTTATCCATTCATCTGCTGATGGACATCTAGGTGGTTTCCATGTCCTGGCTATTATAAACAGTGCTGTGATGAACATTGGGGTACACATGTCTCTTTCAATTCTGGTTTCCTCAGTGTGTATGCCCAGCAGTGGGATTGCTGGGTCATAAGGCAGTTCTATTTGTAGTTTTTTAAGGAATCTCCACACTGTTCTCCATAGTGGCTGTACTAGTTTGCATTCCCACCAAAAGTGTAAGAGGGTTCCCTTTTCTCCACACCCTCTCCAGCATTTATTGCTTGTAGACTTTTGGATCGCTGCCATTCTGACCGGTGTGAAATGGTACCTTGTTGTGGTTTTGATTTGCATTTCTCTGATAATGAGTGATGTTGAGCATCTTTTCATGTGTTTGTTAGCCATTCATATGTCTTCTTTGGAGAAATGTCTATTTAGTTCTTTGGCCCATTTTTTGATTGGGTCGTTTATTTTTCTGGAGTTGAGCTGCATAAGTTGCTTATATATTTTTGAAATTAGTTGTTTGTAGTTGCTTCACCCATCTATTTTAGACTGATGTTTGTCTCTGTTTGCCAAAAAATGTTTATATTTTTCTGTGTACTGCCTAACCTGAAAGTTCTTTTCTTCCAGATCCTAACTATACTTTTGAAACTTGAATATCTGTGGCTGATTCATGTTGATGTATGGCAAAAACCATCACAATATTGTAAAGTAATTATCCTCCAATTAAAATAAATAAATTTTAAAAAATAAAAGTTTTCACTGGAAAATATATTCCCCTTTGAAATATGCCTTTGCCTAAAGTATTAGGGAACGTGTCTGTGTACTGCCTAACCTGAAAGTTCTTTTCTTCCAGATCCTAACTATACTTTTGAAACTTGAATATCTGTGGCTGATTCATGTTGATGTATGGCAAAAACCATCACAATATTGTAAAGTAATTATCCTCCAATTAAAATAAATAAATTTTAAAAAATAAAAGTTTTCACTGGAAAATATATTCCCCTTTGAAATATGCCTTTGCCTAAAGTATTAGGGAACGTGGCATTTCTTGTCCTTGACTCTAATGAGCCTTATCTATTGCCAAACATTGTATAAGTATTAAGGATTACAAGGCAACTGAGAAAACTCCCCTGATTCAAAAGGCTAAAAATTCAAACATATAAAAAATAAATGCCATACCATTCAGTGAGTGTGTGGTAAAGGTGGGGAAGAAGTCCACAGGGAATTAAAAAATTCTTCCTAGGGAACGTGGCATCCCAGATAGCTTCATAGAGGTGAGGGTCTTCACCCATTTTTAAACAAGGAATAGAAGTTTCCCTTTCGTGCAGAGAGAGCAGATGAGTATAGACACAGATGCAGGAAACTAACTGGTGTGCTCAGAGAATGGCAAGCAGATCTGTACGCATAAAACCACAATACAGACAAGCATTTCACAAGAGATAAAAATGGATAGGCCAGAAGGTCACTTTACAGAAGAACTGTGTCATCTCTAGGGCACAATGATCATCTGTCTTATGCTCACCCACTCTGTCCACATTATGTGGCTGCTCTACGTGTGGGATCACCCCATTCCAAACTCAGGGGTGGACCTTGATTGATCTCAACTATCATGGTATTCCCACTTCCCTTGCCATAGTAGTTGTTTTAGCAAGAGACGCTAACCAAGGCCTAAATGAATCAATTCATTTCAGTTGCTCAGTCATGTCTGACTCTTTGCGACCCCATGAACCGCAGCACGCCAGGCCTCCCTGTCCATCACCAACTCCTGGAGTTCCTCCAAATCCATGTCCATCGAGTCGGTGATGTCATCCAGCCATCTCATCCTCTGTCATCCCCTTTTCCTCCTCCCCCCAATCCCTCCCAGCATCAGAGTCTTTTCAAATGAGTCAGCTGTTCGCATCAGGTGTTCAAAGTATTGGAGACAAGAGACGCTAACCAAGGCCTAAATGAATCAATTCATTTCAGTTGCTCAGTCATGTCTGACTCTTTGCGACCCCATGAACCGCAGCACGCCAGGCCTCCCTGTCCATCACCAACTCCTGGAGTTCCTCCAAATCCATGTCCATCGAGTCGGTGATGTCATCCAGCCATCTCATCCTCTGTCATCCCCTTTTCCTCCTCCCCCCAATCCCTCCCAGCATCAGAGTCTTTTCAAATGAGTCAGCTGTTCGCATCAGGTGTTCAAAGTATTGGAGTTTCAACTTCAACATCAATCCTTCCAATGAACACCCAGGACTGATCTCCTTTAGGATGGACTGGTTGGATCTTCTTGCAGTCCAAGGGACTCTCAAGAGTATTCTCCAACACCACAGTTCAAAAGCATCAATTCTTTGGTGCTCGGCTTTCTTTATGGTCCAACTCTCACATCCATACATGACCACTGGAAAAGCCACAGCCTTGACCAGACGGACCTTTGTAGGCAAAGTAATATCTCTGCTTTTTAATATGTTGTCTAGGTTGCTCATAACTTTCCTTCCAAGAACTAAGCGTCTTTTAATTTCATGGCTGCAGTTAGCATCTGCAGTGATTTTGGAGCCCAGAAAAATAAAGTCAGCTACCGTTTCCACTGTTTCCCCATCTATTTGCCATGAAGTCATGGGACTGGATGCCATGATCTTAGTTTTCTGAATGTTGAGCTTTCAGCCAACTTTTATCACTCTCTTCTTTCACTTCATCAAGAGGCTTTTTAGTTCCTCTTCACTTTCTGCCATAAAGGTGGTGTCATCTGCATATCTGAGGTTATTGATATTTCTCCTGCCAATCTTGATTCCAGCTTGTGCTTCCTCCAGCCCAGCGTTTCTCATGATGTACTCTGCATATAAGTTAAATAAGCAGGATGACAGTATTCAGCCTTGACATACTCCTTTTCCTATTTGGAACCAGTCTGTTGTTCCATGTCCAGTTCTAACTGTTGCTTCCTGACCTGCATACAGGTTTCTCAAGAGGCAGGTCAGGTGGTCTGGTATTCCCATCTCTTTTAGAATTTTCCACAATCAACATGCTGTAATTCCTTGTCCAAAAGAAATTGTTCAAAGAAGGCCCAGTTATTAATAGCATGAAGTTCAAGACATTTTTTAAATGGTTGTGAAAACTGATTGGAAGTGCCCTTCTTCTGGGAACAGAAGATAGTTATCCCATTTGCAACTGAACAAAGAGAATGAAGCTAATGAAATGGTGGGGAGAATAAAAGAAAAGCAGGAAAAAAATGCATGAGGCTCACCCTGTATTTTAATAGGATGATCCAGTTAATTTACTTTTAGACATAGTATTACATTTTCTCTCTTTTAATAGCAGCATTATTATTATTTTTATTGAAGTATAGTTGATGTATAATACTGTATGTTGCAGGTATACTATATCAGTTCAGTTTAGTTGCTCCATCATGTAAATTTCTAAAGATTATATTCTATTTACAGTTATTATAAAATATTGGCTATATTCCCCATATTTCCAACATATCCTTGTAGTTTAATAGTTTGCACCTCTGTGTCCTCTGTTCCTATGTCCACTTGCCTTCCCTCGCCCCATTGATAACCACTAGTTCATTCTCTATACCTGTGAGTCTGCTTCTTTTTTTGTTATATTCACCAGTTAGTTTTAGTTTTTTAGATTCCACATATAAGTGATATCATAGTTTTTTTTTCTTTCTTTGTCTGACTCATTTCATTTAGCATCATGTTTTTGCTAACAGTAAATTTCATTCTTTTTATGTATGAGTAATATTCTATTGTGTATATGTTTACCACTTTTTCTTTATCCATTTATCTGTCGATGGACACTTCAGTTCAGTTCAGTCACTCAGTCGTGTCAGATTCTACGACCCCATGAATCGCATTATGCCAGGCCTCCCTGTCCATCCCAACTCCTGGAGTTCACTCAAACTCAAGTCCATCGAGTTGGTGATGCCATCCAGCCATCTCATCCTCTGTCGTCCCCTTCTCCTCCTGCCCCCAATCCCTCCCAGCATCAAGATCTTTTCCAATGAGTCAACTCTTCACATGAGGTGGCCAGAGTATTGGAATTTCAGCTTCAGCATCAGTCCCTCCAATGAACACCCAGGACTGATCTCCTTCAGAATGGACTGGTTGGATCTCCTTGCAGTCCAAGGGACTCTCAAGAGTCTTCTCCAACACCACAGTTCAAAAGCATCAATTCTTCAGTGCTCAGCTTTCTTCACTGGACAACACTTAGGTTGTTCCATATCTTGGCAGTTGTAAATAATGCTGCTGTGAATATTGAGGTTCATTTATCTTTTAAAATTAGGGTTTTGGGATTTTCTCTGGTATGTACTCAGGAGTGGAATTTCTGGGTCATAGGGTACTTCTATTTTTAGTTTTTTGAGAAACCTTCACCCTTCCATAGTGGCTGCACCAACTTACATACACACCGACAGTACACAAGAGTTCTCTTTTCTCCACATCCTCACCAACATTTGTTATTTGTATTCATTTTGATGACAGCTATTCTGACAGTTGTGAGGCAATATCTCATTGTGGTTTTGACTTGCATTTCCCTGATGATTAATGATGAGAATCTTTTCATAGTATTAAATATTCTGATACAGTATCCTAAAGCAGCCATTGAAATATTTTAGTTAGAAGTGTAATATCACTAGTTTTATACTTTAGAAAGATCATTAAGATACAGGTATATAAATAATTTAAGAAGCGCATGATTGATTTCAGGGAACTCTTAAAAATCTACTTTCATAGCCAATAAGAAGCTAATTCAAGATATCAGACATAATAAGAAGACAGGGCCTGCAAGACTTAGTGTCTTTTGGCCTGGGGAGAGGGGTGAGGAAATAAGATTATTTTATAGTGATTACTAGATTTCTGAGTCTAGGATACACTGTCTCTTATTTTACAGGAAATTCTGGAGGGGGAATAATTTTTCAAGAAGATTTCACTAGGAGCAAATGTAGGAAGTAAAAACAGATGTGTCACATAAGCCCTGGATATTCTCAAAGTAATTTTTTATAGCAATATAAATTTGAGGACCATAAACAGCCTTAGAGAATACACTGAGTGTGAAGGAAAAATAATAAAACATAAAATTCAGAAAGAAGACTAATATTTCATATTGATCGAGTAGAGGAAGTATAGGAAATGTCCAGGAAAGCAATATGAGAACAGAGACAGTGGTGTACCAGAAACTAAGGAGGGCGAGGATGGCCTAAAGAAAGTGAGGAAGATGTTGAAAATACTGCAGGAGGAAAGAAAAGATATCATTCATTAACCCACAGACATTTATCACTGCTCCGACACTGTGCCAGGTAAGGTTGTGCAGGCTGCAATACACTATGCAGGACGCAGACAGAGTGCATATCTCACAGAGCTTGCCGTCTACATGGGTCATTTCCCACTGTAGACAGGGCAGTTTCAGTGCAGCAGTCAGAACAGAACCTGAACTACAAGTATGGGAAAATGAGTGGAATGAGAGGAAGTGAAGTCTTCAACAGCAGGCAGAAGTGTTGCGAAGCATGCTGGTGAACCTGGGAATTGTTGGGGAGTGGCCTATGACAGGCCATCTTTAATATTTTTAAGATGAGAATGAGTATGTTTAGACTGTGAGAGAAAGAACTTAGAAACATTTGAATATAGATGAGAAAGGAAACAACAAATGTTGCTCAAAAGGTCCTAGAAGGGGTGAGGTGAGTTTGAATCTAGAGCACAAATGGAGAGGTAAGCCTTGGATATGACAGAAGATGGAAAAGCAGAAAAGTAGTTGGCCATCCTTGTCCCCACTCACTCCCCCACGCAGTGAGGGACTCTGCTCTGTGATCTTACAGAGCAGTCCACATATATCTGTATTATCGGTGTGCTTATTTTTAAGTGCTTTCTCCCCAGTAAGCTGTGGGTTCCACGCAACCAGCAGTGGTGTATACCACTTGTTTGCACAATGAGAAGAGCACTGCCTAGAATAGATCACATGCTTAACAAGCATGTGTTAATAACAGAATGCTTCCAGAGTTGAACTGAACATTCTCAACTTGTAAAGACTGCATTCCAAAGGTAAAGAAATTTCCAAATAACTTCAATTAGCTCTCGCTTTGTTTTCACAAGGCCTCAGGCATCAGTAACATAAATAAAATAGAACACTTCAATGTTATAGTGGCATTTTCTTTTGAGTTTTTCTTGGATTTTGTTATCATCATAGCTATAAATAACACATAGAAACAATGGAAAAGCAGAAAAGTAGTTGGTCATCCTTGTCCCCACTCACTCCCCCACGCAGTGAGGGACTCTGCTCTGTGATCTTACAGAGCAGTCCACATATATCTGTATTATTGGTGTGCTTATTTTTAAGTGCTTTTCTCCCCAGTAAGCTGTGGGTTCCACGCAACCAGCAGTGGTGTATACCACTTGTTTGCACAATGAGAAGAGCACTGCCTAGAATATATCACATGCTTAACAAGCATGTGTTAATAACAGAATGCTTCCAGAGTTGAATGAACATTCTCAACTTGTAAAGACTGCATTCCAAAGGTAAAGAAATTTCCAAATAACTTCAATTAGCTCTCGCTTTGTTTTCACAAGGCCTCAGGCATCAGTAACATAAATAAAATAGAACACTTCAATGTTATAGTGGCATTTTCTTTTGAGTTTTTCTTGGATTTTGTTATCATCATAGCTATAAATAACACATAGAAACATCTCCATATGACTTCAACCTACACTCAGGACTATTGTCATCTGCTTTCACTGAATAAAGGCCCTCCAAATGATAACAGCTTATTTGCAGTTAACTCTTTCAAACATGTAGAAACTGCTGTTATGGGACCTCAGAATTAACACTACTACTTAATGTTGTAAACTACTAGTTTCTCTAAAGCATAAATTTTCATAGGGTTTTTTGTATTGATAATAAAATCAGAATTGGTTTTTAGTTAAGTGAAGGTTTTCTAGTAACTCTTGTGTTTTCTTGTTGGCTCAGATGGTAGAGAAACTGCCTAAGTGTAAGAGACCTGGGTTCAATTCCTGTGTTGGAAAGAGTCCCTGGAGAAGGGAATGGCTACCTATTCCAGCATTCTTACCTGAAGAATTCTATGGACAGAGGAGCCTAGTGGGCTACAGTCCATGGGGTTACAAACAGTCGGACATGACTGAGACTAACACTTTCACTTTCCCTAATAACTCACATAACCAATATTCTCTATGAAGAAATGGGATTAAAAATATTAATTGGAGATTTATTTTTATACAACTAAGCACACATCTGCAATCACTATGCTTGCCCTGTCTCCTTCCCAAATTGTCTCTAATCTTATAAACAAAGGACCATATTTCATGATTCAGTAAATAAGAATAAAATGCTGTACTTTTGAAAATTCTATTTCAGAGAGACTTTCAATACCTTCAAAGTTCTTTCTTTATCCTTAGATGATAAACTCATTTTTAGTTCTGAAAGAAAGGACAGTAGGAAATAAAATGTTAATGCATAGCCACCATCATTGATCTCTACAGAAGAGATTTACTCTCTATTAAAAATAAATTCTTGACATTTTGTACCACATTTCCAACCCAATTATAACCAAAAATTAATATGACAATGATTTCCAAGCTCTTACCAATGGCTCACTTAATTCACATGAATGTTAGGAATACAAAATTTGTCCTGTACTGCTGGCTTTAATTTATGTTAGTCTGTTATATCCCTACTGATTCTTTTGTATATGTGTATCTACAAAGAATTTGTTCCACTGTGACAGTTAACCTTGTTTATAATGACTTACACTAATAGGGGTTTATTTTTCTCACATAATGAGAAGTTGGAAGGTAGAAGGTGGCTATAGTCAGTTCAGCTGCTCAATAACATCACAAGGAATAGCTCTTTCTATGTCTCTGCTGCACCATCTTCAACATGTTAATGTGTTTCTCATGAAACCCAGATTATGATCACAATATGTCTGCTACAGGTCCACAACCTGTCTGCTTTCTGTGCAGAAAAAAATGAGAACAATTGATTCTGACTTTTAGTGTTCCCTATTTCAAGAGAGGAAAAGCTCTGCAGAAACCCGTCCATGTGTTATCATTTCGGTCTCATTGGCACTCTAAGATGCAAGAGATATCAGGAAAACAGAGGACAGAATTCTAAGGACTGGATTAAACAAACATTATGCATTGCCCAGGGCTGTGCATCTTGTTCCTAACAAAATAAGAGAACACTTACAGCAAAAAAGGGAAGAGATAGATTTTCATAGACAACTAGTAACGTCTACCTGTGTACATAATAAAGTCTCTCTTATTTAAATTATTCACAGAATACAATTTTACTTTTTCTTACATTTTCTAGTTTAAAAAAGATATTAATAGCTCTATCATAAGCTCCTCAAGAGTTGGGTTTGTGACTTTATATTACTTTGTTACCATAGATATAATAACTGACATATAGCAGATATCCAATAAACATTTGTGGATGTTTATATGTTAATATGCAAATTACTGATTTTCAAAAAAATTGAATGCCATACCCCATTCAGTACTAAAATTATACGGGATTAGTAGATGTTTTATGATGTATCATGTAGCTGTGAGCCTCTCATGTTTTTAATTCCTTTTCTTTTTAAATTAATTTTCCAGGTTTATTGAGTTGACATAAATCATTGTATAAGTGGTACAACATGTTGATTTGATACACTTATATATGGCAAAATGATTATCACTATAGTGTTAGTTCACACTCGATCACATCACATAACTATCATTTCATTTTTGTGTGAGAATATTTAAAGACATACTCTCCTAGCAACACCCAAGTATATAGTAAGTATTATTAATTATAGTAACTGGGCTGTGTGTTAGATCCATAGAACGTATTCAACTTATAATTGGAATTTTTGTTTTTTGACCAATATCTCCTCATTTTCCCCATCCCAACCCCTGGTAACCACTATTCTACTCTCTTGTCTATGTGAGTTCAGCTCTTCTCAATTCCAATATAATCGATATCATAGTGTTTCTCTGTCTGACTTATTTTACTTACCATTATGCCCTCAAAGTCCACTCAAGTTGTCATAAATGACAGGATTTTTTTAGGCTGAATAAAATTCTATTGTGTATGCATACCACATCTTCTTTACCCATTCAGCTATTGATGAACATTTACACTGTTTCTGTATCTTGGGTATGGTGAACAATGCTGCGATGAATGCTTAAGAGTACAATATATCTCTTTGAGTTTTATTTTAATTTCCTTTAGATATATACACCCAGATGTGAGAATGGATCTTATGGTAATGCTATTTTTATTTTTTTGAGAAACCTCCATACTCAGCATTGAGATGTTCTTTTGATGAATTTGTGGGGGAGAAAGTGGTCTCTCCGTCCTATTCCTCCACCATCTTAGGTGCCCCCCCTGGAGAAGACTCTTGAGAGTCCCTTGGACTGCTTATGAATGCAAATTTTGTTCAAAAAAACCTTTCCATGGCTTTTTACTGAGCCCTTAAATATGCATCAGTTAGAGAAATTACTTCTTTCCCCTGTTTCTCTGGAAAATTTTCCTCTTGGCCACGCTGTCCTAACCCACACTAATTACTTACTCCCAACCTTGGGCCTCCCTTATCGCTGAGGCTGAGATCTGGCAGGTGGGGAAAACCTCAGCATGGCTCCCAGCGCCCACTGTCAGCCTCTGCACCTCACACATCCGTACTGCTCTCTGCCCACACTAGCCATCCCATTCCATAGCTTTCATCTCTGTCCTGTCTCCAGAATCCCATCCGCCCACCCATGGGACAGCAGTCTCCCTTGAAGGGAAGTGAGGGGCTGGCACAACCATTGATTCACTCACTGAGTGGGGTTGTGCTCCTGCTTGGCATGGTCTGTGCCCAGAGTGGAGCTGCAGGCACAGGCCCCTGTCTGCGCTCATGGAGCTCATCCATAGTGGATAATGAGAGAAGAGATTCTGGCCACCCATGCCTGCTCTTCTCCAGCCTCCTGTCCCTGTGCTGCTGTGCCATGACCCTCTAGCGCTCATTCCCTCTGTCCCATTCATCATGGCTCTTGAGCTTCATGTCCCAGCCCAGCTATGTCACTACCTGATCCTTGGTTCTTTTTTGTTTTGTTTTGTTTTGTTTCCAGCTGCAGAGTTGATCTGTATGACCAAGTAATTGCCATAGAGCAGCATTTCTAAACTTGACTAAAGGTTTATCTAGTTTAGCACCATTTTGCAGTATATGTACAATGAAATGATTTGTATAACTCTGCTCATTTTCATGAGGTTTACCTTAAAACATTATTTTTAACACTAGTAAAAATCCTTCTTTCTTGAAGATGATCTCAAAATAGAGCAGGTGTTGGAATGGGAAATAGGATCCTCCTCACTTGGAATTACGATCCCAACATGACCTGCGACTATGTAATTAAGTGGTGTAACTCATCTCAGTCTGGACCCTGCCTCATGGACTGGAAAAAAATCCCTCCAAACAGCACTGAAACTGTAATAGAATCTGGTAGGTGTCCCTCAGAGTTCTTTAAATATATTTTTTAAATTTACTTTTTATCGGGTTGACATTGATATTTATAATAATATCATGCAAGTTTCATGTGTACACCATTATGTTTCTATTTCTGAATACACTACAGCGGCTAACCACCAAAAAAAAAAAATTTTTTTAAGAGCAGCACACGGAGTTACTGGTTGCAGTGCAGTGACTGTTCCCCCTCACCACTGGATTGGTTATGGATTGGTTTAACTTTTTTGGAAAGCAGTTTGTGGCAGTATGTGTGTGAAACAATTCATAGACTTTGATCTCGTCATTACTTGTCTAGGAATGTATTCTAAGGAAAAGAAATCCAAGAGCAGCACAGATGTATGTCTAAGAATGTTAAGCATAGCATTGTTTATAATGACTTCATTTGCCACCTTTTTGCCCTGTTTGCCCACAAGCCAGGTTACTGAGCACAAAGGACTTGCACCCATTACCACTTCCCCAATGCAGGTCAGGGGCGCAGTGAGGGCCAGGGGGACAGCTCAGGAGCTGCAAACCTATGATGATGCAGCCAAGAGGAGTGTGCAGTTACTTCAGGCTGAGCCAGCCTTGTCCTTGGGAGCTCTAGCCTCTCTGCACTGTCACTGTTCCTTCTGAGTCCCTGGTATGAGTGAGTGTGCCTCTACCTGTGGGAACTGTGGAACCTCTTGGTAGTGAAGCTTCTGACGTCACCACCACCACTCCCCCCCCTCCACTGGCCCCGTTCTCCCTCACGTATGAGTGAAGTTCAGGAGAGCCAGCAGCTGCTGAGCCTTCTCTCCCAGGAATCACATTCTGCTCATTTACTTTGTTCACTGTCAGATGGTCAGGGGGAGTCCCGTGCATGGATTCCTACATGGAGCTTCAGATTTTTTTTCCCAGTTCTACTTGGAATACAGCCAGATTCTTTCATGTGCATAATTGGCCAAGGCCTCGATGGTTGCCTTTCTTTTTCCTTGACGAGTACGTCGTCCCTTACCAGCGAAGTACAACCCAACCTTTCACAGCCATAGTGTGCTCTGTATAAATTATGACCCCTCTTCCCTCCTTTCTCACTTGGGCCTTGAGAATGATCAGAATGGACTGGGGCAGGGTGGAATGATGCGGAGAGGTGAGAAATGTCTCTTTAGCTGGAATATCTGGGATATAAGATGAAGTTGAAACCTGTAGGGTGAGAAGGAGGACCTTCGATGCAGAGGCCCTGCATAGCATCTCATTGTTAGCTCTTCACATCTGTCCTGCCAGCTGCTCCAGGCCAGGGGTCCTGTTAGATCCACCCTGCTTTGCATTGTATTGAGGAGACATTTGAAAATGATTAACTTGGATCGAAGTTAAAATGCTTTTCTTGTATATCTTGTGGAGTTAATAGCACTACATGCTGATGCTGTAAAGAGGAATAGACTCTTAAATCCCATTTCCTTTAACCCCTAGGTGTCGTAGAGTGGAAATTTTAGTGTCTGCTTCTTGGAACAAAGGAAGAGCAATGGGTTCTTTCCAACCCACAAATAACCCTAGTTAGGGAAGAACTTTTCAGAGGTGTGATACAGACCTGGGACTGTTTCAAAACCTAACCCAGGACCAAATCTAGGAAGAAGTTGTCATTGCTTAATTTGAAGGAACAAAATGATAACCTTGATTACCATTTTTTTCCCTTCAAGATGATGTCATGTTATAATACTAAGTTTTTCATTGTAACAGATATGAATTTAATTTTTGTCAAGTCAGTTTTCACTCTGAATGTTTACTAGTTTTGGAAACGCAAATGTATTTTCTGTAACCTTTGTAAAATTAGCTTTGGAAATTTCAGAGTTATTTTCAGTTTGATATTTCTAAAATAGATATTCATAGCCATATGTACTTAGGAAAGTTACTGATTGTGTTCATCCTGTAGATCAGTTTCGACCAGGTGTAAGATATAATTTTTCGGTGTATGGGTGCAGAAATCAAGGATATCAATTATTACGTTCTATAATTGGATATGTAGAAGAATTGGGTAAGTTAAATGGGTAAGTTTTCTTGAGTTGAAGATAACATGAGAAATTATAAGTAGACATCAATTTTAAGATTTAATTCTAAAAATAGATTGAATTGAGATGTGTATTAGTTCAAGGAAAAAAAATAAGTTAGATGATAACTGTAAAATTATTGTTAATTATTCTTCATTTGTTTAATGTTTACATTTGACAATTTTATTCTTGTCATAGAGAAAACTAAGTCTTATTTTGGATGTCAAAAAGACTTACTATGTACTTTTACAAATTTTAAAAACTTTAAGACTATCACTAAAAAGGGGAAATAGAAATAGTCTATTGGAGTAGCCACTTAAAGATTTTTGCATAGGTTTTGCAAATCTCCCCCCGCCAGATATGTTTTATACCTGAAAGTTGTAAGTTCTACCTTTGTATCTTCATAGTAAAAGTGCTGTGATAATATATGTGAAAGTTTATGATTAAATAAAGACTAATGTTCTAATTCCAGGTTCAGCTGTTTTTGAGGCTAGAAATCTTATTAAACCTTAATGTCTTTCTCTGTATTAGTAAACTCTCCTTTAAGTGTGGGCTTCTTTTCTTTTACAGCTCCAGCTGTTGCTCCAAATTTTACTGTTGAGGATACATCTGCAGATTCTATATTAGTGAAATGGGAAGAAATTCCTGTGGAAGAGCTTAGAGGATTTTTAAGAGGATATTTATTTTACTTTGAAAAAGGAGAGAGAGACACATCTAAGATAATGGGTTTGGAATCAGGTGAGTAAATTACTAGAATAAATATATACTGTTTCTTAGAAGTTCTATATTAATTACAAAAAATGGAGAGAAAGAAGAAAGAAAAGATAAAAGAAAATGCTACTGAATAGTTTAAACTGGTCTCCAAAACTCTGAACAATAAGGGATGAAAATGAAGTCATTTGATGAATATGAGATTTTTCAAGATTTTAGTATGTGATAAATGGCATGTGGTCTTTAAGAAATCATTTAAATAATTTATTCTGAGGCCTTTGATTATGATCCCCACAGGACAGAGAAAATCTCTTACTAATCTTGCATGATGCGTAACAAAGCATCTTATGAAGGTTACCTTAAGAAAAAAAAAAGTCTTCCTGCATTTATGCCGATGCAGGTGAAAACTCAGAAACCTAAAGAATGGCTTCAGAGCCTCCTTTTATTTGACAAAGAGCTATCTCCACAGTTAGGCAAGGCGTTAATGAGTTGGGAAACTTAATTGGCTTGATAGAGCATGTGTGTGTCCCTTAAATCTTAAAAATTTAGAGTCAGTCTTGACAATTGGTAAGTGTATGCACGGAGACCTTTGAGAATCCTCAGATTTACAAATACAGAAATGTTTATGCAGACTTTTGGCTTTAAACCCTCAATGACATTTCTGTTCAAAGTCAGATGCTTCTTATTTATGACTGAGTAACACAAGCATGTATCATCTCTTCAGTTTCAGAGCTTTTGTTTTCCTTAATGACCTTTTCTTGGAAAGAAAAAGTTTTAATTATTTAATGACTGACGAGTGGAGAACAAACAGTGCCACAGGGACATGCTGCCCACCTGGGCATCAGTTTAGTCACCTCTGGAGAACAGCTGCATAAACGTGTGCCTCCCCCAAATCACGGAGTTCTGCATTTCCTAAATCTTCAGAGTTGAGGCAAACCGTAACTATCAGATTCTGCAAATATCCAGAAAAAAAAAAGTGCTAAGTCATGTCCAGCTCTTGACAACCCTGTGGACTGTAGCCCATCAGGCTCCTCTGCCCATGGAATTCTCCAGGCAAGAATACTGGAGTGGGTTGCCATTCCCTTCTCCAGGGGATCTTCCCAACCCAGGGATTGAACCCGGGTCTCCTGCATTGCAGGTGATTCTTTACTATCTGAGCCACCAGGGAAGCCCAGACATTACACCAGAGTCTGGTTAATTTCCCTCAGGAGCTTAGAAATTTTGCACTTGAACCTCAGGTTCTCAGAAATTTTGCACTTGAATCAGTTAAAATTATAGCATATAGACTTCTAGTTGGAGTGGATTGGTCCCTAAGATTAGAGTAAAACAGAGGGAAAAAACAAAAACAAAAAACCCATAAAGCCAATAAAGACAGAGAACCGGAGAGGCAAAAAGAGGATATAGAAACATTAGAACATGAAAGTGGGCAGAGTGAACTAGAGGAGTGGATGGTGGGACAGTCTGGGTGGACAGTCGGGCGAGCAGCAGTTAGAAGTAGTCTGGTTTATCCTGAAGGGCCAGCAGTGGATGCCAATGGTTGGGATGAATCTGGGCTGAACAGCAGGAGTTGACTGAAGGCGTGTAAGCATCAGTTAGAACCCCCAAGTCCTACAGAATGTCATGTAGCTCACGTGAGTGTCTTATTCTGTCCCCTGAATGAGAGCAGATTTATTCCAAACCAGAGAGCCTCCAGGCAGGGGGAGACCACAGCGGAGAGTGTGACCTTCCTCCTTCCTTCCTTTACACGCGGTTAATAGATCTTCAGCTAGGCATGTTTCCGGGACAAGAGGTGAGAGGATTAAATGGTTCCTGAGAAAAGACGTAAAACATGCTGAGATTCAGGGGATTACCCCAATGAAAAGCTAGGAACCCAGATGGTCATTTCCTATCAGTAACAGACATGAAGACCACCCACCACTAAACCCCACCTGCGCACACCAGACTTCCAGTGAGCCTTTTAGTGGCTCACTCTCACATGAAGAGTAGCCAGGGATAACCAGATGATTGAGAAAGCTTCTAACCTGCAAGACAGACAGCAGGAGAAATCAGAGGAAACAAATGTTACGTGGGAGAGCAGAGAAATGAAAAAAAAACAAATTCTTGTATAGTTGAGGTACAGCTATTTATTGAAAAGACATGATGTTATAAAAAGGAACAAACAGAAGATGGTTATGAATTCCTCCAAATTAAAACTGTGATCGAGGAAATTTTTAAGGATTAAATAGAAGTAGAAATATTAAAAGGAAAATGGAGGAATTCTTTTGAAAATGAGACAGAGGCAAAAAAGACTTAGAGGTAAGAGAAAGTTGCAGCTTGAGTCAAAGACCTTCCCTGTCCTCCTTTATAAGAGTTCTGTAAGAGAGAAGAATGGAATGGAGGGAAGGAAATTATCAAAGAAACAGCATAAGAAAATTTCCCAAAGCCAAAAGACCCTGCTCAGTGT
Organism: Aepyceros melampus; assembly: GCA_006408695.1. NCBI lineage: Eukaryota > Metazoa > Chordata > Mammalia > Artiodactyla > Bovidae > Aepyceros > Aepyceros melampus. The sequence continues at coordinate 211,235 of SJXQ01006580.1, forward strand.
GTGCAGTAAAAGGTGACATTAAATACACCAGTAAAATAGAGAAATAGATCTATGCTGAATATGTCATGGTGAATTTTCAGAGCACCTAATATATAAAGAAAAAGTCCTAGAAACAAGGAAAAGCAGTTATGGTGCCCGGATCAGGAATAAGAATGGCAGTTCTCAACAACATACCAGGTACTAGAAGATATTATGGCTAAAATACTGAGTAAAAAATTGTTTTAACCTAAAATAATACTGTAGTCAAGCCAGTTTATCCACAGATACAGTAGTATCTGTACTACTTCTGTGAGAATAGAAGACGACATTTTTAGACAGGTGAGGCTACAAATATTACTTCTCCCAGCTATCCCTTCTCCAAAAGCTACTAGAAGAGTGGGCCTCAACACAAGGGAATAAGTGGGGCAGGGACTCCTGGGACAAGGGCCCCTGGAAGGCTTTCAGTCCAGAGAAGACGCCCTGGGAAGCAACCTGATGAAGAGCAGACGGGGCTGGGGGAGGCCACAGCACTGGGACTTGGTTGTGTTGGATCACATGGAAAATTGTGTTGAATATTCATCGAAGGATGTGGGAAGAATTAGTAACTGGTACATCAAACAAGGGAGAAAGGCAGTTAAAACAACAGAAAAATAAGAAAGGAAACATGATCATATCAAGCAGTTTGTCTTAGCAATACTTCATGTTTATATAATCATGATAATATAAACACTGAATTTACCAATTTTTTTTCTGTTTTTCTGCCAGTGATGTGGGGTTGAGGGAAGAAGGGGTAGTGGTTGTGTGTTAGAGCTAACATTAAAATTTAAAAGTCAAGCACTACTGATTTAGGTTTCCCTGGTGGCTCAGTCAGTAAAGAAGATGCCTGCAATGCAGGAGACTGCCTTGCAGTACAGTAGACCCAGGTTCAATCCCTGGGTCAGAAAGATTCCCTGGAGAAGGAAATGGCAACCCACTCCAGTGTACTTGCCTGGGAAATCCCATAGACAGAGGAGATTCATGGGCTATAGTCTATGGGATTGCAAGAGTCAAACATGACGTAGTGACTAAACCACCACCAATCTAAGTTTATTTCAAAAATGGAAGTGAATACCCACAGAAACTGATAACTTGATTTTGAAGTGATTGGTTGCGGGGAGGGAGATGCAAGCAGGCAACTGCTGCTTTTCATTAGCCATATGCTATTGAACTGCACTATTTTGGTTAAAATTTAAAAAAAAACAATAGTTTAAACAATTCTTTTCATTTCCTTTTAAAACAGTTCCAAGGTGTCCTCACTGGTGTCTTACTTGAGACCTTGGTTTCCTGAGTAATTTGGAGTGATCTCCATTGATTTGTGCTCCCGCTCCCTTGAGTTTCTCACTTGACTCACAGACAGATGGTCAGCTCAAGTGACAGTGTCCCTGCCCCCATGGTTTTGGGTTGCAGTGGGTTTTCATGCTCTTAGTAACAGAAAGAAAAGAGACTTTTATTGATTGCCTGCTGTATGCCAGGCATTATTCTAGAGAATGTGCATGGAAATTTCTGAGAGCTGCGAAACAGCTTTCACAGTTTGAGAAACTCAGGTTCGGAGTGGTTCAAATAATAGATCCAGATAACCACCTACTAACTGGTAGAGGCGGAATTGAGCATGGTGCTGACTGGCACTACAGGCCTTGGCCCTGGAGGCGACTAGCATTCAGACTCATTTAAAAATGATGTGTGACAGGTTTGAGTAACCAAGTGTTTAAAAATAGTATAGAGATCAGTAATAATCTTCTTCACTTGGAAAACAGGTCGTTTTGACACAAAGGTTAAGAATATTACTGACATATCCCAGAAACACTGAGGATTGCTGATCTTCAAGGTAAAACAAGTTACCACCTGGTCTTACGAGCCTACACAGATGGAGGAATGGGCCCAGAGAGGAGCATGTTTGTGGTGACAAAGGAAAACTGTGAGTTAAATGTTGTGATTGAATTGCTTTCCATACGCAAGTGCATTGGGTTTCTAGTGATTTTTGTTTATAGAGAAACCCCCCTTTCTTTAAATTTCACATTTTGTTATACTTTTAAAGTAGGTGGAGGGCAGTGTTGAAAGGCCTGAAATGACTTCCTATTTATTCTTACGAGTTATCTGAACCTATTGTCTAATGCATACTTGAGAAATTAAGTGATTGAGGATATATCTGAAGTTTCGAGTTCTAAATTCATGTTGAACTTACGGTCAACTGGTTTAAAATTTTTTGCCCGAAATATTCTGAGATTTTTAACATATCCTGGGAAGAATGTAAGAAATAGCCTTAAAAAGTGTAAAGCACAACACATATATATTTGAGATGGAAAGTAGAGGAAGTGAACTTGATTAGTTGGTCAACAGTAAAGAACTTTCATTGATCACAGGCTTGTTCTCTAGCCCTGGGTTGAAGGTCATACATGCCTTTAAATAAAGGAGGGCCATGTGGAGTTAGCTCTCACCTGGGGGTGATTTTGCCTCCTAGGGACACTTGGCATTGTATAGTGCCATTTTGATTGTGCTACTGGTATCTGGTGGCTAGAGGCTGAAGGATGCTGTTAATCTTCCAGTGCATGGAACAGCCTCTTCCCCACCAGCACATGTCAAAGAAATATCTGCCCTAAAATGTTAGGAGTGCCAAAGTAGGGAAATCCTGCTCTAAAGAACGTATGTGTTAGTATAAAAATCATTACAGTACTTTTTATGGTTATGTTTTAATAATTTTTCAGTTTCTCTGGAGCAGTTGGGATTTTTTTCTTCAAATAATCTACTGACTTAAATGTCTTATGAATTTATTGAGTTCACATATAAAAATGATGATTTTAACATCTGCAATGTTCTGTTTTCAGTGAGGGTTTGATTATTGCCATTCTCATCCCAGTGGCAGTGGCTGTCATCATTGGAGTGGTAACAAGTATCCTTTGCTATCGGAAACGAGAATGGTAATGATTTACTCTCGCTGTTTTGTTCTAAGGGCATGATTGATTAGCTCGTGTGTTGAGAGTCTGATACAACTTGCGATTGAACAAAACTAGGTAACAAATATTTATATTGGTCAGAATTAATGTTGGAGATAATATTAGACAAGAACATGGCATATTATTTACAGGTTTTAAAACTTAACAAAGGAAAAGTGTAAATTTTTCCTACTATGCACAGAGAGGTCTGGCAGGCTGCAGTCCATGAGGTCACAGAAAGTTAGACATGACTGAGCATGCACAAAAGCATATTTACTAATTAAAGTAGTAGCCATTGTACTAAAAAAAATATTTAAAGGCATAAATATGTCAGTAGCTATATGCAGGGTTAAATGTAGTTTAATGATTGAGCTCTCCCTTGTCCTGGTAACTATTTAGAAAATCTGGTCATTTATTTAACAAATGTGAATGGCCCTCCTATGTGAAGGGAGGTACAGTGGTAGACTAAATAAGTATGATCCTTATAGAATAGTGGGGAGGATGGACTTGAACCCATAATCATTTAATAAATACATGTGGAGAAGAGTGAGTGGGTGCTGGGAAGAGCACAGGCGCGTGAGAGAACAGTGGGGAAACGTGTCTCTGTGGGCAGTCAGGTTTCCCTGTGGAGGTCCCTGGAACAGGGGAAGAGGAGAGGATGTGCCAGGCAGAGAGAAAGGCTTCTCTGAGGGCCCGCAAGTTGGAAAGAGCTTGATCTTCTGGAGAAAGCAGTGTGTGTCTGGGTGCAGTGACCACATGAGTGGCGTGAGCTGAGGTGAGTGGGCTGAGGAAATCGCGCCTCATGCTCAGCCAGCAGGAGCTGTCCTGGGCTGGGCTTCGGGCAAACGGCTGTCTTCATTTGGTCCTCACTGGCCTTCAAAATGCCATCATTCATGGTAAAGAAGAGAATGTGTCTAGCAATCCGGCTTATAAATCAGTATAGTAACAGTTTAAAACTGTAGAATACCCTGTTTGATAACCACATTCTCATTACCAAAAATCACATTTTTAAGACATTTCCATTCAGAAAAATATAAGGAGATAGATTGGAAGTTAGAGCATTTTGGACATACATTGACAACATTTTTTTTGTCCTATAGGAATTTCAAACAATAAAAAAAATCTTTAACAGCTGTAACTATGATAGGGCACTAAGCAAATTTTGTTTTTGTGTTTAGTTTTTGCTTAAGATTAATAGCCTTCCTTTTTCTGATAGTCCAGGAAAAGTCTTTTTTGAGTAGTAGAGAACGGAAAATGCAAATATGTTCTCAAGTAGTTAATGGTACTGAATCTAGTCTACAGTATGAACATTTTGGTTATATGAGTAATGCCTGTATCTTTTGACTTGATAGCACAGTCAGCATCTTAACTCTTTTCTTTCTGTTTTCATAAGATACGTAAGATATTATAGTTCTAGAAATAGAAGCACTGTTTGTAGTTTTCAGATAGGAACCTCTGAATGCACTGTATGAAAGCTCTAGCGACCGATCACACGGAAAATGATTTTCCTTTTTTATCTCAGGTGTTCATTAGCATATTCATATGAAACATCAAAATAAACCTGATAACTTACTAACTCATTGTCTAACTGATAATCCTATAATTATTAAATGTATTTAATCTTTATTTAAAGGATTAAAGAAACCTTCTATCCTGATATTCCAAATCCAGAAAATTGTAAAGCTTTACAGTTTCAAAAGAGTGTCTGTGAGGTAATCCTTTATTTTCTTACATTTACCTTTGAAGTACTGACTTCCTTTTTTTAGTCTTTTGTGAAAAGTTTTTAACATGCCAGTGTCATGCACAGTAAAATGTACTAAGAAAACAGCAGTGCTTGAGCATCTGCTGAACTTGTAAAATTATTAAATTGTTTGTGCGTGCTCTTTTTTCTTTTCACTGCTATTAAGAGCAAGGAAGATATATGTAGAAAAAAGTACTTTGCTCCAGTATGAGTAGTAGAGATGCAATTTTATAAGCATCTGCGAAAAATATGTAAATTAATAATGCTTCTTTTTGTAGGAGGAGCATCACAGCAGCCTTTCATGGTATCCCTAATCCCTATTTTAAAATTTATTTCTAGGGAAACAGTGCTCTTAAAACATTGGAAATGAATCCTTGTACCCCAAATAATGTCGAGGTTCTGGAAACTCGGTCAGTGGCTCCCAAAATAGAAGATACAGAAATAATTTCTCCTGTGGCTGAGCGTCCAGAAGATCACTCTGACGCAGAACCCGAGAACCACGTGGTTGTGTCCTATTGCCCACCCGTCATCGAGGAAGAGCTAGCGAACCCGGGAGCAGAAGGCGGCGGGGGCTCACAAGTCATCTACATTGACATCCAGTCCATGTACCAGCCTCAGGCAAAACCAGAGGGGGAGCTGGACAGTGACCCTGTAGGGGGAGCAGGCTATAAGCCGCAGATGCACCTCCCCATTACTTCCACTGTAGACGATCTGGATGCAGATGATGACTTAGATAAAACTGCAGGTTACAGACCTCAGGCAAGCGTAAATACTTGGAACTTGGTATCTCCAGACTCACCTCGGTCCACAGACAGCAACAGTGAGATTGTGTCTTTTGGAAGTCCATGCTCCATTAACTCCCGACAATTTTTGATTCCACCTAAAGATGAAGATTCTCCTAAATCGAGTGGAGGAGGATGGTCCTTTACAAACTTTTTTCAGAACAAACCAAATGATTAAGTGTCCTGTTACTTCAGTCCACCATCTCAATAAGCCCCCATTGCTAGAGCTGCCACATCAACCCAAGGTACCTTGGAGGGATCCTGTGAAGTGTTGCTAGTGGGGTGGACTTCACTCTCACAAGTTACACTAAAAAGTGTTAATGTGCTTTTCATACAGTCTCAAAGCCAAAGTACAGTAACTGAGAAATTGGATCCACACAACTCACAATTTGGAGCTATTTGGGATTCGAGCCAAATAGCTCCACTACTCTGCTTCAAGAAGCTTTTCAAGAACAAGCAGTGCCAGGCCCATTCGTGCAAAACAAACCCTGCAGCAGCTATATTCTCTTCTGTCGTTCATCTGGTTTTCTCACACATATGATTTATGGACTTGCACGCAGATTTGCAGGCAGGGGGTACAATGTCAAGGTAACAGGTGATGTTACTTACCTGACATTTGCTCCATTCCAGATGAAAACCAAGCACAGATTTGGAAACTTTTGACATTATTCTTTATCCACAGCATTTAAGAAAGTTAATATAATTTTTAATGTAGCAGCAGCTATTTAGTGTTTTGTTTGATAAAGTATGCTGATTTCTGTGCCTACTGTATAATGGTTATCAAAGTTTTCTCAGGGGTACAAACTTGGAAAACGAGCGTGAAACTGACCAGCCCAAATCAGAATCATGTCTCCTTGCTTTGGTAGGCGTTTTACGTTGTTCCATTATTTTTTAGTGTTTGTGCTAGCTTCCCTTATTAGGTTGCCCTAATATTTAAAAGTAAATTTCTAAGACTGTAGATTTTTTTTAATTGTGTTTTTTTATGACAGTGTCAGTTTTATAAATATATGAGCAAATTCAATATTATTCATAAACACAGGATTCCAGTGACTTACTATTTGAGACGACTACTAAGCAATATCTGGCAGCATCAGCTGTCTGTATAGGTGGGATTGGCCTCAGTTCCTCCTGAGAAGACCATGCTTTGAGCCCTGGTTGCCCAGGCAGCGTGAGCATCTCTGACACCTGCTAACAGGTGTTCTTTCTCATCACACATCTTAGCAGTTCCTTCCTCTTCATCAGTCCAAGCTAGTTGTTTCAGTCCTCAAACTTTTCAATATAAAACTAAAAAAGATAATGCTTCCTAACAGGGACAGTTGCTCAAGGGCTCTTTCATATAGAATGTCATTACAGCGGATTTGAATCCATGGGCATACCTGTATTACAGGTGCTCTGGGAGATGTCTAGAGTGGGGTCTTCACAGCATTCTCTGTCCACCCCTGATCTTCAAAAGTGATTCTGGAATGAGTGTGGTTCTTGGAGAAGCAGATTAAAGAACTAAAAACTGTATCTTATATTTTCCCTGCCCTCAGCTTGTCTGTGTATTTTATCTTTTGAGAGTTAAGGCCAGAGTACTTGAAAATTTGGAAGATCTGAAGAAGTCATGATAAGTCCCTTTTTATTCATCATTCGAGATTCTGTAGTGTATGTGCACGTAATGAGTCAGGTTTTTTTTCTTTTCTAGCCCATGGTGTATCATTATATAAACCATGTTGTAGAAAAAAGCCCCAACAAGGGACAAAAATCTACTTAGGTAGTACTCTGCTTTATGAATCCTGAGTTTAATTGCTAGGATTCAATTAAATCCCAGAGCTTCCTGGTAGATGAACATGTGGAGTGAAATACAATTAATTATGTATACACATAGTACAGTAAAACCACTTAATAGCTCATAGATATTTTCAACAATGACAGTTGTATCAAACCAGAGCCACCTCTAAACAGTTTGCTCTGTCCTGTTATTTCTCCTGTTGGGCTCCTTCCCTTTGCTTCTACCCCAGACACTGAGCCCTGGAGCTGCCTTCTCTCCCTGCAGGAGCTTGTTACCACACCCTTCTTTCCCCCAATTTATGCCTCTTTTCCTGTCAAAACTCACCAGTCCTGTGCCTCATCTCTTTAGGGTAAGTGTTTAGGCCTCTAAAGTGTCTCCTTAGGCGAAGGTAGAAGTTTATTGATCTCCACGCTACTAACCTGAGATAATGGAAAAAGGCCGGAAGAGACTGTTTTGATTTCCATCATGTGTGTTGCAGCTGCTACCATCTACCTACATAACGACTCCTTTGTTCGGCTCATGGTGCATTTCACCGGGGCTCTCAAGTCCTCTCACTCCGTCCAAGGCTTCATAGCTTGTTCTTTATGAAGATTCAGAGTGCAGCTCACCTCTCCCCTGTCCCAGGATTGCTGGGTTAATGAGCAGCAGAATGTCTCTCTGTTAAGTCTAGGCAGGCTGCTTACTACTTGTGACAGGCTTAGAAGAGTGGGCTTAGATCTGAGGTCAGAACAGATTTCTCTCTTTCCCCTGTTGAAGACTGCCAGACCTGAGCTGCAGGTGGGAAGTGATTACCACCCAACCTCTGGGCACCTGGGGACAGGGAGAGGGGAGGAAGACACCGTCTGTCCCATATCCGGTTGTGTGTGTCACTGCAGACCCTGGTAAATGCTCAGTGCCAGGACCCTGCACATGGGTGAGAGGTGATCTAATAGGACCTTGCTCTGTGCAGTCAGATTAGCTCCTCTTCTGAGGGAGGGCTTCCCTCCAGCCCTTCCTGATTGGGAAACCCAGCTTTCCTGCCAAAGTTTCCAGTTAAAGCCCAATCATTGGTTAGAAAATTCTAAATGTCTAAAATATATCCCAGTATGTCTTGATTAGTGCTATGTAAAGGATACATTTTCACATCTCTTCCAAGCCAGCAAACCAAACTTCCCTTGTGAGGAATGGAGATTCTGATGGTCATTGTGACTACATTTCTCTTATGAGTGGCCATCTGAAATAATATTTAACATAAAAATATTCTTGGAAGACTTAGCCAGGCTCTTGGCACTAGATCGGCCTTATAAATTGCGTATTGCATGGACTGGCATCCATATACAATTGAAGTCTTCAGTATGCTAAACCTGTAGGAGCCTGAGTTTGACACTGTGGCTCAGGTATCTGGATAGTTGGGTGTGTATGTGCTTCAGTGATAGAGGTGCTCCATCCCTGCAGTTTACACAGAGTGGCAGCCATTCCCAGAAAAATCTAAAGGCAGAAGTTTCAGCCTCATTTTCCATACCAGCATTGCTTTCACGGCTCATGGACCTGAAGGATTGCATCGAGAACATCTAGTCCTGTTGCACTCTCAGAAACTGTGGTAAAAGTCACATTCTTAAACCTTCATGCAACTTGTATTCTTGGAAATTAGTCCTGTAACTTCTTAGTTGTCTTCATACTGTCCATATTTAAAGAACATCACAGTCCTTTTTTGTACTTGAATAATTAGCTGTAGTTTAGTGAAGGGGACAGTGAATGTTTTCTTCCAAAAGGAATTTAGAATCAGTTTTAATGATAGTTTGAAATAAAAGTGCTCCCTAACCTGTTAATATGCAGAAAATATTATCTCAGATTTTTCTACTGCTCAGGCACATAATCTGATAAAACTTTTTTTTTCTTTTTAAGGTAATTTTTACTGTTTTCTGTTCTGAACCATGTTAAAATTTGTGTATCTTTTATAACATACATTTCCCCCCTTATTTTGAAAGTGTAAAATTGGGCATCTCAAAAGTCAAATGTGGGATCATTAGTTAATCACTACGACTAGGCACATAATGGAAATTGAGTCAGGTCTTTTAGTGACTGAGTCCCATCCCGGAATGTGTTGATTGAACAGAGTTCTCCTATGGGGTGGTGCATGCCAAGACCTAGCTTGTACAGATCTGAGACCATTGGCTCACAGATTCAGATCTTGTGTGGAAGTGACTCCACAGGTTGAGTGAAAACTTGGGTCTTACACAGGTATCTTATTCTAATCTAATTTTAAACATTCACAGTAACTTTTATATGATGGGTTTACAATGCGGGACATGTTTGTACCAACCAATTAAGTTGGTTCTGGCAAATCAACACATTGATATGTGAGTTTTACTGATTGGAATGAGCACTCATTCTCCTGATAAACTCTTAAAAGCTATTATTTTAAACTGATACTTCCTGCTAAAACAAAGTTTCATGGTACCATGGCCATTTTATTTTTTATCTCCAGAAGAAAATCTTTGACAAAAGAAAATGATTTGTGGCTAAACTTACTGGCAATGTAGCTTTTAGACATGACCTTAGAATATCATTGGGAATGACTTGTTTTGAATTTGGTCTATTTATACCTCCGTGGATTATGTGCCAAGGCTATTAATATTTAAACCTCTTACTTCAATTAGGTGGTGAGATTTTTACTCCTTTTCAGTTAGTACTTTTTTGTCTTTTAACTATTACATGTTCCTATTCATGCTGATTTTAACACAGATGAACTATCTTTAATTCTGGCAACAGATAAAGAACAACATTCTGTTAATTGAGATATCAGACTCTGTTGTATACAGTAAAGTTTCATGGGATGTGATTTGAATATATCCAAATCCTTATAATTATGATACTGGATTATAATGGAATTCTATTATTTTTAATCATGAATAGCATTTCTTTCTCCCTACATTAAGAATGTTAATATTTTGGATTATAAATCATGTTATCAAGAGAATTTACATGTGTGAAACAAATTCTAACTGTGGGACATTTTTATGAAAATTAAAAGTATTTTTAGAGAGAAACCCTCTGAATTTTGTTTAATGTGCAAGTGCCTAGTTGAAGAAATATAGAAATAATAAATTTGAAAGCTTTTAAATAAGTAAACTGTAACTGATTAAATATTAACCAAATACAAAAAGTAATTTTTGGTTGCTGTAACTGAATACCCAAAAACTTAAAAGATGCATTGGGGAAAAAATGAATGCTTAGTCAATAAGGAATTAATTTTTATTACACTTATTAATGCATATATCATCTAAAATTGCCTTTGCAGTAGCCAACCAGAACTTTAAAACAAAAACATTTCTAACAATAGAGACCTTACACTGCACAGAATCCAAAAATAATTTGTAAACCTGATTGAATTTCACTTAAGTGTATTGAATTTCTTTATACATTTAAAATGTACTTCCCTTTAGAATTATCCCATTTTAAATAGGTAGCTTTCAGTTTCTGAACTTACTATTTTTTCCTAAGCATTCTAGTGGTATATTATACACGATCAAAAGATTTCTAGGTGGTAAAGCAATTTTATTTACAAAACATGGACAAGTTAACTGTTAGGTTTAACCTTAGCATTAGTATTTGTGTAGTTGATTATAGAAAACAATACTGAATAATTCTCATAAAAATTTTTATCAGATCTCCCCAGTTTGATTTTCAGTACTTTTTCCCATTATTTATGATATGTCTTTCAATTCCATTTTTTCCCTCCAGCATAATGTTTTAGAAAAATGTGACTGTTATGAATAAAACACACAAAAATGAACCCTCTTCCACTCATGGTTGTGGAAGGGTGGATATTCCTGGGATTGGGATTTATCCAATTATTTCTTCCAAAAGGGAAAAGGCTTTTTTTTTACATTTCAGTTCAGAATTGCTTGAAAAAATTTGGCCTGGATAGAGAGACATCCTCAGTTTGAGGTGGTGCCACCTTAAAGTATGTCCAAAGGTAGAGCTGTTTTAAAGCGCTCAGCTCTAAAGAAGTGTGTTCTCTTTCCTTCTCTTTTGTCAGCCAGCTACAAGTCAGAGGTCCTTACAATGCTAGACAGTCACCATTTTTTACTTTCAAATTGCATTACAGTGAATTACTGTTTACAAAATACACATACTGTGAACAGATATAAGTTTTTGTCTTTTATAAGGTTGTTTGTAGAATGAGTGTTTTTTTAAAGGGGATGTTATATGTTAAATATTTTCAGTTTTTTATAAATACTAGTTAACTGTTTACTAATTTTTGTTTGGTCAGGTGTGTGCAAATGTAGCTGAAAGATAGGGAGAAACTGCAAATCCAAAACTGTTTAAATTTATTGAAATGTTACCACTACAGACTATTTTTTTTTAAATCCTGAATGATCAGTTATGATGTTCTGCACCTAAAAACTGTGCTTAATCATGTCTGGAAACATTTAAATACACTTATGCAGGAAGCAAACTGTATAGATTGCAGTATATTTGTGTGTTTCAGTCTGGTTCACAGAATTTCAAGTTTAACATGGAATAAAATAATTCCACTTATAGAGATAACAACTGAAGTATTTTCTGCCTTAATGAAAATTTGGAAATTATGTTGCTGTTAAAAGGAAAAATTTGGACATTTTATATCATTGTATAATTTCAGAATTTAGTGTCCATATCTTTTGGGAAACATGGTCATAGCAAGAACATAGAATTATAAGTAACCTATTACTAAGACACTTAAATATAAAACTAGTATGCTTGGCTGTTAACTCTAAAGATGTTACTTATGTCTGTTTTTAAAACATGCATGTATTTAACAATTTTATCATGTATTGTCATGGAAAAAATAAATATATTTTCTTACACTGACAGACTTGGGCATTATTTAGGATGAAGGGGATGGTTTCCTCCTATTTTAAGCACTTGGGAGAAGTGGTTTCTGTTTTGTTGTTAACACTTTAGGTTCTGTCTCAAAAATTACAGTGACTGTGAAGCAATCACATAGGGCTATTACTAAATTTTTAATATTTTAATATATTGCTATGTTATTGATAAAACCTTCCATATATTCCACTAAATCTACATTCCATTTACCAAAGAAGTTAACTATAAAAGCGAGTAATGGGGAACCAGCATTTTAAAACAAATAATAAATACTGGTCCTTAAAGTATGGCGCTTAATTTATTTCCTCTGAGGATAACCTAAACATTTCTGCAGATTCTAAAAATACATCAAAATTTTATTGTCAAGTTTTTGAATTTGGAAATATAGTCATTGATTCAGCAAAACCCCAATAATTTTGAAGTATGAAGTGATCTTAAATGGAATTTCAAAAGGGCACGGTGAAATGAAGTCTTTAGCATTATGCCGCCTCTGCTCACCCAGAGTAACTGATGTATTATGAATGGGCCTGTATTTAACCTGAAGAAACTGTTGACCAATTTTAAATTAACTGTGAAACACATGTTAGTGTTTAAGTACTAGAAGAGCTCATACATGTGGTCTGTCCTTTAGGGAGACCTCAGTGCATATCTGGTTTCCCAGATGGTGAGTTCTTGAGCCAAAATGTATAGCGCAATCAACCCTGGGAACTTTTAAAAGGGTCAAAAAGAGTCAAATGATGTCATTATTAGGGGAAAACAACATATAAATGTATGAATAATCATTATTTTCATATATAGCATTCAGCATCACACTAAAATGTTAGCTTACAAACTCACATTCATTACAAAGGGCCCGTGTAAGAATTCATTTTCAACGGCCTATAAATTTGATCTATTACCCTTCCCCTGGAGTGACTAACAGTAAAAATTGAATTAAAAGTATTATTCAGTCTGTAAGAACCAGTGAGTTAAAGTAACAAGAGATGTCTTGAACTGATCTGGGATTAAACCCAAGATGATTTTTATCCCAGAGTGATTACTTTCAGGTTAAAGAAACAAAAGATGTTAAGGATGATTGTGATAGAAACTGTTAAGTGGGAATTATGTTAAAATGAGTACAGTTGCCATGAATGGGGGGCTTCCCAGGGGGTGCACTGGTAAAGAATTCGCCTGCCAGTGCAGGAGATGCAAGAGTTGCAGATTCGATTCCTGGGTCTGAAAGGTCCCCTGGAGGAAGAAATAGCAAGCCACTTCTGTATTCTTACCTGGAGAATCCCATGGACAGAGGAGCCTAGCAGGCACAGTCCATGAGATTGCAGAGAGTCAAGCACAACCAAACACACACACATGCCCTGAATGGAGCTCAAAATTGAGTCCCTAACTGTTTGAAAGATGAGAAAGAACCAAGTCTCAGTTCAGTTCAGTCGCTCTGTCATGTCTGACTCGCTGCGACCTCATGGACCGCAGCACACCAGGCCTCCCTGTCCATCACCAACTCCTGGCGTTTACTCAAACTCCTGTCCATTGAGTCAGTGATGCCATCCAACCATCTCATCTTGTGTCGTCCCCTTCTCCCGCCTTCTATCTTTCCCATCATCAGGGCCTTTTCAAATGAGTCAGTTCTTCACATTAGCTGGCCAAAGTATTGGAGTTTCAGCTTCAGCATCAGTCCTTCTAATGAATATTCAGGACTGATTTCCTTTAGGATGAATTGGTTGGATCTCCTTGTTGTCCAAGGGATTCTTAAGAGTCTTCTCCAACACCACAGTTCAAAAGCATCAATTCTTCGGCACTCAGCTTTCTTTATAGTCCAACTCTCACATCCATACATGGCTACTGGAAAAACCATAGTTTTGACTAGATGGACCTTTGTTGGCAAAATGTCTCCTTTTTTGAATATGCTGTCTAGGTTTGTCATAACTTTTCTTCCAAGGAGTAAGCATCTTTTAACTTCATGGATGCACTCACCATCTACAGTGATCTTGGAGCCCCAAAAATAAAGTCTGTCATTGTTTCCACTGTTTCCCCATCTATTTGCCATGAAGTGATGGGACCAGATGCTAGTATCTTAGTTTCTGAATGTTGAGATGTAAGCCAACTTTTTAACTCTCTTCTTTCACTTTGATCAAGAGACTCTTTAGCTCTTTTTTGCTTTCTGCCATAATGTTGGTGTCTTCTGCATATCTGAAGTTATTGATATTTCTCCCAGCAATCTTGATTCCAGCTTGTGCTTCTTCCAGCCCAGCATTTCTCATGATGTACTCTGCATATAAGTTAAATAAGCAGGGTGACAATATACAGCCTTGATGTACTCCTTTCCCAATTTGGAACCAGTCTGTTATTCCATGTCCAGTTCTAACTTGCTTCTTGACCTGCCTACATATTTCTCAGGAGGCAGGTCAGGTGGTCTGATATTCCCATCTCTTGAAGAATTTTTCACAGTTTGTTGTGGTCCACACAGTCAAAGACTTTACCATAGTCAATAACGTAGAAGTAGATGTTTTTCTGGAACTCTGTTGCTTTTTTGATGATCCAGCGGATGTTGGCAATTTGATCTCTGGTTCCTCTGCCTTTTCTAAATCCAGCTTGAACATCTGGAAGTTCATGGTTCACGTACTTGTTGAAGCCTGGCTTGGAGAATTTTGCGCATTACTTTAAACTTTTTTCCCCTTCCTTCCTCAGCTAACTGAATCTTGGCTGCAGAGCTGGGTCGTCACTTGGACTCAGCCTTCAGAAGCAGGGTGAGTCTGGGTGTCTTCCAGGCATTAAAGGCCTTGCACACACCCCCACCCACATTTTCCTTGAGTCGATGGAGAGGCAGGAAGACTTGAGGAGCCAAGTTTTAAGGACACATGGCCTTTCGTGGTCCCAGATTGCCCAAGGACAGAGCAGACAGTGCGCCTTCTTCAGAGATGTACCAGGGGTCTGATTTTCTCAGTCACCATCTGAGGCTCCATTTTTCCCTGTGGCCAATGGAAGTGTCGTACCCCAGGCAGCAGCTGCCCTGGCTCCTGCCAGTTGCACCTCTGATTCCCATGGTGACCCTGGAGAATTTTCTCCACCTCTCATATCACTCTTCTCAGCTCTGAGCTGTGGGTCTTACCTACATTTGACCGGTTGTGAGGATTCCAGGTTAATGTTCACAGTGCACCCAAGAGAACATTTCACTATGTGACTCATGTCTGTCCTTTGAGAAACCTCAGATACAACTCAAGACTTTCTGACCAGCGCTTAGAGATGTCAGTGCCTTAAAGCTGACTTACGGTGCACCTCAGGTTAGTGACATCGCCCAGAGGGGGTTAGCCAGCAGGAGTAAAGCCCAGGATCTCTTCTCACGGGTCGATGCTGTAGTCTTCATCTTTCTTCACTTGGGTAACTTCTTCCAGGTCTCGGTTTAGATGGTGCTGCTCAGAGAAGTCTTCTCAGCACCCTGGGAACCCCATCATCTGCCTTCCCAGCACCCCTACCTCTCTCAGGTTCTAGCACAATCCTAAGGCTTCATTTGATAACAGGAATTGAACAGCTGTGTCCACAGAGATTAGCATAGTGTCTGCCGCATCACAAATGCTTGATGAATATTCTTTAAATAATTGTGCCTTGAAAGCGAAAGCAGTTTAATGTGTTTTCCTAGATATTACATATTATCTTACAGAGAGGTGACCATTTGTTGGAGAGTCTCTGGGGCTAAGGGGAGGAGGAGAAGCCAGGGTAGTCCTCCTGGAGCTGGAAATCCCTTAGAAGAGGAAGAGGCTTCCCAGGTCAGCTGGGGGAAGCTTCTGTTGTTCTTGGTAGATGCTCCTGTATTTGTGAAATGCAGTTACCCTTTAGTCTCCCTCAAAGGAAGTTTGCCCTTGCGCTGTTTTCTGACAAAAGCAGATAAATGGGCTTTATGTGAAGTGACCACAGGTTACAGTTCTCCCACCTAATGCCCATCGCCCACCTCCTCCTGTTTGGAAATGTATTTCACTCTCTCAGTCAAGTTCTTGACATCCTTCCAAGTGACAGTTTGCATGACAGCAGGATCCATTCCTATCCCATCTCTCTCCTCCCAGTTGCATATCTGCTGCTTTAGGAGGCAATCCTTGCCTGACCTCTCCAGCATCTACTTTGCGGCAGGGGTCCTGGTACTTTCTGCCAGCTGCACTGTTTACCCCCAGAACTGACATGGTTCTATTCTCTCACCCACAACTCTCAGGCCAGACATCCCCCAAAAAGAGCTGGACCCATGGTTCCAGGCTTCTCCAAGTTTACAGCCTTATATTCAGAAGAGGGCACCCTTCCTCCCAGCTCCAGCAAGGACTCTGGCTGGCCTGACCTGTGTCACATATCCATCTGGTCCAGTCCTGAGGTTCAAGAGATGTTCTATTTAAAGGCTACTTCCCCAAGTATGATATAAAGTTAGAGGAGGACCAGTCAGTCCCCCAAAAGACAAGAGGTGATACTCTGAGTGGACAGAACAATAAATAATCACTATACACTCACTGAAGAAAAGCTAGAGTAGATAAAAGGAAACAAAGAAAAATTGCTCAGTCTTCTGATGCAGGATTAGCTATTTGTAACACTTTACTTTTTGTCCTTTTAGACATTTTTCCTGTGTGTATATATATTTACACATATTTTCATATATTGTACCTGTATGCATATATATATATAATTACACTGTATATTCTATTTTGGAACTTGATTCTTTTACACAACATTTTGAAAGTGTTTGCCTATCAATAGAATATTTTATGGCGTTATTCTTTTCACAGATATATAAAATCTCAATATTCTTTAAATTCAGCATTCTGGACATTCATATGGTTCACACTTTTCCTTGAATAATGGAGGACTCTAAGCTCAGATGAGGCTGTTTGGCACAGGTTTTTCCCAGCACTAAGAAGCAACACTTGAATTTAGGTGCTGTTGGCACATGATGCTGGGGAAGTCCCAAACCACATTTCCTATGCTGTTAAGTGCAATCTTCACCACTGAGTGACTAGTGAAGATTCTGACCTAATGCAGAATTCTCCCACTTATATGCCATTTCCTCTAAGATGTTGGGGCAGCCAGAGGAGCTCAGGGTGGGGCCTACTCAGGGCTCAACCACTCAACTCCATGCTGGACCCCTAGTCACTGGTGAAGGTTTCAGGACCCAGGGGAAATAGGATTTGGCAAAATTTATTGATATGTCTTTTTTTCTTTTTTTGACTGCACTGGGTCTTCGTTGCTGTGTGCAGGCTTTCTGTAGTTGTGGTGAGTGGGTCTAGTCTTTACTGTGATGCTCAGGCTCCTCATTGCAGTGGCTTCTCTTGTTGCGGAGCATGAGCTTTAGGCACAGGGCCTCAGTAATTGTGGCACAGGTTTTGTTTCTCTGTGGCACATGGGATCTTCCCAGACCAGGGATCAAACCAGTGTCCTTGGCGTTGGCAGGTGGATTCTTAACCACTGGACCACAAAAGAAGTCTTTTTTCTTTAGTAGAAATTTTAAAAGATTGCTACATTCTCTGGGAATAGTTCTTTTCCTGGCAGTCTTGGTTTGAAGCACGGTTTGGGGAAGTTGCAGACTGTGGCAATTCTTCAGTTGGGACAGCACATGACCTCAAGTGTGCACTTGAAGAGAACAAAACTGGTCTCTGGTGAAGCATGGTCTGGAGGTGGGAGAGACTGAGAGCCAGAGTTGAAGAGGGTTAGGGGAGGCAGATTCTAAAATGGTCCCAAGACTTGATCCTGGATGCACACACCTGGTACCAACTCTCCAACTCAGTCCTGGAGTGTGGCTCAGCTGGTGTACAGGACAGGAAGTCACTCCCATAATTAGGTTACTTGTCAGTCTGCTGTGTGTTAATAGAAAGGGAGGATATCCCGGGTGGACCTAACTCATCAGGAGAGCTCTTAAAGAGAGACCAGGCCTTTCAGAAAGACTGCTGGCTTTGAAGGAACAGAGAAGGTGCCCCGTGGACTTGGAAGAGGGCCTGAGCCTGTGATGACCCATAGCCCTGGCCTGCACTGGTTTGAGGAACAGAGTCTTCACTCTCCTTTATATTCTCATTGTGTCTCCTCTGGGTTGGTTTGCATGTAGTGAGTGTCTGTGGGGTCGGGAGGTGCTCCAACAATGCTTGCAGGGACCCAGGAAATCATTTTGCATCCCCACCCTCCCTCCTGAAAACTTCAAAGCCTCCGAACAAACTCCAAACAAACAGGCTCCCAGACCAGATCCAGTCACATGACAGTGAATAAGGCCCTAGCCCTGGGCAAGTCCTCTTACCTCCCCTGCCCTCTCTGAGGGGCTGGACCTAGAGATCACTCAGCTTATTTTATTTCTGAGGGATGTGGTCCAGACTAGTGGGCACAACTATTCTATTGGACAGTGTCCCCCACTTTATACCCACAGTTGCCCTGTGAACCGTAAGTTCTGTGAGAGCAAAGAATGCCTGCAGCCTGGGCAGGGGGTGGATGGGGGGTGGGAGTGGGCAGTCCCCCACTCCCTCTCCTCCACAGCCCTCTGGGTCTCTGCCTCTGTTTTCCTTCAGGCCATTTCCTAACAGGGCTTTCCACAGCTAATCCTCTGGCCTGGTGCCTGTTACTGGTGTTTCTAAATGAGTGTAGATGATCAAATTCCTTGCACTTCCTTGACCTTCCTTCTCAAGGATATTCCCACCCAAGTCCTCTTTCAGACAAGCTGGAAGTGCAGTCCCTAGCACCAGGCTGTTTGAGGAGGTCAGAGCCTCAAGCCAGGCTCCGGCTTGGAGGTGAGCTGCTGGGACATGGTGAGGGGCAGGGGCGGTGGTGGAGGGAAGGAATACCATGTGTTCCAAGATCTGTGTGCCTTGGATCTTGAGCAAGTCAGAGAGATAAAGAGAGTCAAAGAGCACTCATCCTGACTGCTGAGACACAGAGTTCCTCTCACGTCTTTCCAGGAAAAGGCGAGATCTCCAGGAGCCGCGCACTTTCTAGGATAAAGACATCTCAACAAAGGCAAGGACGAGAAAGAGGAAGAGAGGCAGGGAGTTTTCTCTGCTTCTTCCCCTGCTTTTGCACTTCTCGGCTTGGCCAGGGCCAGGCAGGGGCCTCAGGGGGAGCACATCGATGTTTGGAAAGAGCTTGCCACGGGCAATCACTTGGTCCTTCCGTCCAGCTTCTGTCTTTGTGTGTACTATTGTCCTTGCCTGTCGGCTCCGGCTGTCATCAAAGGAGGGCTGTTTTGAAGATTCAATATCTGAATGTTCTTACAATGTGAGGTTGAAGTGCAATTACTCACAGGGCCTGTCTCAGAAGCCAGACCATGCTGTTGAACTGGATTAGTCATTTTGCTGCCTGAAAGCATACAGCCACCTATAAACTGGGACTTCCTAATGGTAGCCTGTCACTTCCACCAAGGCCCACCAGTTGAATGCCTTCTGACCTCGTACTCCACATCCTCATCAAAGCTGAGGCAGGACCGCTGGTATTTTCCATGCGTTTAAGGTGTGTTGTAGAAATACCAAGGGATGACGCGGTGATGACACCCCCTCGCCCCTGGTATCCCACTTCTCCATCTTGGGAGGTAACTCTGTGGGCCAGGCTGAGTTATTTGGGATTCTGATTTTGACTCCATGCCACCAGCCCTCTCCCCTCTGGGCTCCTTTTGGACGACAGTCCCGGAGCTCTGCCGCTGTGTATCTGGACTGGGAGGAGCTAGAAGAGGACCAGAAGGGAAACAGGAGGCAGGGAATGCTTTGTCCAAGACCCTCTCCTCAAGGATGAACCATCTTTTCTGCAAGAAGCTGGAACTCTCTGCCTTTATTTTCCCAGCAGCCAGGTTCCCTCTCAGGGGTGAAGCAACCCTGGGGGTGGAGGGTAGAGGGGGCTGGCTGTTAGGGCTTTGAGAGGGGCTGGGAGCCCTCCTATTCGCGATCCCCTTTTCCTTGGGGAACTCTCAGGGGATAAAAACAAGCTCGCTGAGAACCATATTTTTCTGGGTGAAAGGTGAAAAATGCAGCATTTCCTCCAAGTGGAAAGCACTGGGTCCGCCAGCTCTGGGCACATTTCCGAGATCTTCCTCCCACTCAGGGAGGAGGCAGGCAGCTCCTGGCAAGGGGGAGAGGAGAAGAGGTGGGCGGTGGGTGGAAGAAGGGGAGGGAACCGGAAGGGAAGCACAGTGGCTCTGACACCAGGGCTGTTGGGCGTGCGTGGGAAGCAGAGGGCCTGTTTGTGTTGGAGGCGCCCGGGGACTGGACGGAAGGCAAAAGAGGAGGAGCAGGGCAGCCGCTCAGGGTGTGCCTGACCCGCAGGGGCACCGAGCTCCCTGGACTCCGGGGAAGCGAGGGGACCAAGAAGACTCCACAGGCCTTCCTGAGAGATCCCACAGGCGAGCTGAGAGGAAACACAGGGTGCGTGAAAGTTAGTTTTCCTAAGAAAAGCAAGAACGTTCCCGTCCCTGACCTCACCCGAGCCGTCCTTGCTGAGAACACATGGGAAGTTTGGGGGAATTTTCTCAAATCCTGCTTGTGGGACAAAAACTAATCAGGAACCCATGCTTCATGATATCCTTCCTGGGCAGGACAGGGGTGCCTCCCAGCTCACTGGCTGCCCCTCAAACCTCTTCTGACAGCCAGGAGTCCAGCCAGTGCCCCCCTCCTGCCTTCCATGGAGCCGCTGCCACAAAGCCACGCACAGGTCCCGTCCTCCGCCTGGCCCTGCTCCTCAGAAGGATCATGGCAGCAGGTGGAATGGGGACAGGGAGCAGCAGGCAGGGCTGGAGGAGGAGCTAGTGCCTCCCCACCTCAGCCGGGCTGTCATCACAGCCGCCCAGGACTTGCTGCCGCGGACTGTTGGCACTAATGGCCCTGACTTCTCACTCTCCCTGAATCCCTGCCCAGGGCCATGCAACTTTGTAGCTGGTCTCACAGTGGAGATAAGAGTCTATTCCTTCATCCCTAGACTGTATGGACTTATGTCACAGAAGTGACACAGGAAGGTCCAATCCCAGGCTGTCAAAGGCCTTAGACCTCGATTCTGGTGCTCTCGCCCTCCTCCATCAGCATGCAAAGGGCATGTCAGGCTAGGCCACTGGTCCCAGCAGGAGGATGGAGCAGACCCTGGTCATCTCTCTGTCCTGGCCAAGGCCATGCTAAGTGAGCCATCCTACATGTGTGAACAAGTCCCGATGAGGCTGGAAGACCGCCAAGTCAAGCTCAACCCGGATCAGCAGGGCTGCCAAGCCAACCACTTAAGGTCTGGAGGCAATCAGCACATTTCTGCGGTATGCCACTGAGGTTTTGTGGTTGCTTGTCAGGCAGCATTATCAGGACAATAGATAGCAGATACACTTAGCAAGGAACCTGGGGGAGCCACAAAGCTAGCCTGAGTTCTCCTTGGGTCTCTTGCTCACCTAAACACCAATCTAATCCCTTAGCATCAGGACAAAGTTTTTATCCTCCCAACCACCACTGCTTTTATAAAGTCACCCCATGTTTCCTAATTTGGGGCCACTGAGAGGGAGGAGCTTGCTCCCACCTTGGTATATACCATCTCTTAGCCTGTTCACCCTGAGCCTCCCATGTGATCAGCTCCTCTTGGGTCCCCCTACTCTGGTGCCTTCTTACCCACAGCACTCTATGGCTCTGACTCCATCACATGTCACCCCTCCCCTTCCAGCCCCTTTTGCATCCCATCCAGAGCAAGGCAGTTCAGCATCCTCATCAGCTCCAACACACATTCCTGGGTCCCCACCCCCAGGTTACTGCGTGTTTCCCTGGATAACAGTCGTAGAGAGAAACAGCACAACTCCTCTGGCTTGAGCTCAGCTGAACATTATGCTCAAATCACTTTTTTTTTGCCTGAAGGCAACTGATTCAAAATGTGACTTACCTGGAGTTGTGAAAGCAACTCCATTATATCTTGGAAGCCCTGACCCTGGATGTTTCCAAGGAGACGGTGTGGAGGTGAGTGCGGTAGGGAGGTGGTGACACCCACTTTCCACCATGTACCTTCTCAACGCTGCTCTCACAAGGTGACATTAGGTAGAAGATGAATTGTTACCTTTATTGCTCTGGGATGAAGCATCCTGGTCATCAAAGGTCCTCAAAGACAGGAGGCAGAAGGCTGACATTCAAGGGGAATGTCTCTAGTTTATTTATTCATTTTTTAGAACTCTTAATGTGCCTAGAACAGTGCTTGGTGCAAAGTTTCAAGCCTTGGCGAGAACCGGCTGCACAAGCAAGAGTAGCGTCATGGCAGAGCTACTCGTAGGTGCCTCTGTGAGGTGGATAATGTTTCCCTCCTCTTAGGTTGGTAGCAGCATTCATCTCACCTCCCTCAGCAAGTCCCAGCACGGGGGATCTGCCAGGGAGCCCGCCGTCCCCAGGGTCACTCATGAGCTGGCTAAGCGGCACCATGATGACTCCCAAGGAAGCCACCCTGCTTCCTTGATTCTTGTCCAGATGCTCAGACCAGGCCGAGGGTGCCCCCTGCCCAGCTTCAGAAACACTGACTATTCATGTCCATTTGTGGATACAGCCTTGGGAGGGAGCAGTAAGTCCTCCACGGGTGAATGAACAACCAAATGAATGCACGGTAGCCTTCATCTCCTTTATTCACGTGTACTACAGACATCCCCCTCTCTCAAAACCAAGACAGGGACCCACCTCAGTAACACAGGTGCCTTTTCATCTGCTTATTTGGGAAGCTTCATATTCGCCTTTGAGCCATCCTTTACCAAGAGGGAATGGTCAGCTCCCCAAGGTGCCCACCCCACACCGCTGATGCCACGAAGGGCCCAGACAAGTCTCCTTTGGGAGAAAATTCTAGGAAGTGTGCGAAGAACTCAGGGTCGTCCACTCAAACTCGCAAAAGTATACCGCATGGACAGTCGGTCGCTATAAAAATATACACATACAAAAGGACACCTACAAAATCATGGTACCCATTTCTGAGATTTGCATTATAAAAAGTAAGGATTTCTCATTAAAGGTAAACTTTCCAGGGTTGGGGGTGGCAGCTTCATAATTATGATTCTATCTCTAGTCTCCCTTCATCCTTATTTTCATAGTCAGAGCACATTGAACCAGCCAGCGAGGAGGGGAAGGGGTTAATCCTAGTTATTCATGGGCCGAAGTGAGAAAATTGAGGTTCAAGGTTTTACAGTCATTCTGCCGTCAGTAAGAGTGTGATGAGTCAGGAGAGGAGAGAAGTATTTTAATACTGCCCTTTGGGTCTCTCTCTTCTTTTTTTAAATGAACTATGAATCACAACACAGTCATTGAACTACAGCAGACGGGCTCGGAAATTCGCCTTGATGTGTGCTCTCTGGCAGCCACCTCACACTCAGTGGACAAAGTCTCAGGCTTCCTACACAGAGTGTTCCGCTGGGTTTGGCCCACAGATTGTCAGCAGGAAAGGCCACCGAGGGACTCCCGCCTCAGTTCTAGTTTCCCATCAGGGTGAACTTGCTCCTTGAGGACAAGACACACTCCTGGTCCCCGTGCCTCTGTGTCCAGCAGGGTCTCGGGCCCCCGGGACTCTCAGGATAGAAGGCTCGGTCTTTTGGGCAGGGCCAGCTGGTGTTACTTGGCTCCGCAAGTGTTGATGTTTTTCCCATCCACGGCGTCTTCCACCAGGGAAATGTGATAATCGGTGGACAGTGTGAAATGAGAAATGCAGCCCACAAGGCCTCGCATGTACTGCCTGTTAGTGTGCAGAGCGATTTCCTTCATTCCACCTGCCAGGAAGCAAGAGGGAGATGACCTGAGCCAAAGGGGAGGACGTCTCTGTAGGATGCTTGAGTGGTTAGTGACGAGCACGTTCCTCGACTGACGGGACAGGTGAGGGTGCAGAACCTATAACTTTGGACATCACATCTAGTTTATAATTAACCTTGAAGGGACAAGTTGACTTGGGTCAGTGAGATACACAATCAGAGCCGTTAAGTATCTACCTCATACATGATTTTCTGACCTAGTTGACCACTTAAAGCCACACAGTATCTGGTGAATTTTGGAAAAAAAAAAGAAAGAAATGTTGTATAATGTCAACAATATGTAGTATGTGATAAGAGATGATGCCATCTTAAACCAAAAGAAAGACACTGATGTTGAATGCTTTCAATTAAGTTCACTTTTAGGAAATAGCATACAGACAGAGGTCTTTCCATGTTTCTGTGTCTGCATTAGTGGGTTCTAAGCTATTTATAAAAATACCACTCATTCTAATTCTGCGAGGGGCCAGAAAGACAGATACTCCTTCCTCAGGAGAATTCCAGGAGCTATATTTAACAGGTTCCTGTTCTATAAACAAGCAAGGTTTTCCTGGTGGATTGGTCCACAGCACAAAAGCATCTAAGTGTTTCCTGACCTCTCAGCCATGAGTCAGAAGTTCAGAAAATGGGAGAATGGAATATCTGGAGAATTTCCTGATTTCCAATTATTTGACTGATCAAGTGAAGTGCCCGACTTTGGGAAGCCCCAGCATGACAAAGGGAACACTAAGAAGAAAAAGCACTGGATAGATGAGGTTCTGCTGGAGGTCAAGGTCACTTACCCACATACAGAGCTCCGTTGATGTTGAGCTGCCTCATCATGCCAGGTGACTTGCCTGTTCTGGCCCCATAGTCATCCACGGTTATCTTTCCTGATTGGCCATCCCTGTAAAAACCACCACCAGCTTTGGAGCTTCATTTAATCATTCAATCATGTACTCATGTTAACAGAAATGTATTCAAGTCCTTACTAAGCACCAGGCACTGCACTAAATGATGGAGCTATCAAAATGAAACAAACCAAGAAATCACCCAAATTCCCGAGGCAAAAAAAAAAAAAAAGAAAAAATTTGCCAGTGATCACAGTGTCACCACTCTATGGTAGAAGAACGCCCAGGTGCTGTGAAATCCTACAGGAGATGGAGAGAAGGCCAGGGGAAACTTCTCAACAAAGATTCTGTCTGAGATGCGTTTTGAAGGCTGGGTGAGTCAGATGAAAGAGAAGGGTAATGCAAACAGCAAGTGGCAACCGCAAAGAGAGAAAAGACACGGGGGTTTGGACAGTCTGAGCATACAGAATTCCAGAGGTGGGAATAGAATAGGAAAATGTGAAACCAGCAGCAGATGTTGAGGAGCAAAAGGAGCTTAGAATTTATTCCGAATGTGGGAAGGAACCAGAGAACTTTAAGGGAAGGAGTGGTGGTGACACGGTGACACATGGTGAGTGTGGATGTTATTCTAAGCACAGTGAGAAACCAATGTGGCAGTCCCCATCGGCGGATCACTCTCGAGGAACAAAGAATGGTTTAGAGGCTTCTAAAGAACCCATGTGGTGCGTGCATGTGTGCTCAGGCATGTCTGACTCTTTGCGACCCCATGGACTGTAGCCCACCAGGCTCCTCTGTCCATGGCATTCTCCAGGCAAGAATACTAGAGTGGGTAGCCATTTCCTCCTCCAGGGGATCTTCCCAACCCGCACCTCCTGCAGCTCCTACATTGGCAGACAGATTCTTTACCACTGCGCCACCTGGGAAGCCAAAGGATCCAGAGTCACCCAAAAGTGACTCTGAGAACAGTAGGATGGAGGTACTCCTCTGTGGCAAGGACTTTGCATTTTAAGGGGGTTTCCAAAAGCTAACCACACCTCTTCTTTTTTCTCCTCCTTCTCTTTCTCCTTCTAAAATGAGTTCTTTCTTGTCTTTTACTGTTCCTTTTTTTAATTTTTTTAATAGCCATCACTTCTTGTTTCTCAGGTTAACAGGAACAAGAAACTCTCTTCTCTCTCTGATGATGTGAATATCATTTTTTTTTTCATTCATAGTTTGTTTCCTCCAAGTTGCTTTGTTCTATGTATCTGTTCTGATATCCATGTTTGATATTGGAGATTTTTTTCAAATGCTTAGTGATCCCCGACTGCCGCTCCACAGTTCAGTGCTGAGGACTGAGGAGGAGACAGGAAGCCCTATGGAAGCCGCGTGTGCAGGATGGCGTCTGTGACTGTATTGCGATCTAGTGCAATCACTGAGGGATACCTGGATTTCCTACTCTACTGTGGGGTACAGGCCTGGCTCTCAGCACTCTGGAATCTCAATGGGAAAGATTTATAGGGCTCTTAATAGTCAACACAGAACTTTCACATAGTTTCCAGTATTAATACAGAGTAGACTAGTCCAATGTTTAGCTATACCTAATGTCCCCCATTTCAAAGACCCTTATTCACTTTCTCCAGAGAATTGACTTTCATTATTCTTCCATGGGTAGGGAAAGGGCAGCATGCCAGCTATATGAAGTAGAAGGAGCTTGGGGTTTAACACTTAAGTAAGATTTTTAAGCCAGTCTGTTTTCAGCCCTTCATTTACCTTCCAAAAGTTCTGGGCCCTGCTCCTTTTTGGGAGGAGAGTAGGGTATAATGATAAAAATTTGTTTGTCTAAACCTCATTTATTGATAACAACTCTTCTAGCAACTAGCTTTAGAGATATTTCTAGCCTGTTCTACAATCACCCTTGAGACCACACAGCTTCCCCATTTTGGATACGCTTTTTCAAAATCTCATACCGGAAGGATGTGATGGGCAGTGCCTTGCCTGCTGTGACTGCTTTTCCCCATTAAAAATTCCATTTCCCCTACTTTATTTCATCAGTTCTAAGAATTTTTCATTTTTAATATGTCCAAAATGAGGATATACTTTATAATCAATGGCGTCTTAGATTTGAAAAATGTAAAATGAAGAACCTAGAAGCCACCTAGTCTGAAGGATCTTGGAATTGAGCTGGAATATGAGCAGTTTGAGGCTTCCCCAGGGGCTCAGTGGTAAAGAATCAGCCTGCAATGCAGGAGACCTGGTCCGATCCCCAGGTTGGAAAGATCCTCTGGAGAAGGGAATGGCTACCTACTCCAGTAAATATTCACTACAGGAAGACATCTCTTTTTAACAAGTCAGAGTTGGGGCTTCATCAAAATCACTCTCTCAAGGACTTTCAAGGTCACCTGGACAGCTGATGGGCACAGGTCTGCCTTTATACCCTGCCACATCCTTTGGAATCAAAGGCAAGCACAGTGGAAAGAAGAATGGGGTCCAGCAAAGCTACTTCCATCATAGCCTATACATGAACTGAGCAGGAAACTGACCATGGTAGCTTGGTTTCCCAAGCTTCACTCATGACCTCGCCTAATGACCTCCCCAGAAAGTACTATGGTATATTCTCAGGGAATCTGAGCCAAAAACTGTTCAGCTCACCTCGAGACCTGCATCAAGAGTGGCAGGACTGACATTTCTTTATACAGCTGAACTAGGACCTGCTAATCAGTTTCTAAAAATATATTTTTAGGGATATAACATAGTAAAACTAATTTCAAAGGAATGATTCATCCTAAACTAATCAGAAGTGAGGGCAGTGAGCTCTGTGAGCAGGGGAAGGATGTGTAATTGGGGCAGGGTACACATGGCTTCTAAGATTCAGGTAATGTAATGTCAAAAAACAAAAAACGGTGGGGGCAATTGCCTGCATAACGAGAATAAAAGCATTCCTCAAAGTCTACCTGTCCTGAAATCTTATCTCACTAGAGATATCTAGACCTCACTAGATGACCAGACCCTCTTCCAGTTTACCCATCATAAAATTCCTTCTCCAGAAGGCCTTTGTTGAGTGAACACTGGGAGTTCAGCCTTTCCGACCTGCAGTGTTAGTGATGGGCACAGGGGGGAGTTGGTACTGAGATGTCCTAATGAGTGGAATCAGGGATACTGGGATGCCAGGTCAGGTGGGGGAACAGGAAGTGGGACTACAGGGACTTTGAGGGCACTCCCATCAGCTCTGTCTAACGCTGTGACAGGTACTCACCGAACGGCCTTGACTCGATGCCACCGACCATCGTTGAATGAGCCATTCACCATGATGGATGCCACACCACTGCCCAGGTTATAGCTAAAGGTGTCAGAGAAGAACAAGACAGAACAGAACAAAGTACTGACACACAGGCAGACGGTCATTCATAAACGATTCTCGATGAGAAAGCTCTCTGGACCTCAGAAGGTAGTTTCTTTAACACAAAACAATGCTAAAAAGACAGTAGGTTCCCAAATTAGGCCATATTTTTTTATTTTTTTATTGTGGTAAAATTTACGATCAACCTTTTTTTTTTCTTGGCCATAGTGTGCAGCAAAGAGGGTCTTATTTCCCTGACCAGGTATCGAACCTCTGCCCCCTGCATTGGGAGCATGGAGTCTTAACCACTGGACCTCTACTGAAGTCCAGTCTTAATCATTTGTAAGTGTTCAGTTCAGTAGTGTTAAGTATATTCACATTGCTGAGCAATCAATTCAAGAACTTTTTCATCCTGTAAAATCGAAAATCTGTCCCATTAAACAACTTGCCATTTCCCCCTCCCCCAGTCCACGGCAACCACCATTTTACTTTCTCTTTCTGTAAATTTGACAATCCTAGGTACCTTATAGTAGAGTCAAACAGTTTATGTCTCTTCATAACTGGCTTTTTTCACTTACCATAATGCCCTCAGAGTTGATTTATTTTAGGCTCCATGTATACTATTACTGTATAAGGAAAAAGAACTTTATCATTTGTAATGTGTTGTACTAGGTTGAACAGTATCCCCCCAAAATTAATGAACACCCAGAATCTAAGTGAAAAGTGAAAGTGTTAGTCGCTCAGTTGTGTCCAACTCTTTGCAACCCCATAGACTGTAGCCCGCCAGGCTCCTCTGTCCGTGGGATCCTCCAGGTGAGAACACTAGAATGGGTTGCCATGCCCTCCTCCAGGGGATCTTCCCGACTCAGGCTTTGAACCTGGGTCCAGAAACTCAGAAAGTGAACTGATTTGGAAACAAGGTATTTGCATATGTAATTAGTTAAGAGGGTTTATATGGGGGTTATACGGGGTTAGGGAGGAAGTCATATGTGGTTATTGTTGCTGATTAGTTGCTAAGTCATGTTTGACTCTTTGCGACCCCGTGGACTATAACCTGCCAGAGTCCTATGACCATGGGATTCTCTAGGCAAGAATACTGGAATGGCAAGAATACTCCAGGAGAAGCTCCAGGAGAGCTTCCTGACCAGGGATCAAACACACATCTCCTGCACTGCAGGCAGATTCTTGACCACTGAGCCTCCTGGGAAGCCCCATTTGGGGTTGGTGAAGCCCTAAATCCAATATGACTAGTTTCCTTATAAAAAGAGGAAATTTTGACCCAGAGACAGAGACACACAAAAAACACTGAATGAAGATAGGGGCAGAGACTGGAATGATAACAGCAATAAGACAAGGAGCACCAAGGAGTGCCAGCGATCACCAGAACCTAGCAGAGAGTCACAGAGCAGACTTCCTCAGAGCCTCAGAAGGAAGCGACCCTGCAAGGCCTCCGGGCGGACTTCTCGCCTCTAGAACTGTGAGATAACACATGTCTATCGCCACCCAATTTGTGGTAATGTGTTATGGCAGTCTTCAGAAACGAATACATGTGTTTTCACTTTTCAAAAAAACGTAACAGAACAAAACATTGCACAGTAGGCTGAGTCCCGAAGAGTTTAGGGGAATTTGCCTAAAATCTCAAAGCCAAAGCATAGACTTGCACTGGGGCTCTTACCTGAGCCCCTCCCCCCGCCACATTTTCTTGGATAGCAGATCCACTCCGAAGCTTTCTGTTTTCTGTTTCAGTTGCCAGATACCCTGATATGCTAAGAGGATCAGACGACTTGCATATGTTGTTTACCAGAGAGAAATATCCCTCTTAGTCCAGTGTTCATTCAATTATTCTAATTTAATTAAATACAACAAATATTTAGTGAGTGACTATTCTAGGCTGGGCACTGAGCCAGCTGCATAGATCACCCCTTGATAATATAATAAAGCCAAGTAATCATGCTTTTGAAGGAAAATGCATTCCACCCAGACAACACTCTCCTCGTGTGGTAAGAGGACATGTCTCTCCTTTAGCTCATTGGCCAAGAAACAGGAAATTGAGAGGAAACTCGGATTAGTCACTGAGCTCTTCTATGCACTCAAGCCAACAAAAGAGCAAGAATAGAAAGCTTTGGCTTTTCCCAGGGAAAGCACTATGAGTCCTTTCTTTAACACTGGAGTCTCAAAGAAGCCACACAGCCCATCAACATTTAACCAAGAATAGAACTCGGGTGACTTGACAAACTCTGAGACAAAGCTGTTGCTCTGACCCAGAAAAATCCACTGTTTTCTAATGAATTTTCCCACATCAAGTGTCTCCTTGTATGAAGCAGCCTGGAGGTGGAATTTTCAGATTTCATTATTTAGTGGCCAAATGCTTGTTGAAGAAATGAATGAGTATAAAGCAAGGCTGAGAGCTGGTTGGCAGAAATACAGCTGAATTACTATGTGGGCTTTTACGAGAGCCAGCACGGGGTGATAAAGAACTGCTGCTGCTGCTGCTGCTAAGTCACTTCAGTCGTGTTCGACTCTGTGTGACCCCATAGACGGCAGCCCACCAGGCTCCCCCGCCCCTGGGATTCTCCAGGCAAGAACACTGGAGTGGGTTGCCATTTCCTTCTCCAGTGCATGAGAAGTCGCTCAGTCATGTCCGACCCTCAGCGATCCCATGGACTGCACCCTTCCAGGTTCCTCCATCCATGGGATTTTCCAGGCAAGAGTACTGGAGTGGGGTGCCATTGCCTTCTCTGAGAAAGAACCTAGACACTTGGATTAGAGGAATCTACCTAGATTCCCAGCCTTGCCAATTCCTAGCTCTGTGATCTTGGGCAATTTGTTCCATTTGTCTGGGCCTCAATTTTCTCATCTGTGAAATGGGTTAATAATACCTACCCTGAAGTATCTTAGGGAAGGTTCAGTAAGATAATATATATAAAGAGCATAGCACATAGTAGGAGCCAAGCAAATAACCCCATGCCTGTGTGCATGCTAAGTCACTTCAGCCGTGTCTGACTCTGTGTGACCCTGTGGACTGTAGCCCACCAGGTTCTTCTGTCCCTGGGATTCTCCAGGCAAGAATACTGGAGTGGGTTGCCATGCCCTTCTCCAGGGGATCTTCCTGACCCAGGCCTTGAACCTGCATCTTTTATGCTTTCTGCATTGGCAGGCAAGTTCTTTACCATTAGCGCCACATGGGAATACACGCAGTGCTTAATGCAGCTCGGATAGAGCATTGACAGTAGACCTAGAGGAACTAGCAATAGGAGAAAACTGCCACCCAGAGTTAAGCCTGTCAAGCCTTTCCTGGAAAAGTAGTCATGTGTGAAAGTGAACCAACAGGCTGTGAATATGTAACCAAAACACCCAGGAACACCCAGGTCTCAGAACAAGGTGACTTAGGTAGAACTGCAGCAGCACTAGACTGGAATGGGACTGTAACCCAGTGAATGGAAACATTTTCAGTTGTTTGGACAAAGGACGGGTTTTCTTCTTCTGTTCTCCAGCCTGTAACATGCCTGTTCTCAAGGAGCAAACACGGAACCCAGCAGACAGGAACCCAGTCACCACTGCAGGTTGGGGAGCGGCCCAGTTAGCTCATTGACGGCCTGACTCTCCAACCCCACCGACTTCCTCTCGGTTCTCGAATAAACTCCTGCTTGCCCAGACACCTGATATACATCCCCCTGGAATTTTTCTTTCTTTTAAATAATAATAAATGGCCAAGAACAGTGATCGCCTTTGTTGGGAGAGGGCATGAGGGAGCCTTCCTGGGTGTAGGAAATGTTCTGTTTTGTTCTGAGTGGATGTTAAAAAATGTATTGAGCTGTACACCTAATATTTGTACACTTAATTAAAAAAAAATTGAAGTATAATTGAATTAAAATGTTTTGTTAGTTTCTGTGCTGTGTTTAGTCACTCAGTCATGTCCAACTCTGTGACCCTATGGACTATAGCCTGCCAGGTCCCTCTGTCCATGGGATTCTCCAGGCAAGAACACCCGGAGTGGGTTCCCATGTCCTCCTCCACGGGATCTTCCCAACTTAGGGATCAAACCCAGCTCTCCTGCACCGCAGGTGGATTCTTTATGGTTTAAGCCACCAGGAAAGCCCAAGAATACTGGAGTGGGTAACCTGTCCCTACTCCAGGAAGAGAACCAGGGTCTCTTGCATTGTAGGCAGATACTTTATCAGCTGCTGCTGCTGCTGCTGCTAAGTCGCTTCACCAGCTAGTGTACAGCAAACTGATTCAGATAATATTATATGTATATATGTCTGATTTCAGATTCTTTTCCATTATAGGTTATTACAAGATATTGAATATAGTTCCCTGTACTGTAAAATAGGACTTTGTTGTTTATTTATTTATATATAGTATGTCTCTGTTGGGGCTTCCCTGGTAGCTCAGATGGTAAAGCTTCTGCCTACAATGCGGGAGACCTGGGTTCAATCCCTGGGTCGGGAAGATCCCCTGGAGAAGGAAATGGCAACCTACTCCAGTATTCTTGCCTGGAAAATACCATGGACTGAGGACCTGGTAGGCTACAATCCATGGGGAGTTTGGAATGTCTCTGTTAATTCCAAACTCCAAATTTATCCCTCCTACCCCCTTCCTTTGGTAACTGTAAGTTTGTTTTCTATGTGAGTCTATTTCTGTTTTGCAGATAAATTCATTTGCCTCATTTTTCTTTTAGATTCCATACATGAATGACAGCATATGACATTTGTCTTTCTCTGACTTACTTCACTGAGTTAAATCTCAACTTAAAAAAAAAAAGGTAAAAATATGTGAATGAATGAATAAATGCATGTCTGCTTTCTCTGCAATGTCCCGCGTACCTGGTGATCATGAATCAGTTATCTTGAACCCAGTTTACCTACTCAACATGGTGCACATGAAAGGCCAGGAGTCTGAGCACAAAGGTGGGCCACAGGTGAGGCCTCTTGGAAGCCACTTGACTGCCTCCATGTGGTGGCACTTATAATCGGTCGTGTCTCCTTTAAAGCATAGCACAGGGTACTTGGCTAATGTCAGACTGCTTCCCTTTTTCTGCTGCATGAAAATGTTATCAAAGTCACATGGACAATTAGCAGGTAATATCCCCAGCAAAGTGATATTTACACACCTAGTTTTATGCCCTATGAAAGTGAAAGTGAAGTCGCTCAGTCGTGTCCGACTCTTTGCGACCCCATGGACTATAGCCTATCAGTCTCCTCCATCCATGGGATTTTTCCAGGCAAGAGTGCTGGAGTGGATTGCCATTTCCTTCTCCAGGGGATCTTCTCGACCCAGGAATCGAACCCGGGTCTCCCACTGTGCAGGCAGACGCTTTACTGTCTGAGCCACCAGGGAAGCTAAAACAAAACAAAACAAACAACAAAAACCACACTCTCAGTTGAGCACTCTGATTCCCTTTCTTTAATTTAATTTGCACTCAAACCATGAATAATGTTTTTGTAGAAGTCCATTGCTTTTCTTTATTCTCTGGCAGAAGCACTTTGAGCACTAAATTAGCAAAAAGGACAAGCATTTAGGTGAAGAATGTTGACATTATCCATATTATCTTAGATTTCCTGTTGTTTGCTTTGAAATTGGATCAGACACTAAAACCTCAAAAGTGGTTGGTTCATCTACCCAATCAACAGGTTTACTCTCTAGGCTCCATTGATATAAGCTGCATGGCAGCAGTGCCTTATTCAAAATAATAACAATAACAATAGCAACAATAGCTAAATTTTATATGGTATATTGTGCCAGTTCCCTTACGTGAATTAACTCATTGGGTCCTCATGATTAACCCTTTCCTTTTGCAGAGGTCAGATAATCTGCAGGTGATCACGTGGCCGTGGGAATCAGGCATGTCTGACTCTGAAGCCCTGGTTTCTGACCATTCTAGACTCGGTTTCTCAGGGTGTGGCTCCTGGTATCTTCCAATCAGATTCTGGCACTCAGCAGGACCTCCTCCACCAGCATCTCCCGGTATGGGCCCAGGAATCCAGTAACCTCGGATGGGAGCCCTGCAGCTGACTCTGTGTATGTAGGATGACAACCTTAAACCACTGGCCACTCTCTGATACCTCTCCGCCCAGCCTCCCCCAGGGCTTCCGTACTTCTGAGCCGGGTGGATGATGTGGGGGGAATAGCTGCCCAGAGGAAGGAAATGCAGCGAAGCAGTCACGCCAGGTTCCAGGCCCAGGGATGAGCACAGATGTCTGTTCTGGGGTGTGGGGGCTGAGCGGGGGAGGGTGCCCTTTACTCAGAACTTGGCCAGAACTCCAGGCTTAAAAGAGAAATGTGGGACCAATTTCCAGAAACTCGAAAAAGAGTTGGTAACCAAAGAAACACATCGGGATGGAGTGGAGTTGTAAGAAGGGTGCCCAGAGGGCATGGGGGTCTGGCCCGGGCAGGGTGTGAGAACCAGCGGGAGCTGCAAGGCGGCCGGGAGGAAACTGAATTTCCCCGTCCAGCTGAGTTTTCGCTGGCGGTTTAGGGGGAAGTCGGGCCTCCCACCCACGGCTGAGCTACTGTTTCAGTTCCCTTTTCTGGGCACAATCAAGTACTTGAGGCCTTGGCGAGTTAACCACAGGAAAACCACAAGAAAATGGCTTTGCAGCAGCCAGCCTGAAACTGGGGTGTGAAGAGCTCAGCATTTGACCTTGGGGCCGCGGGGAAGGGGCGGAGGTGGTGCGAACTGCTCTCGGGCAGCCTCCAGCTTTCAACCACACTCTGCTCCCCAAAGTCCTCAACAACCATAGGGTCACATGACTGAGCATGCTCAGCTACGTAGGGGCAAGCATTGGACAAGGACATTTCCTTTCAAAATGTCCTTTATTCAAATTGCCAAGACTTCTATTCTTGTACCCTGGCTGTCTGCAAACCCAGCGCAGGACCCACTGAAGCCCCAGAACTCAGCCTTCTTCTTCTCTGTAGTTCCCTATCTCACCTTCATCTATTTCAACTCCAGTTAATTCCGTACCATTTAGTGAACACTTGTGCAGGTCACCAGGTAGGGGATTAAAGAAGGAAAAGTCAGAGAAATTCCTTCCCCCATGGTGCAGATGTCTAGAGAGCAAGCAGAGGTTTCAAACTGTAGCAGGCATCAGAATCACCGGGAGAAGCAGTTAACAGATTGCTGGGTCTCATCCCTAAAGTTTTTCTGGTTCAGTAGTTCACGGGTGTAGCCTAAAAATTTGTATATTTTTAACACGTTCCCAGATGATGCTGATGCTGCTGGTCCAGGGACCACACTTTGAGAAGCACAGTTCCAAACAAGATATTTCTACCCTCAAGTGAGGCTGTGTCATCACCATCTCTAGAGAAGCTCTTTCATATTATACAGCTGGCCCCTGCCCCTTGGGAATCTGGCTCCCACCCAGCTATCACCCAGCTTCTGGTGGTGAGATCTTGTCCTGGTAATTCTTTAGCTACTTTATAGCTTGTCATTGTTGTTCTTTAGCCTCTAAGTCATGTCCGATGCTTCTGTAACCCCTTGGACTGTAGCCCGCCAGCCTCCTCTGTCCATGGGATTTCCCAAGCAAGAATACTGGAGTGGGTTGCTATTGCCTTCTCCAGGGGATCTTCTCCAGTGACAAATCTGAAATAAACTCATGTAGAACTTTTGGAACTGTCTTATCCATCATCACCTGAGAAGCACTTATAAAAATACAAATGTGGGGTTGCTCTGTTGAGGTATGAGTTTGTGCTTTGTTCTTTGCAGTGGGAGATTGGAAAGCAGGCCGTCTCCTTCCCAAGGCTCCACAGGGATTAGGGAGCTGAGTCAGAATACAAAGCCAGGTCTCTCAGTTAAATCTTCAGATCTTCCTGAGCTGGTAAGCATTGAGCCAAATACTCATGTCCATGCTTGGCAGGATCAAAGTCCTCCTTCTACTTCCTCATTTGCAAGTGGGGAGTAGATGGCAATAACATACTAGTACAGTTCAGTTCAGTTCAGTCGCTCAGTCGTGTCCGACTCTTTGCAACCCCATGAATCGCAGCATGCCAGGCCTCCCTGTCCATCAACATCTCCCGGAGTTCAATCAGACTCACGTCCGTTGAGTCCGTGATGCCATCCAGCCATCTCATCCTCGGTCATCCCCTTCTCCTCCTGCCCCCAATCCCTCCCAACATCAGAGTCTTTTCCAGTGAGTCAACTCTTCGCATGAGGTGGCCAAAGTACTGGAGCTTCAGCTTTAGCATCATTCCTTCCAAAGAAATCCCAGGGCTAATCTCCTTCAGAATGGACTGATTGGATCTCCTTGCAGTCCAAGGGACTCTCAAGGGTCTTCTCCAACACCACAGGTCAAAAGCATCAATTCTTCGGTGCTCAGCTTTCTTCACAGTCCAACTCTCACATCCATACATGACCACAGGAAAAACCATAGCCTTGACTAGACAGACCTTAGTTGGCAAAGTAATGTCTCTGCTTTTGAATATGCTATCTAGGTTGGTCATAACTTTTCTTCCAAGGAGTAAGCGTCTTTTAATTTCATGGCTGCAGTCACCATCTGCAATGATTTTGGAGCCCAAAAAAATAAAGTCTGACAAATACAGACAAGTACAGGAGCCACAAAATTGTTCTCTAAGTTCAGTTCGGTCCAGTCACTCAGTTGTGTCCACTCTTGTGGCCAAATAATAAGCATTTTAGGCTTTGCCATACAGCTCCTGTTGAAACTACTCAAGTGCATCATGTCGCATGAAAGCAGTCATTGACAATGCATAAATAAATGAGGGTGGCAGTACTCCAATAAAATTTCACTTACAAAAATGGGAGGGTATGTGTGCTTAGTCGTGTCCAGCTCTTTGCGACCCTATGGACTACAGCCTGCCAGACTCCTCTGTCCATGGGATTCTCCAGGCGAGGATATTGGAGTGGGTTGCTATGCTTTCCTCTAGGGGTTCTTCCCAACCCAGGGATCAAACCCGCAGCACCTGTGGCTCCTGTACTGGCAGGTGGATTCTTTACCATTGAGCCACATTAAATAGGTAGGGGGCCAGGTATGGCCACCAGGCTGTAGTTGACCAAGTGCTGCTCTAGAGATGGACAGTGGAAAGAAAGACCAGGAGCCTCAAATTAACCTGGAGCTTCAGGCAACAGTTAATTCTGACTGACTGTGTTCTGGCTCCTCTGCAACCTCTGTTTGGCATGATCTGCACTGGCTGAGAAAAATCACAAGATTATGCTGTCGGCAGCCAGCGTAAGGGTTACCTGAACACCAGGGCTCCATCCCGAAGGCCCAAGGAAATGAAGTCACTGTTGGGTCTCATGGGGCTGTCTCCTCTCCACAGCAACAGGCCATCTTTGGCAGTTGTCTTAAACCGCATGAATGCGTTTGATCTTGATCCTGACACCCTGGAGGAAAGACACAAATCATTACACCAAATCAACCAGTCTCCAGCAACATCCATTTCTGAGTAATCCTGGTTTTCTCTGCCAGTTATAAAGATGGTCTAATGTTTCTGACACTATCAGGAGATTAAAAAAGGTATCACCACTATGAGCCATGCCATGGGTCTAGAAGTCTGAACTCCTCATTCTACATTGTGGAGTCTGTCTCTCTCCCCAAGTGTGGTGAAACACCACAGAGAGTTTTTGATGAGTGACAGATAAGCCAGTCCCTGGCCAATGTCACAGTCCCAGCCTGTCCCCCAACACACACCTCAGTCTTCCCTCCTTCCTGTCTTACCACTCACGAGCCCTTGGGAAAGTGTCCCCCAGTCCTCCAAAGGAAGTGGTTTACTTAATTAACAAGAGATTCGAATGCTCGAGGCTATGATTGTGGTTATGGAGGGCCATCTGTGGAGGTGATGTCCGTGAACGCAGAGAAGGAGTAACTGGACGGGGGCAGAGTGTCAGACAAGGAAGGTGCCTCAATGGGATAACAGTCTTGAGAGGTGTTGGGGCAGAGGCAGGGTGGAGTAGAACAGGAAGCTGAGAGGAAGGAAGGGGTGCTCAGGAAGGTCAGGTCCCAGTCCTACAGCCATGGCTGGGAATAAGATCACTGCTTATCGGTTCCTATCAATGTTGGGATATTCTCATTGATTCTTGGGAATAGACTAGTTCACAGATCCAGTTTCACTGGGAAGTGGCCAGTGTTTCATCCGATGAAGGGAGAAAAGCAACCATGAGGTCCTTAAATAAAAGGGGAGGTAAGAATAAATGCCATTTAATGTTGTTCTTCATAGGGTAAGATGGCTTTACTGGAAAAGTCCTGATCATTTTCCAGTCACGTGTCTGTCTAACGAACGTGGCCTGCAGCTGTAGAGTGCATTCAGTAGTGACCAGTGGAGGAGGCTTTTGTCTAAGGCTTCCCAGAGCCTGGGATAGACAGGAAGAGGTCAAGTGTGCTCTCCCCAGACACGGTCTCAGAGTGGTGAGTGAGGAGCAGGGTCCATGACACTGACAATTTCACCACCAGACCAGGTGCAGAGCAATCCAGCTCTGGGCTTTTCCCAGTCCTGTGTTCAAGGTTCCTTCCTTCCCTCATTTGCCTTGGATACACTGATTGGTACAAGTCAATCACACGATTCCATTTCTTTTGCAGTGATTGGTTTAGGGGTAGGTCTGTGACCCACTGTTGTCCAAATGAGATAAAGGAAATTTATCAGGAGGATTCTAGGAAAGTCTCTTCATTTCAAAGAGAGTCACATGAAAAAAAAGGGCTTTTTAAAAAATTGCACTGGATATTGCCATGATTTATAACTATTTAATGAGCATCTTAGGAACAGCTGTCTTATTACCATAAAGGGTATGATTATTGCAAAATATGCTGAGGATAACAAGGCAGGAAAATGAGTCATTGATAATACAATTGATTCTCTGAATTAATCAACCCAGGATCCAGACGAAGTCTAGACAGTTTGTTATATGAAATAATATTTACCGTTCACGTTTAAGACATTTTGAGCTGAGTTTTCTGTTGTGTGTGTGTGCGTGCACTCAGTTGCTTCAGTCATGTCTGACTCCTTGTGACTCTGCAGACTGTATAGCCAACCAGGCTCCTCTGTCCAGGGAATTCTTCAGGCAAGAATACTGGAGTGGGTTGCCATGCCCTTCTCCAGGGGAACTTCCAGACCCAGGGATCAAATGTGGGTCTCTTATGACTCCTGTATTGGCAGGTGGATTCTTTACCACTTGTGCTTCCTGGGAAGCCTGAGTTTTCTGTTACTTGCAGCCAAAGGCATCTAACAGAAACAGACTCTGAACCTGACTTCTATCTGCAGCTTTACACACCTGCATACACAGACGCAATCTATATATATACGCACACAGGTGTTATTGAGCTTTCTGCTTTGGGGCTCTGAACCTCCTACTTGCACCAAACCCTTCCACTCCCCCAAACGACCTGGCGCCCCTCACTAAGCATTACCCTCCTGGTTTCTGGGGACTGAACACCCCTCCATCTCTTGGGTGTAAGGACTTGAAGAAGGAAGAGGGTTTTTTGGCTGGGACTCCATTTTGCCTAAGGCCCACACAAGACAACTTCAATAAACACAACATGGGATTAGAGAAAGAAAGCCGGGTCTGTCTGGTTTGTGTTCAGAAACACCAGGGACATCCAATGCCCCAGAAAAATGTCTCTTAACCCCCTTTGTTCCTTGAAAATACACCAAATTCCACCCTAAGAACTGTGTGCCTTTGGCTTAAAGAGTTGCCTTATTCTGTGATGAGGCAATCAACCTGAGACAAGGAAAATATCCAGAATGGTTGTGCTGGCAGTAGGGTGGGGAGTGAAAGTGAAGTCGCTCAGTCGTGTCCGACTCTTCGCGACCCCATAGACTGTAGCCTACCAGGCTCCTCCGTCCATGGGATTCTCCAGGCAAGAGTACTGGAGTGGGGTGCCATTTCCTTCTCCAGGGGATCTTCCTGACCCAGGGATCGAACCCAGGTCTCCTGCAATGCAGGCAGACGCTTTAACTTCTGAGCCACCAGGGTCGGGAATGGTTCTCTCTAAACTACAAAGAGTGGAGGGGAAGGAAAAGAAAGAGAAAAGGGCAAACTGAAAGCACCAAAGCCGAGCTTCACTAGATTCACCACAGCCAGTCTTCCCCATGGGAAATAGCCTGATTAGGCTCTTCCAAACCAGGAGCTTCATAAGAACTGTGGTGCTGGAGAAGACTCTGGAGAGTCCTGTGGACTGCAAGGAGATCCAACGTCCATCCTAAAGGAAATCAGTCCTGAATATTCATTGGAAGGACTGATGTTGAAGCTGAAACTCCAATACTTTGGCCACCTGATGTGAAGAACTGACTCATCTGAAAAGACCCTGATACTGGGAAAGATTGAAGGTGAGAGGAAAAGGGGATGACAGAGAATGAGATGGCTGGATGGCATCACTGACTCAATGGACATGAGTTTGAGTAGACTCCGGGAGTTGGTGATGGACAGGGAGGCCTGGAGTGCTGCAGTCCATGGGGTCACAAAGAGTCGGACAGGACTGAGTGACTGAACTGAACTGAACTGAAACCAGGAGCTCGGACTCTAGAGCAGGGCTGGACTTTCAGTCACCAGCAATTAAAATTAAAAGATGCTGCGACGTGGGCATCTCTTTGGTCGTGCTGTTGTATCCATCTGAAGAGAGCCGAGAAGCCCCCCACCACCAAACTGGAAAGAGCCTGAAGAGGACAGTGGACTGCGCTGATGATGATTCAAAGTAGGACACGGACTTGGAGCGCTCTGCTTGGTTGGAGCCGTGCCAGAACCCTTCCACGCTGGCTCGAGGCAGACCATGGCCACAAAGTAGCATGAAATTGACTCCCCTGCCGGAAATCGTACGCATGTAACCCTGGCTTCAGGAGCATTGAGTTCTCACTGCTCCTCAAAGCCTGAGTATCAGAAATCCCAGGGCTGACCATTGTCCCTCTCTCCAGGCCCTTTGACCAGAAAGGGTCTGGGTTGTTGGTCATGAGGTGGGTTCAAAGGCTACATTTTTGTGGGGCTTTTTTTGTATGTGTTGTTTTGTTCTAGTTTCTATGTTTATTTTGTATGTTTTCTTCCCCTGGGACTACAGCTAAATTCTCCTGCCTTCTTGGAGAATTATCTTCTGGCATAGAAGATAAGGAAAAGCTCTGGGAAAGATAAAGAGAAACTGACCTCCCAGGAGATAAGGAAGGTGCTCGAGGGGTCTTCTTACCTCTTGAGAATATCTGGATTGTCATATGTCAGGTAACTGCGGCCGATAAACTGCGGGATCTCAATAGCTTCTGTGATTGCTGAGACAGAACAGAAAACGGAGGTTATGAGCTATGAGGCTCTCTTGACCCCAGCACTCCACCACGCGGCAGGAAAAGACAAAGAAAGCCAGCTCCCGGAAATGGGACATTTATCAACTTGGCAGCCCCTTCCTCTCGGCTGCACAGGCCCTTGGCCTGGTTTGGGATGACCTGGCCTGATTGCCTGGAGCTGGCGTCTCCCTGGTGGTCCCTCCCTGGGGCTGGCCGTCACTGTTATCTGCCTCAGCCCTACCGAGAAGGCCCTGCAATATACTGAACCTTGAATCATGCCCAGTTATTCCTGGAAGCTAAAGGGCAGGCCCTGGACCACGTGAGGAGCAGCTGGGGATAGCCCTAGAAGTTCTCCAAGGGAGGCAAACAGTCCCCCAACAAAATCCACCAGGATTTCTCTATTTGAAACCAACCTGGTCCAGAACCCATTCAGTCACAACCTCAGATACTGGTTAGTAATAGATAAGGCTTTGACTGTTTTTTGTGAAGCACCTTCTGGTGTTCTATTGACAAAATTTTTACCACGGACATACAAAGGAGCAGCAAGTATTGGGGAAGGGGAGGCTTGGGTGTTCCTATTTTATAGAAAAAGAAAATGAGGCACTTAATCATCAAGGATTTGCCCAAGATTATACAGCTAAGAGAGAAACAGACTATGAACCAAACTCCGGCCCCAGAAGTGTTTCCTTCTCATTACTTTGTTTTCTTGAGGAATCACCCTCGTCCACACAGTGAGTAAAGGAATAAGTTAAGTAGTAGCCTTTGGTGTCATGAATTAGGGACACTTTAGAGGATTTCTTCTAAAGAGATCACAGCAATATCACTTTCCTCTTTAGAAAGACAGAGAAATGGCAGTTTAGAAAGTTAAGGTAAAATGAATCTCATGTTCAAAGAAATGTGCAAAATGAGAGAAAATAAGCCAGCTTAAAAAAATAAGTCATAGTTTCACAAGATATATGGTTGGCACAAAGAAGACATTGAACTAAGGATGCTACATCCAGGAGAGAAAAAATGTGTAATTATCGACACTACAAATGATAGGAGAGTTTAAACTCAACTTTTACACATTAAAAAGAAGGGAGGAAGGAAAGAAAGAAAGAAAAGAAGGACGGAAGAAAGAAAAAAAAATAACAGTAAAACAGAAAACCCAGTGATATTGCATGTGTGCGCTCAGTCATGTCTGGACTCTGCAAGCCCATGGACTATAGCCTCCCAGGCTCCTCTGATTTTCCAGGCAAGAGTACTGGAATGGGTTGCCATTTCCTTCTCCAGGTATCTTCCCCACTCAGGGATCGAACTCGCCTCTCTGGCGTCTCCTGCCTTGGCAGGCGGATTCCTTACCACTGAGCCACCTGGGAAGGCCATAATGACACAGGACCCCCAAATAAAAGTTCCTGTGTTGGCAGGTCACCCACAGCATGCTGCTGTATTCTTCATAAAAAGAAAGAAAAAAAAAGGAAGGAAGAGAAAGAGAAGTTGGGGGAGGGAGAGAGTAAAAGAAAGAAAGAAAAGGAGAGGAAGGGAAGCAAACTTTTAAAGACAATTTTGAGGTAACTATCCAAGAACTTACTTTCTTGTCCTCTGAGGCAGCATGGCTCAGGACAAGGGGCTGTCGCCCCGGAGGGCGTTTTAGAGTCAGAAGTGAATGGCTCTTTAAGCTCAAATTCTGAGCTGCACCACCCTCTGGTTTAAGTGAGGAGGAGGAGGAAGGAAGAACAGGAAGCTGAGAGAAGAAAAAAGATGCAAAATGCCCCAAGGAGAAAGTTGGTGGGAAGAGAGAAGAAGAAGGGAAAGCAGATGTGAGAGGAGGAGAAAAGAGAATGTCAGAGAAGCAAAGGAGAAGAAGGTGTGGGAAAAAAACAACACGGAAACAAAGAGCCAAGCGGATGGCAGCCCCAGGCAGGGGATGCAGAGGGGAGGAAAAAGCTGTGGCTGGGGGGGAAGGCCAGGAGAAGCAAAAATATAGAAAGAAGAGGGTGAGAATGGGGTATAAAAAGCAAGAGTGGGGAAACGCAGGAGGACAGGGGAGCTCGTAGCTGGGCGGGCAGGCCCTGAATTGCCAGCTGCTGATGCCAGACAGGAGGAGAAGCCATCCCTCCCAGTCACTCTGGAGTCCCTGCTGGGTTTGGCTCAGCCCCAAGCAGGGCCCGTCCCTGCTGTTATTGGTCATGGACATGGGTCTGTGGCCGACAGTCATCATTCCCCTGCACTCCTGGAAATGATCAGGACGTGTTCTGCACCTGGACTCTCAAAGGGGTGTATGTGTGAGCCCCGTCCAGCTGCTGACTAAGCCCCCCCAGCTCAGGGCTTCCCAAGACCCAGCCAGGAGACAAGTGTGTTCCCAGGGCTGGCGATCTCGGTGGGAGGCTGCAACCCCTCTGAGAGGTGTGTCTCCTGTTACCCTCTGAAGGTGGCTGGCCGGCACTGGGCCCACAGCCTGGCCAGAGCCTGCCCTGGCACCAGCCCAGGGGCCGTCCCAGCTTCTCGGAGGACTCACTGTACTTACTGTTGAGGCAGTAGTTCCCACACTCTGCCAGATGCCAGCATGAAACAAACAGGGCAGGTCAGAATCTCACAGTCACTGTAAAATCCCAATTGCTGTGGTTGCAGATCGCTGGAAAGCGGCCTCGCACAGCCCCTGGGAAGCCCTGCAGGAACTCACATTCCTCTGAGGGAACGTGAATCCACTCGTTCCCCTCGTGAGAAACCGCTGGAAATCTTTTCTCTCAGCGTGGTTAGCACCAG
Organism: Aepyceros melampus; assembly: GCA_006408695.1. NCBI lineage: Eukaryota > Metazoa > Chordata > Mammalia > Artiodactyla > Bovidae > Aepyceros > Aepyceros melampus. The sequence continues at coordinate 255,147 of SJXQ01006580.1, forward strand.
ATCACCCAGCACACCTCCGCAGTTCTCGGCGCAGGAGCTGGGGTGCAGGTGGTGGGACCAGGAAGAACACCTCTGGGGCTCCCCTGACCTTGAACTGACAATGCCCACTTAATCTAAACCTGGAGAAACACTTCCTGGAGAGTTACTTACCTTGTCAATGACCACTACCTTTTCTTGGCTCCAGGCTACACGTAAAAAAGGAATGATAAGCCAGCCAGCTGCCTCTTTTCTCTCCACAGTGGAAAACATCACCCTAATTCCCACCCCACCCCTTTTACAAGGTTCCAATCTTGTGATTAATAAAGAGCAGGGGAACACTCTAGAAATGACACCACTGAACACAGACATGGTGAAAATGTACTCCGTGTCATCAGTATATATGGATAAATATTAATTCCATCCTAAAACATTACAGTTAGAAGTAACCATCTAGTCCTTTCTAGCCTTTTGCAGTTTGTTTAAATATTGTAAGCACAAGTATATTTTATCCTAACCCTTTATATCTAATTTCTTCTACACTGTCTTTTTTTTTTTTTTTTGTCCTGTGGCAAAGGCACTACTCAAAGACTGTTTTTGGTGCTTCCTCACATTTATACCTAAAAGCTTGAGACATCTGATGACAAAATGAATAGCCAGCCTGTAAGCCAGGCAAATTTTCCACTTCAGGGACTTGAAATTCCCAATGGACTATAAAGAGTGGAGGAAAACTTGCTGGCTCCTTCACACAGTCCCAGGACCAGTGAAGGAAGGACCTGGAGTTGTAACCTAGCTTTTCCAGCAGCCAAGACTCCTCCCCACAACCTCCTGAGCAATGGCAATCCAGTCCCAGGAACTGGACTGAATTTCCAGGGTGGGCAGCTCTCTCGTCCACAAGCAGCACTCTCCCTCGCTGGACAGCTCTGCTTAGAACAGCCATCCTGCTCCCATGAAGCTGACTCTGCAGCCACAAAGTAATAGCTAAGAAATCATTTTCTACATTACCAGCCTTCAACTATCTGAAAAATCAACATCCAGGCTGAATGCCTACAAATTTTCCATTGGTTAAGGATACACCATCCCAAGAAAAGAAATTCCCTATAGTATGCACAATTTATATGTTTTATGAATTTGTGTTTTTTCATACTGAGTATTCTTAAATTACAGCTCATACTTAATGAAGCTACTTTTATTTTTTTAATGCTCTGGGACTTCCCCCCGTCCCCCAATCAGACTCAGCAATTTGATATGAATTTACTAAATACGCTGTGAAGTGTCTAGAATGTGGTCAATCATTATGAGTCAGGCAGGTTCCCATCTTTGAGGACTGTGCGTCCCTGACAAATACGTGACCTAAGCCAGTGGCTTTTGGTGTTGGTAGTGAGTGGAACTTCAGCTGCTGCAGAGAAACACTCCCATCTAGTGGCCTGAATGGTCCTGCACCATCTGAATCAGAAATTCTCAATTATCTGGGAAGGGAAAGGAAGGGGGTACCATCAGAGCTCAGTCCTTTCCCAAGTGACCTGTCTGCCATGGGCTGGGGGAAACCCTGGAGGAAACAGCTGCATCCTACACCCTTGTCTTGGACACTCAGAACATATCAAAAGCTCTGAGAAGTCCCTCAGAAGAAGCGATGGTTTACCCAGGATTACTCAGTCTTATTTGAGGCTCAGATGGTGAAGAATCTGCCTACAGTGCAGGAGACCTGGGTTTGATCCCCAGACTGGGAAGTTCCCCTGAAGAAGGGAGTGACAACCCACTCCAGTATTCTGGCCTGGAGAATTCCATGGACAGAGGAGCCTGGAAGGCTACAGTCCATGGAGTCCCAAAGAGTCAGACATGACTGAGCGACTCACTTTATAGACCACAGAATCCCCTCCCATTCTGCGCGTGTGAATGTTATATTGTCTGTCTCTCTGTGCAAGCACAAAACAGACATCAGTATTCTTTAGAACTTAAACTTTCACCTGTGCTTTGTGAAACTCTGCTTTCCCTTGTCAGTAACTTAGATACAAGAGCTCTTAACTGCCTGGGACACAAAATGGGCAAATTTGGATAAGAGTAGAGAGAAAGAAGAAAGAAATTTCTAAGGATGGGGAGTATCAGCTTTCTGACACCGCTCCGGTGAGATGAGAAAGGGACCTCAGGGCTGGGCTGCAGCATGGGGTGCTGAGGATTGTGGCAGAAGAAGGCACACGAGAGTGAGAACCCCAGATGCAAGGTGAGGGGACCACTGCGCCTTATGGTTTCTGCTGGTATCTGAAGTTGTGGCTGGGACCCTGAAGGCCTTCCAGCTTCTCCAGCCCCAGCTGGGGACACAGAGGCTCACTTTCCTGCAGCTCTGTGGCAGCCTGGTGCCCACCTCCATCTGGGCTCAGACTCTGCTCCAGCCTCTGAAGTCGCAGAGACAAAGGGTGGGACAGGGCTCTCAAGACCCTCTTAATGATCTGATGGTCTGAGAGCCCGGAATCTCCCCAGCCCCAGCCCTCCCGTACTACCAAGAGTTGAGAACAAGTGTCTAGTCTCCCGAGTAGGGCTCCAGTGGAACTCCTCACTGAGGAGGGTAGAGAGAACCAGACTCACTGAACATCCCCAGAATGAACTTCCTGCTGGAGAAGGTGCCCCTTGGTATGGACTGAGTGGGGCCTGACCTTGGGGGTTTCTCCGACATGCTGCACACTGTAAAAGGGTGGTTTAACATCTGTGGGAGACACTAGGGAACACGTTTGTGCTTTTGAAGCATGATCTGTTCATCAAGAAGGGGAAAGCTTGTAAATATATAAGGGTGAGAAGCATCTTATTGGATCAGGTGGGATTCTCTTTGATAACCAAGGATGGCTCTTAACCAGTCTTTGTCTTTCCCGCTAAGAATATATCCCAACTTTTAGACTGTTCTTTGCTTCTCTGTGGAACAGTATAGTTTGCCAGCTCTCTTTCCTTTCTTTCTGACACTTATCCAGGACTAGAAGCTTATTGAACAATCACAGCAGTCTGTATGGGAACTGTGTACCTCTATGTGCCCGCTGCGGCCTGAAAACTTGTCCTTAACAGCCCTAACCTGTACCCACAGTTCCGTTAATCCTCCCAAGCCATATAGCAGGAGAAGAAATTACATGATACAGGCCATGCCTCCTATGTATGAATCTTCCTAGGACTGGCAACAATTGCCCTTTTGCCAGAAATGCCCTATTTCAAAGCACGAGGAAATGCTGATGCAATGTGAAAGCAGCTGATGCTCTGAGTTTTAGTCTTGGTTGTAGCCTAGGATGTTGCAGAAAAAAGGGGTCTAAATGCCACCTAGACCACCCCCACACTGCCACTGCCCAATCTCTTGGATCTTGCCAGAAGGCCCAGGTCCTTATCAGCGATATGACTTTCACTTTGGAGAGGGTATATTTCTCACTGAACCTGAACCTATAGTTGCAAAGCTCTTTACATCTATATGGTTAATGTTCTGTAACAGGAAACAAGGGTTACCAAGATACCAAGTTTCTTTCTATTTAATTCCAGAAGGTAAATGTTCATTTAATCCTAGACTTTACATATTGACCCTTAGTGTTAGCATCTAAGGCAGGAGCAAGCTTGCATTTGCCTGTGGTAAAACTGGAGACTTAGGAGATTCAAATGCTGATGTGTGAAATCAAGATCCAATTTTCTGAATGAACAGGCCACTCTTGGGCTAAATCTCTCCAAGTACCTGCTGTTAGCTAAACAGTGATTTCCTTGTTAGCTTTATAATCAGGATTATTCACAAACGGCTCAGTTCCTCTTCTTTAGGGGTTCATCACTAGAGTGAGCTACATTTGCAAACTTATTTCATATGATTTGCCGTGAGGGTTTCAAAATTCATTTCAATATAATGCTACTTAATTTTCCAACTGGCTAATTGGCATCTTTCATATTTTCCAAGACTGCTGCAAACAACTTCTCCTAGCACTCCATATACTGAAATATCTACCTGTAGTCTACAGTTTTCCTCTAAGCTCTACTTCTGAGAACAATCAAAAACCTGGAAAAAAAATAGGAAAGAGAGAGAGAGAGAGAGCAGTGCTTCACTTAGGACTGCTGCCTTCTTGCCTTCAGGCCTGTATGCCTTTTTTTGTTAGTTCCTGGAGAGGTGAGGCCTCCCTGACATTCTAAAAAGGTCCATATGGCTCACCGTGGTGCAGCTGCATGCTGTGGGCCTCTTCTAGACCCTACCCTGGCCTCTGCCTCCCTTGAGCAGGCGTGGAAAACAGTCCGGCAGGACCTGCAATCTGGGATCTGCTCTGCTTTCTGACAAGGGCAAGTTGGAAGTTAAGTGCTCACAGCACCTGCTGGTGGGTTTTATTTTTCTCACCAAGAATAATAATGGCTTGTTGTTATTGTTCAGTTGCTCAGTCATGTTCAACTCTTTGTGACCCCATGGATTGCAGCACGCCAGGCTTCCCTGTCCTTCACCATCTCCCAGAGCTTGCTCAAACTCATGTCCATGGAGTTGATGATGCCATCCAACTGTCTCATCCTCTGTCACCCCCTTCTCTTCCTGCTCTCAATCTTCCCCAGCATCAGAGTCTTTTCCAGTGAGTTGGCTCTTTGAATCAGGTGGCCTAAGTACTACAGCTTCAGCTTCAGCATCAGATAATGGATAATGGGTGCTATTGTTACTTACTAGGTATTCTTCTGAGAAATATGAGTACTGCTTCATTCCTCTTCTAAGGAATACACATTGCCTTCTGTAAGCTACACTACCATTCTCTGAGTTAAACAATATCGCTGTATTATTCTCATTTTACAGATGAAAAAACTGAGGTACAGAGGAAACAGATACAGCCTGGAAAACAGCAATCTGCAGAAGGTTGTTCATATTCTAGCTTGTAGCAACTAATGTGCAAGTCATATTGTGCCATACTTAGCAAGAGTTCTCTTTGTAGCATTCACAGGTAGGAGTCAAAAATATTTTTCAAAATATTTATCAGTCTATAAAGCCCAGGCATTCACCTGTCAGGATAGGCTCTGGGAGAGGGCTCAGATCAGTGGTCCTGGAAACCACCCCCGCCCTCAATATTATGAATTAACCCTTTGATTCTAGACCAGGGGGCAATTCTCAGAGAAGGAGCCATAGTAGCTGTGAGGGGGAGCTATTTACTTACTCTTTACAGAAGTATTTCAGCATTTAATTCTTATTAAATGGGGACTTCCCTGGTGGCTCAGACGGTAAAGCGTCTGTCTACAATGAGGGAGACCTGGGTTCGATCCCTGGGTCGGGAAGATTCCCTGGAGAAGGAAATGGCAACTCACTCCAGTTCTCTTGCCTGGAAAATCCCATGGACGGAGGAGCTTGGTGCAGGCTACTGTCCATGGGGTCGCAGAGAGTCTGCCCTCAATATTATGAATTAACCCTTTGATTCTAGAAGATGGGGCAATTCTCAGAGAAGCAGCCATAGCAGCTGTGAGGGGGAGCTATTTACTTACTCTTTACAGAAGTATTTCAGCATTTTAATTCTTATTAAATAGTTAAAGTAGTTTATATATATATATATAATTAATCATCTGGGTTTCCCTGGTGACTCAGCTGGTAAAGAATCATCTAATATGCTGTTGACATCGTTAATAAAAATAAACAGTATGGCTGTCTCAGGGTAATCAACTGGTCCTTTAAGACTGGCAATCTCCGAAACAGTTTGTCCATTCCCTCTACTCCAGGAAGCAGTTCCCCAGCACATGTGCACACGCACACACACACACACACACACACAGTGTACCTTTCTGGCAGTGCAGCCCCTCGAAGCCCAAGGGGCAGTCACACTCATAGCCCTCCTTCCTGGGTCGGCAGCTGCCCCCATGGGCACAGGGGGACCCCACGCAGGGGTGGGCGGCATTCTCCACGTTCACGCCCCACGTGAAGTCATGCTTCACGTGGATGGTCCGGTCATTCAGGATGATCTTAGGAAAGAAAACATAAAGAAATTCAGGGATTCAGAATCAGCTCTGGAGTCTTCTACAGCTTCCCTCAGCACACCAACCTGAACTACGCTTGGAGTCGGGGGGAGCTTTAAAAATAAAAAGAGAAAGTCTGGTTACTGCTTTTAGAGTTCTGTGAATGACGCAGGAATGGAAGTGACTACATTTGGTGCTTGGGAGAATCTGCATCAGGTACAAGACTAAACAAGCAACTTCCTCTGGTTCTGGAAAACCTGGCCACTCAGAGCAATCATAAAGAAGAACCAATTACTACAAAATTTGGTTTCTAATGCTGTATACTGGAATCATGGGAGGTGAGGGGGTTAAGAAATATACTCATGCCCAAGCCCCACCCAGATCAACTGAACCAGAATTTCTGTGGGTGAAACTGAGTCACCAGTAAGTTTAAAGAAACATTCCAGGCGATTCTAAGATACAGCCAAGGCTGAGACATGTGGCTAAAACGCAGAGTAGGGAAGAATACAACACAAAATGTCACAGAGGCAGGAATCCAAGGTGGGGCAGGGGGCGGTGATTGAGTCTGGAGGTGGTGGAAATGTACTGCTGTGTCTTCCTGGCTACTATTCTCTGCAGCCTCCTCCAGCTCCATCAACACAGTCTCTCCAACTGCCCCCCTCCCTCCTGCTTCCTCCTTCCCCAGCACTCCGGAATCCCCACCTCTCCACATCCTCTTCCCCGGAGGGAAACTCAGGTCACATTCTTAGCTCTGCTGTGCATGTTCACCAGGACAGACAGCTCTTTGATTTCACCCCTTTTCCCTGCAATGGGGCTTTAGTAGAACTGATGAATTATAGAGCAAGGTCACTGCGCTCCCTGACTCCAAATAAACAAACTGTGCATTGGCCCTGAGCTGTGGGTGTTTCAGGTTCTTCAGGCTTTGCAGAACTCAGACAGAGAGTGTGTCTCCTAGGGTAACCTCCAGCGTGCAGGGGATCCTAAGAGGTTAGCAAGGGTACTTCTGGCCACTCATCCAAGTGTCCACAGGTTTCTCTAGTTTTTGGAGAGTCAGGAAAGCTGGGAGAAACCTTTCTCCAGGCATGCCACTCAGAATCTACCAGAGAAGAGCAGGAATCTTTCCACACTCTCCCCCTTTCTTGCTGTGAGTGACGACTGTAAACCCGAGTCATGAGAAATTGAACAAGGCAAGTGCCATGACTAGGTTGGGGCTTCCATGGTGGCTCAGATGGTAAAGAATCTGCCTGCAAGGTGGGAGACCTGGGTTTGATCCCTGGGTTGGAAGATCCCCTGAAGAAGGCAATGGCTACCCACTCCACTATTCTTGCCTGGAGAATTCCATGGACGGAGGAGCCTGGCAGGCTACAGTCCATGAGGTCACAAAGAGTTGGGACACAATTGAGCGACTAACCCTTTGACTTTCTCTTACTGACTGGGTCACTGGGAGAGGAGGGGGCTTTTCCAGGAAGTAAGGAGGAAAGGCTTGTATGTGTTGTGTGAAGAGAGCAAAGCCTGACATGTTCAGAAGGAAGATGAAGCCTCTCAGCAGCTCAGCTTACTTCCTAAGTTAGAATTTCAAACCCGTGATTTCACATGGCCAGTCCCACTCACGGGGGAGACAATGGTCTGAACTGAGGTGTCACTGACCCCACAGTCCAGCAGCAAAGGGAAGCACAGCAGGGTGAGGAAACATGGACTGGGCCCCTTTTCTGGGCCCCACACTGGGATACAGAGAAGGACAGAGTCCCTCGGCCCCTTCTCAGAGCCCAGCTGTGCAAATCCTGAGAGGACCTCCTCTCACTGCCCCTCCACCTCCTTAGCGCCTCCCGTACTTTGCCTCAGATTCCCCTCAGGATCGGTGGCCCCCATTCCTTCACTGGTTGCCAAGAGAAATAGGACTTGGCTGACATCCAGGAACCGGATGTGTTTTTCTTCAAATCCTCCTTTCCTCATGTTTAGTGGTCCTGGAACTCTGGGTTGGTGGGTCAGCTTACACGTCTGTGGTAGACAGAACATAATCTCATGACTGGAGAGATCTCGGGCAGCCCCGAGAGAAGGAACATGCGACAGATATGAATGGGGTTGGTGTCTGTCTCTCACTAGCTGAGTGGATTTTTTTTTTTCTCGAACCTTCTATGGAAGGACTCTAATCTGTGCTCTTAAGAGTTTGGTTACATGAATGATGAACAACCATTACAACAGGGTGGTGGGGATGGAAGTGGAGGCAGCAAAAACAATTGGGTCTTGCCCTGAGCAAAAAGCCAAGTGACCCCAAAGAGAAGCAGGAGTCACTAGGAGACTCCATCCATTCCCTTCCCTTTTTTACAAGTGTCTGCAGTGACCTGGTGCAATTGCCCCCTCAACAATACTAGGATATTCTAAGTAGATTCATTGTAAAAATTCATCTTCATTGAGTTGCATTCACGAGATGTCCGCTGGGCACAGCTGGGAGCAGATGCTATAAGAAAGCAGGTTGGAAAGGTATGCTCTGAGAATTAAAAGATATAATTTAAAAAATGTTAGAACTTCCTCAAGGCTTCTTTCTAGGGTAAAGCAGTTTGTACTGATCACAGTTCTCAATTCCATTGTCGGTAGTCAAAGTCACACCATGCACTCGAGCCTGTACCTTCTGGATGCTCCCACTGAATGGCTTGAGGATGCCCGAGTTCTTCTTCACATCATCATAATTGGGGACCCCACCAATGAAAATGTCCGAGTTGCACTTAATCTGGGTGAAGCCTCCCTGCCAACAGATTAAAAACAAAACACGGTATAACCAACTGTGCCTCTGGTTCCCTGTCAGGGAACAAATGGCTGAGGCAGTCTCAAGACTCATCATGACAATTCTTATACATATTGGCCTGACCTTTGTCTTGTTTTTCATTACTGCTTACCACCTTTTTGATTTTTTGTAAATTTCTGGACATTTCTGAGATCCATTGTCTAGAAAATGCAAGCGAATATGGTAGACCATTACATCATCGGTATCACTCTCTCTCTGCAGGAAGGTTACCTATAACCTGTCAGTCTCAAGTAGGGCCATGTAACTTGCTTTGGTCAACAAATGAGCAGGTGAGAAATGAATCATTTCTGGGCAGAGTCTTTCAGAGGAGGAGTAGTTCACTATGCCCTGTTCCTCTACCCCTATTTCCAGAGGTCCCCAACTTCCAGGATCTAATGCCTGATGATCTGAGATGGAGCTGATGTAATAACAATAGAAATAAAGTGCACAATAAATGTAATGTGCTTGAATAATCTTGAAACCATCCCTACCCTCCCACCCCTCTTCCGTGGAAAAATTGTCTTCCATGAAAGTGGACCCTGGTGCCAAAAATGTTGGGGATCACTGTTATTCCTTCAGCCTGGGTCTCAGATTAAGGCTGCAGCTGACTGTTGATGGACATGTAATGTGAATAAGAAATAAACCCTCATTATAAGCTGCTGCTATTTGGGGCGTACGTGTGCCTGAGCCTCTCCTGGCAACTGACATCCCACTGTTTTAGCACTTTGCCTAGATTTGGATACATGATTCAAATTCCAGTACAGCACTTATTGATATATTAACTAATGGTAAAGGCAGGATTTCTTTAGGCCAAGAGAAATGGGAAAGCATGGTGAGTAGGAGGCATTCCTTGTTATCATACACAAAGGGCAGAGAAATTCCTTCCAGATTCTTAGAGACCCCCACTGTCAATCCCCCAAAGCTTCTCTTGCTTCTCGTCATTTCAACAGCCTAAACCCAACGGCTGGGCTAGATAACAACCTGTGTGTGAGATTTAATGTCTAAACTCCTTCAAACATCTTAAGCAAAATGTTAAAATGCCCTAAGATAACGTGTAAATTTGAGACCTCTGGGTATGAACACATTTGGGGTAACATAAGTTATTGTTTTCTTTGATTTATGGTCAAAAGAAACACAAAATGTAGCAGGATTCAATTATTTCACAACTACTATTAGGTACCTACCATGTCCCAGGTGCTAAGTGGTACACAAACCACAGTAAATAAGCAAGCCCAGGTCCCTGCCCTCCAGGGGCTTACACTGTGGGGCAACACAGACAAGTAAACGGGCAGGTGAGATAAGCCCTGTGAGGACTGCCCAGGTGACTATGGGGGCACCTGGCAGGGATAGGCATCTCATACTCTGCTTCAGAATTAGGGAGTGGCAGGTGAAGCAGGAAGAGTCAAAACTGAGTCTCAGAAACTGGCTGGAGTCAGAGGTTGGAGGGCATGTTAGGTACAGGGCAAAGGCAAGGAGGGACCACATCACACATGGATAGAAGCTTACATCTCACCAAAAGAACAATGAGTTTTCAGCAAGAGAGAGAGTAATCAGTGTTTTAGGACTATCATTGGCCAGAGGGAGGAGAATGGATTGGGGGTCCAGTCGGGGTGGAGAAGAGGAGACAGGGGAGCAGAGAGGAGGACGCTCCATCTAGGGGAGTGCTCAGAGTGGCTGAGTCCAGCCAGGTAACAGCAGAGAGGTCTCGTAGTAGCCAGACTGAACTGCCTTCTGTCAATAACCTTCAGGCAGCTTTGAAGGTTCTTATTTAACTGATGGGGATGCGGGGAATCATCAGAGGCAATTTCAGGAATCCTTGTGGATTAGGGAGCCAGGCAGGAGCTGTCAGGACACACCCACAGAGACCCATCGTCATCATGTCTTTAAAATAAAATAAAATACTAGGAGGAAAAGAGGAGGGCTGCAAGGTCAAACGGACTTCAGAGAAGCAGGCTGTTTTGAAAACACTTGGGAGTTTCTTGGCTGTGTCAGGCAAACTGGGTGGGGTCTTGTGGGGTGACAGAAGTCTCTTTTGGCTCCTCATCAAAGTCCTCCCCCTGCTCTCGGCTCCCCAACACGCCTCCACCACCACCACCTGAAGTGGACAAAAGGCGGGGCTGCAATGAGACCACAGGAGGGAAGCAAACAGACCCACCAAAGTGAGGCGCTCAGTGCCTGGATCCGCCATTTCCGTTAAGCTGAGAGTGGCTGGAAAACCTGAGTAAACCCCCTGATGGGGTTTTCTGAAGCCCTGGGAGCACTGCCCCTTTGAGTTTGCACAGCTTGACTCATCCTGGGCTGCGGGTGTTTCTCAGTGCAGCCAGCTGAGCAACGTGATGTCGGGTGTGGTTTGGACATTTAGGGGCTGGCTTACCTCCAGCGTATCCTGTAACCCCTGTCCCCCTCCTTCTCTAAGCTCTAAGACCACTATCCTCGTTGACCAAGCCTCTGAACAGGGTATAACAGCTGTGAGGCAGAGACCCCTGGGGGGCGATCTGATTAAGGTTTAACTCACCGAGATCAAGCATGGGTCTTCCCACTCTGGTCTCAGGGAGGCCTCCCAAGAACCACCCTCAGATGCACACAGAACAGCCACGCCTTCCCTCCTACCTGCTTACACTGCTTTCCCGGTGGACAGCTCCATCCATTCAAAAAGCCGATAAAGAGGACACTGGTGCTACCAGTTCTGGTGTGGCAGTAACAGAACCCGAGGTGTGTGGTTTCTACTCTTGTGTTGTCTCTTCACTACAGGATATCAAGGGTAAATATTGTGTCCCAAATAGTTCCTTATTTATAATCAAAGGTCTTAACCCTACTATTTACAAACACGCCCATCCTGTTTTTGTTACTGTTGTACAGATGTTGGTAGTTAAGGCCTAGAGTGATATAGTGCTTTTGTGAATTTATATTAAGTCAACACACAGTCAGATCTACACCTCTGAACTTCTAATTCTGTCTCGGACTAAAATCAGCTGTTTTCTGGACTGTAGGAAAGTGACTCCCATTCGTGCTTTAAAATCCATTTTCCTTTATACATCTTCCTTCCTACCTACCCTACTTTCTCTTTCTTCCTTCTTTCCATCTTGCCTTCCTTCCTAAAATATATATGGGACATTTTCTAGGGTACTTGCCTCTTGAAGCAGAGCCCAGGTTGGGATTTTTCTGATTTCTAAGGAGGCCCTTGATTCTCACAGGACCTTCCACCACTGCCGTCCCTGAAGCTGCCTTCCTGATAAGTTGCCTTCTTACTCCCCTCCTCAACCAAGATCTCCTTCCCCACCAAGAGTCCCTTTTCTTTCCCTTTCTTTATTTTCCTATCAATTCATTTTCTTATCAGAACAGTCACATTCATCAATACCTTCTTTAAATCTGTGATGCACACAATGAAGACTGTTTAATTAGAATCCTGGCAAATCTGAGGTCTCTTCTGTTTTTAGGGGTCTGTAAATTTCACGTGTGTACAGAATGCTAATAGGTTGTAATTTAAAACAGCAGGAGAAGGTGATGACAGAGGATGAGATGGTTGGATGGCATCACGGACTCGATGGACATGAGTTTGATCAGGCTCAAGGAGTTGATGATGGACAGGAAAACCTGGTGTGCTGCAGTACACAGGGTCGCAGAGCTGGACATGACTGAATGACTGAACTGAACTGAGTACACTATTAGCAATAATAATAAGTAAAGCTACACAACACTGATCATATGCCGGGTTCTGTGGCATTTGAGAAATACAGTTATTCTAATTCTCACAACCTTATAATGCAGTGCTATTATTATAACGATTACCCTATTTTTTTAGATGCAAAGACACCATCTTGGGAGATCAAGTGATCAGACTGGTCTGAGCTCACATCACTGATAAGGAACGGAGCTAGATTCTGGAGCCTAGGTGTCTGGTTTCAGAGTCTTTGTTCTTGTCAGATGTGTGATCACACCCCCACCCCCCTCACTGGCTCTGCCTTGGAGCTGTGTTCTGATCTACCTTATACAGCAATGTGAACAAAGCTATGGGTCGGCAGGGAGACGTGGAGCGGGTGGGCAGTTCTGTGAGTGACACCGGTATTAGCTCATTCCCCTATGAAGTCCCCTATTATTATCAATCCTATTCCTGGTTGAGGAACTGCAAAGCTAAAGAACTCATCCAGTGGGAAGCTCGGCTGTTAACCCAGGTAAACTGGCACCAGAGTGCATGTGATTAACCACTGTGCTGGTGCTTTCGTCTGCAGGACAGGAAGGAAAGAGTAACCTTGCTCACGCGCGTCATGAGGAGGGATGTCCCTCTTACCTCTGCCATCCCCTCCACCGCCTTCTGCTTATCCACCTGCAAGATGCCATTCTTTGCTGTGCGGGACACACGCAGCTCGTGCCAGTGGCCCAGGGTGAGGGGCTCTTCACTCCTGTCGAGGGAAGGAAATGAACATGTGTTAACATCACTGGCGTTACAGAAAATGTCCACCAATCTGGCTCTGTAGCACGCCAACCTTCAGCACCTCGTCCTGTCCAGCAAAGAGAAGAACCTCATTCCTCCTTGTTAAACACAGCAGGGCTAGCTCCGTTTACTGGACTCCTTCATGGGAGGAGTATCTCACTTATCATTTTACTTATTCCTTATCACAAGTATGAAATGGGGATAGGATTAGTCTGGTTTTCAAGATAAGGGGGTAAAATATGATCAAAGTTGCATGAAATCTTTGAAGAAGAGAAAACTATATAGGCTACGATGTAAAGCAGATTCCTTGATGTAATGATGTCTGTAGCATCCTTTAAAATGCATAAAAAATAAGATGGATGGATGGGGGAATATAAGAATGAATAGACACATGATAAAGTAACTACAGCAGAATGCTAACTCTAGACAGCAGGTGGTGGGTCTCAGGTTTACTGCACAATTCGTTCAACTTTGCTATATGTTTGAAGTGTTTCATAACAAAATATTTGGGAGGCAGATTTCATGTTTTCTGATATTGTGAAAAAAATTAAAAGTACTTTAAAAATTCAATTATTAATTCAAGATGGAAGCACTTGAAGTTTAAATGATATTGGTAAGAGTTTTACATGTTACATTTTACAGCAAAGTGTGTAAAAGGAGTATAATTATTGCATTTGTGTTTCTAAAGATGTATATATATAGTTCCTGGCCTTCTCTGAACCTCCCAATTATTCTGTGGTCCTGGATCATCTTTAGAAACCCACCAGGAATACCAATTGGCACAATTACTGAAAGGTCTCCACCTCCTCACTTGATTTTTCGCTCTGGCAAATGCTTTTGCCATTTGTCCTTAGCAATTAGAATTTAATCACCTTGGCTCAATCAATATGCAATAAAGATCTCATTCAGCAGCCCATCTCCATAATAACTAACAGCATCTGAGCCTGTTCTTGTCCTGTAGAGGTCATTCTCTGTCAATACACTGCTTCCCTCAGCACAGGGATATTATCGCTGCCATCATGAGCTCATTTCAATTGTCTCGATTTTTGAATCAAGTTCATCATAAATTAGACCACCTTATCCTCTGCCTAAAGTTAAAATGATGTGGCCAACTCCACAGCTTCCTGTAGCTCAGGCTTTCACTGAATTGTCTTAATGAAGCAGGAAGTCTTGGAAATGGTTTTTAAAATAAACGTTTTCCAAAGGGCCATCTGAAACATTAACTGTGATCGGTGTTGTCAGTTACATTGCAGAGGGGTGGCTCAGGGGAGCAGGTGATGGTTACTCTGAGTTCTTGCCTCTTTTTCATCATACCTAATGCTAAAGATTTTTTTTTCCCCAGGCACCTTTCCTGACAAGCAGGGAAGGAATAACTTATGCTTAAAAAAAATTAAAAATACCTCTTATCAAAAATAGGCACTGAATTATGAAAGAGAAAAATGCTGGATTTCTAAGGTTCCACATGTCTGTGAACCTGCAACTGGAGCTGCTACTGCAGATGTGCAGGGGGCAGGAGGCAATTTGTTCAGGAGAAGGGCTGATGAGCCACAACCCTCTCCAGCCCCTTCCAGTCATTCCTTATCCAGGAAGAAGCCATTTGAAAGTACAAGGTGATATTCAAGGTGTCTTCTTCCTTTCTTGACTTAACAAATTGTTCTAAGTGAGTTGTTTAGGCTGTTTTGCATAATCATATGTAAATTGAATCAATTAAATACCCACCAAAGTTGTCTTGAGACACAGGATGTTCTTGCATAACCAGAGACACAAAAATATTTGTTTATTCCCCAAGGTGGGAGGTGTTACTAATGTGTAGGAATTCAACCTTAAGGACAAGAATGAACTGTACTTTTAAAGAACTGTTGAAACCTAAGGCAGTAAGCACTTTCCATCAGTCAGGAAAAATGATCAGCAGTTAAGGACAATGCATGGCTTCTCTTGTGGCTCAGCTGGTAAAGAATCCGCCTGCAACGTGGGAGACCTGGGTTAGATCCCTGGATTGGGAAGATCCCCTGGAGAAGAAAAAAGGCTATCATTCCAGTATTCTGGCCTAGAGAATTCTAGGGTCGCAAAGAGTCAGGCACGACTGAGCGACTCACTTTTTCATGACTGTAACATCCCACAAAGAACTCTTTCTAGAGATGACAGTCTAGCAATAGGAATTGTGACAGAATACAGCCCGCAATTTCCTTTAAAACAACAACAAAGGCTAACCAATTTCCTGCTGCAGGGCACTGTTGAACAAAACACCCTAGTGAGTTTCAAAAGAGAAGAATTCTTGAAATGTAGGAACAAGAAGCGTATGTGCATTAGATCAGCAGGCCTCCGGCTGCAAGGTAAAAACTCCCAAGGGTGGAATGCAGTTAGAAGAGGGAAACATAAACAAATAAGAAAAACACCTGCACCTCCAGCTGCAGGCTCTGAGGGATTCACAGAGATCCTGCCACATTCTATGAGAACAATCGATCTGCTGAGTTGACGAACAGTACAAACTAGGTCAGAGGGAAAGTTTTGATAACCCAGAACCAAGTCCACAGACACGAGCAAGCCCTTTAGAAGCACTCAGTTACTCCATGCCACTGAAATCAGTCATCTCACAGTCTCTTTGAGCACACTGGTGAGGGAAGGGTCCTTGCAATCACTGGTGATTCTCTGTCGGCTTGTTTATATGAAGAATGGTTTTTCCTATGGTCATGTATGGATGTGAGAGTTGGACTGTGAAGAAGGCTGAGCGCCGAAGAATTGATGCTTTTGAACTGTGGTGTTGGAGAAGACTCTTGAGAGTCCCTTGGACTTGCAAGGAGGTCCAACCAGTCCATTCTGAAGGAGATCAGCCCTGGGATTTCTTTGGAAGGACTGATGCTAAAGCTGAAGCTCCAGTACTTTGGCCACCTCATGCAAAGAGTTGACTCATTGGAAAAGACTCTGATGCTGGGAGGGATTGGGGGCAGGAGGAGAAGGGGACGACCGAGGATGAGATGGCTGGATGGCATCACCAACTCGATGGACGTGAGTCTGAGTGAACTCCGGGAGTTGGTGATAGACAGGGAGGCCGGCGCGCTGCGATTCATGGGGTCGCAAAGAGTCAGACACGACTGAGCAACTGAACTGAAATGAACTGAAGAGCCATGCTAAGTAACCAGTTGCCATCAAAGAAACAATGCAAGAGGAAAATTACAATTTAAAGTGAGACCACCCCGATCGATTGATAATCGATCAGTGATATTTAAGGTGACATCATGTCACACCACGATTATGTGAGTTATGCATTTATTCGCATGTGAGCATATATAATAATGCCAGTGTGTTCACTCAAGGCTCGTGAGGAAGTTGGTGTCCCTTTGAAACCCTCTTAATCTAATGGGAATGACTTGGAAATGACCTGGTAAGCTTCTGCCAATAGAACATTTGTGGGAAATAGGGCAGATGAATAATGATTTAACGTTTCTAAGTGAATGTGGCTGTGATACACTCCATTTCCAATGGCCAAAGAGAAAAAAAAAAATGTGAGGCCACCAAGGACATTTCTGCTCATTACATTTCTATTGCATGCATGCTACGTCACTTCAGTCTTGTCTGCTCTCTGCAACCCCATGGACTGTAGCCCGCCAGGCTCCTCTGTCCATGGGATTTCCCAGGCAAGAATACTGCAGTGGGTTGTCATTTCCTTCTCCAGGGGACCTTCCTGACCCAGGGATCGAACCTGTGTCTCTTAAGTCTTGTGCATTGGCAGGCGGGTTCTTTAGCACTAGCTCCACCTGGTAAATCCCTACTTTTTCAACTAGTTGTCATGTATTTGCCAAGTGCTCACCAAGTGGTGCTCTGAGCAAGGGACGGACTGACAATTTATGAAGTTTCTGCTGATTGTGTTACACGATCTCAGGTGGAGAGGAAGACAGTTTACCCCCATCTGAGGCCAGCCCATCTTCCACGTTTGAAGCAGAGATTTGCTACCTGCTAGGTAGTATTTGAGAAAAGGAAACCTCGCCGCCAGGAGAGCATCATCTCTAGGAGGCACATCATCTGTATTAATCAGGACAGGTTTCAGAAAAGACAACTGTATACAGAAGACAGGAGAGAGCCAACTGGTTGAAGACAAACCTTTCTTTCAAGTGGCTACTGAAGGGAGGAGAGCCCCTGACAGTCTCAGCCCTTACCTGAGAACACCAGTCCCAGAGCCACAGTCAAAGCGGAACTCCACGTGGCCCCCTGCCATGTTGATGGACAGGAAGTCTTTGCTGCCCGTGTCATAGCTGTACAGGAGCACGCCATCTTCCGAATCCGGCCGAAGTGTGATCTCAAATTCCATGAAGGAAAGGTAATGCCGGGGCTCCAGAGGCCAGGGGGTCGCAGCGTAGGACCTCAGAGACTCTCTGAACTGAGGAATGGTCAAGGTGAAAGCTGAAAAAGCAAGTGTGTGGTTTAGAAACCCCTTCGTGCTGGAACTGGCCATCTGCTTTTCCTTCTGGGTATAGCACTCAAGGATATTTCTCTGCTGCTCCGAAGAGAAGCGGGTGGTGTAGCTGAGCCCTGGCCAGTGGAACGTGGTTGGGAATAGCACACGGCATTCCAGGTCTGGCCCCTATAGCTTCCTTCCATCCTCCACGTGCTCTTTCTCACCTACCTGGATGTGGGAATCAAGGGAGGATTCTAAGATCCTAGCAGGGCCACTAGAAGGCATCCCTGAATGACCAGAGCCACCCCTCTCCCACTGACCTGCAGCGATGTGAGCAAGGACCAACCTTTAGTATGTGAGGCTACAGAAATACGAAGATGGAACAGAACAGCTCTTCCTTACTCTGACTCACAACACCCTCTTCGAGGTGACAAGAGATTTGAAATTATACAGTGTTAAAAAAAAACCTTTTGTCTAGGATGATAGTGTCTTAGGGCCAAATCTGAATCACTGGTAGAAAAGATAAAACTTTTTCATCCCTGCTTGATTTTTTGCAAAATCTTTTTTTAAATTTCCATTATTATTGTGTGTATTTGTGTGTGCATGTGTGTTTGCATGTATGTATAGATATATATGTATATATATTAATAATCAATACAGTGTTGAGCTGCTGCTGCTGCTGCTGCTAAGTCACTTCAGTCGGTCTGACTCTGTGCGACCTCATAGACAGCAGCCCATCAGGCTCCCCCGTCCCTGGGATTCTCCAGGCAAGAACACTGGAGTGGGTTGTCATTTCCTTCTCCAATGCATGAAAGTGAAAAGTGAAAGTCAAGCCGCTCAGTCGTATCCAACTCTTAGTGACCCCATGGACTGCAGCCTATCAGGCTCCTCCACCCATGGGATTTTCCAGGCAAGAGTACTGGAATGGGGTGCCATTGCCTTCTCCGACAGTGTTGGGAGGTAGAACAATTGAGCAGAACAGTACAAAGAAAAAGAAACATCATAGAGTTAACGTTTCTGTGTATGGTTTTCCAGCATTTTCTCCCAACTGTGAAATATTCTAAGGAGCCTGAGCTATGAATGCTTCAAATTCTGACGCAAACCACACAAATATAAGCTTTTCAGAGTTATTTGAGGGCCAAGAGGAGCTCACCAAAGCATCGGCCCAGGAACATCATAAAATGAACTTGTCTTTCGGCCAGTTTGCCACTTTGACATGTGAAGACACTTCCACCTGGTTCGAAAAAAAGATTCTCCCATCCCTCTCAACAAAGCAATGTTAATCCCATTAAAATATGTGGAACCTTGCTAAATATGCATTGATGAAAAATTACACCAACGTGAATTAACGAGGAAGACAGAAACCGCCATCAATTTGCATCTTTCTCACCATCTTCACAGTGTCGACCTCGAAAGCCCAGGGGACAGAGGCAAATGTAGGAATCGGCTTTGCTCGCCGTGCAGGTGCCACCATTGATGCACGAGGCTTCATCGCAGATTCCGCTGCTGCACTCCCCTAAAAATAGAATGGGAATTACAACGCTGATTCATCAAGTGAACCTGTCCGAGACCGGCCAGACTGACCACTTGCGATTCTGAACAAATACAGCCCATGCCCTTCTCCTGTTGATCAGCTCCTCTGCACAACTGCAAACCAGCTTTCAGGAGATGCGGATCCTTCCCTTCATTTTAATCTGATTTTGGTTTATTCTTTATGAGAAGCCCACAGATGCTTTAAAACAGGGTGGACACAGTAAATCAAATAATAAACTACCAGGCAATTTTATGAACCCTGACAGGGATGACGGAGCCGTTTCTGCTATAATTCACCTTGCTGCTGTTCCTACAAGAGTGGGTTTCCATGCCTCCAATGTCAGCAGAGGCTTTATGTTAAAAAGCCTTCTCATTTATGTGGCCTCAATTACCTTAAGTGCTGCCCGCCTTGTTGGCTGAACGCAGAGGTGAGCAAGATAAGCACAGAGGGAGGTAAGGAGCCTTGTCGAAGCTTATTAACTGCCTGGCTTGTCAACTCCTCTGACAGGAGCAGAGAGGGAGCGGGGGTCAGCAGGGGGTTCCAGAATCCTTATTTCTCAGCCCCAGTTACAGTCTCATGAGGGACAGGAAGGTGACCGGAAGTAAAAAGTGTGGAAAGGTTCAACATCAGATGGCTTAGTTCTCTTTACAAATACACACTGGAGACACCCGTAAAGGGCACTCTTGGTCATTTTCAAGTGTAGTCAGCCAGATGAAATGAAAACAAGCTGACTTTTCCTGGGTTGCTTTGCTTCTGCTTCTCTGCTCTTCCTTTTCTCCTTGTGTATAAGAAAGAACTTAGGCAGATGGGTCACAACCTGGCCCAAAACAACATAGGTGAGTCCAAAGCACGTTTCTCAGGATGGAAGAAAATGGGGTGCATCTGTGTTTGAGCTGTGAGCAGTCCAGCTAGGCATCCCACTGTCTCCGATGCGATGGAGCCTGGAGCTCTCCCCCTCCCCTCTCCCCCCCTCTCCTAAGATGGCCAGCCCTCGCCACCGACTTTATGAGATGAAGAGCCCTGGTGTCATGATTGTGTCATCTCAGCAGGACAAGTCTCTTATCCTTTTCTCATCAGTCATCTGTGTTGGTTGAACTGATCCAGTCTTTTCTTCTCCCAAAGCCTCCTCAGGAGGAGGGGGAAAGGCTTGGCACACTGTGTACCCAGGAGAGGAGACCAACTTCAGGACCTGATAACTCAATTTCATTACAGCCTTCCAGATGGCACGCCTCTCCAGCCAGGTGGGAAGTCCAGCTGGGGGTGAGAGAGGGGCACTGCAAGTTCAGACAGAAGTGATCGTGGGTCTTTTTCTTCAGCCATAGCCCTGAGACCGTTACCAGTATCCACAGAGAGGCTGACTTGGCTTTCGGGAGCCAAACTCTCACAAGTCCTCCAGCTTCACCCATTTCCTCGGGCTGGGAGTCTTTCTCAGGGAAGTGCTGGTGCCACAGGAAGAAGTGGGGTCCTTGGTTTATCTTAGATATACACGAGAACAATTATTTTACATATTTGCTTTGTCACTATTTTTTATGGGTGGGAGTTGACAGGGAGAGGGCTCGAAAGCCAGTCAGAGATATTTACTTGATGAAAGCAATGTTTCAGCAAGACCGTGCTGGCAACGGTATGTGTGATGGATTGTGAGCAATGAGGGTGGGGAAGAGGAGAAATGCCCACGGGGAGGTAAACCATGGCTGGAGAGGCTGATGGCAAAGGAAACAGAGAGAAAGGGAACAATCAAAGAGGCACAGGGCACGGAGGAGTAGCCAGCTCATTCTGGAGGCTGAAGGTGGAGGAAGACTCCAGCATAACCTCAAGGCTTCTAGCTTGGAAGATGGAAAGGAGAGAGTCAAGAGGAAAGAAATAAGGGAGCCTGGGAACAGGACCGGGCTTCCGAGGAGTAGAGGAGAAGCTGTCTTTTGTTCACTTCAAACATAAGGTGATGGTGGAAGTGTCTGCTGCAGGGCAAGAAGAGATCCTGCACACAGGTGAGGGCTGGTGGGACAGCAGCCACTTGGGGGTGAGCCTGAAACCAAGAACAGATGGGCTTTTTGATAGAAGACAGGATGGAAGGGCCCCTGGAACTCCCACAGCACCAGGGAAGGGAGAGGAGCCAGCAGAGAAGACAAAGTGAGAACAGACAAAGGACCCAGAGGATCCAGACAAGGTGGGTTCCCAGAAGCTCAGGGAGGTATTATTGCAGGTATTTCGAAATCTCATTTATGCTCATCATTCCTTGAAAGCATGTTAGTTATTGCACCTACCGTTGAAGAATCATGTGTTTAATGCTTTATAAAGAATCTTATAGGGACTTGACTCGTGGTTCTGTGGTTAAGAATCCATCTGCCAATCCAGGGTACATGGGTTTGATCCCTGGTCTGGGAATATCCCACATGCCAGGGAGCAGCTAAGTCCATGACCCACAACTACTGAGCCCATGCATCCTGCAGCCTGTGCTCCACAAGAGAAGCCACCGCAATGAGAAGGCCGTGTACAACAACTCGAGAGTTGCCCCCATTCACTGCAACTAGAGAAAGCTCGGGCTCGGGCATAGCAACAGAGACCCAGCACAGCCAAAAATAAATAAATTTTAAAATCTCTTTAAAAGTGCTCTTTAAAAAAGAAACATACAGCACTATACTAACAAAACTTATTATATAGTTCTATTTCAATAGAAAATTGTTTCTTATCAGGCATACTATTTTCTGCATTTGAAAATATCCTTCTAAGAAGAGTTCCATGGACTTTACCAGACTGCCAAAGGAGTCACGACACACAAAAGGTTAAGAAACCTTGGGTTGTTGAGAAGTAACAACCCTGGCAGCAAGGTCCCAGGAATATAGGGAAGGATGGGTGCAGAGCAAAGATGAACAGGTTAGTTTTAGAGAGAACTCTCAACTCTGAGAGCATGAGGAAGGAGTTGCAAGATCATGCGTACAGGCACCAACACATAAAGTAACTGACACTGAAACCTACTATTCACCGGCTGTTGTGTGGGTTTATGCAAGACAATGAAGGGAGGGGCAGGAGAGAGATGAGGTCCTCGGGGAGGAAAGAGAGAGCGGAATGGAATACACTAAGCAGACGTGGACAGCGAGCAGCCTCCCTGCCCCTCATCTCCCACCCAGCCTGATAACGAGGCTTGTCTATTTCCTCTCCTTAAGATCTGACAAGCCTGCCATTCCTCTCACCCTCAATCAAAACCCATCATCTCCGATCTGAACTACTGCACAGCCTCCCAGCTGGCCTAAATGCACCCCATGAAGGAAGACCCCTTTCAATAAGCTGTCTGTAGTCAGAGGGGTCTTTCCAAAACACAAACTAGATCATGAGACCCACACCCCCACAAACACGTTCCCACTGGGGACAGACCATTTCCTCAGCCTGGAACGCACTTCCCTCTCATCTCTGCTTTCTAACTTCTACTCTTGCTTGAGATATCAACTTCACATTACATCTTCAGAAATGCTTTCCTTGACCCCCACCCCATAAATCCCCCTATAATACATTAGCGTCACACTTTCCCTTTGTAACACTGACTCCAAATTGTAATTTTACATTTCTCGAGTGATGATTATTTGATTAATTTGGTCCCTCTTCATGGCAGGTACAGGCTTCCCAGTTGGTGCCAGTGGTAAAAAACCTGCCTGCCAGTGCAGGAGGCATAAGAGACACGGGTTTGATCCCTGGGTCGGGAACATCTCCTGGAGGAGGAAATGGCAACCCACTCCAGTATTCCTGCCTGGAGAATCCCATGGACAGAGGAGCCTGGCAGGCTACAGTCCATGGGGTTGCAGAGTTGGACACAACTGAAGCAACTTAGCCCACGCACACACAAACACACACGTGCATGGCAAGTACAGGAGGAATGAGCTGGGATCCTGTCTTGTTCACTCCTTTATCCTAAGCACCTAGAGCTGTGACCAGCACTAAGCAGGAGCTTAAGTAGTTATTGAGTGGAAAAAAGAGTAAGAGGGCGATAAACCATAGTGTGACCCATGGCCCCTGCAGACTTCATGAACCTCAAATAATCTGGGGAGTTGGCTGCATGACACGGCAGGGTGTGGGGATCCAAGATGGGATTGGAAAAAGTGAGTGGTGGTGGTTTAGGTTGGAGATTTGGGGTGGAAATAATAAAAGAAAACACTGGGCCAAAGTTTGCAAAATTTTGCTGAGATTGCTGACTATTCTAAAATATGAGTTCAGAGAGAGTCCACTAACTGGAAAAAATGTAATGAAGGTGATGAGGTGGGATGGGTTGAGTAATGAAAGGCCCCCTGGAATGAGTTTAGTGTGGCGGGGCGGCGGTAGAGGTGGGACAGAGAAAACATTGAGGTTGAAGACAGCAGTGCCAAGTTAGACATGAGAGGGAGGAGCCATGACTTGCAGCTGTCCTCACCCTCTTCCAGAAGCCTGCATCTCCACCAGAAATTACCACTGTTTACAAGAGCCCAGTCTCCACTGTGCTGAGACCACATTAACTTATAGGAACCTGGACTTCAACAGAACACACTCAAAGGGAAGCAAATATGGAGGGTGAGAAAGGATAGCTAGCCCTGTTCTATCATAGAGAAAAAAAACTGGGAAGAAATGAAAAAAGGTCATGTGACCAATGCCTGCCATTAAGGTTCATAGAATAATAAGCCCATAGCTCTGCCCAGGGAGCCTAGAGCCTGCAAGGTGGACCCTCCTAGCTTATCCACTCAATGGAGAGGTTGGTATTGTAGAATTTAAAACATTGTCAGGAATTGGTCCTTGCTCAACTTTGCAACTTCTTAACTTCTTGTCAGAGGTTTCTACAGCCCTGAGATCGCCAGACCTGTCCTTCAGGGCTATTTCCCAGATAGTTCAATGAAGAAAGAAGGAACAACTTATACCCTGTGATTATTGTTATTAATAAACTGAAGCCACATGATTATTAATAATAATATTAACAACAGGAAACATTTATGACATATTTGCTAAATTCGAGGCTTTATTCTAAGTACTCTATATGCACCATGACTCATCTAGACAAGATACTCTTATAAGGCAGTTATGTTTATAGATGGGGCAAAAGTATTAGTTGCTCAGCTGGAGAAAGTAACATAGGGAATAACAAGAGAAGAGTAATCTTTTTCTTTCAAGTAAACTCTACTGTTTGTAGTATCAGTGGTATCACCTTTGTGACCCCATGGACTGTAGCCTGTCAGGCTCCTCTGTCCATGGATTCTCCAGGCAAGAATACTGGAGTGGGTAGCCGTTCCCTTTCCCAGGGTATCTTTCCGACCCAGCAATCAAACCTGGGTCTCCTATATTGCAGGAGACTCTTTACCATCTGAGCCACCAGGGAATCCCAAAGATGGGGTATTGAGTCCCAAACCAGTTAACTACCTGGATTTGATCTACCAAGTCCAGGCAACCCACCTTCAGAGTTCACACCCTTCTACACCACAGGAGACTTCTGATGGGCCTGCTGGTTCCTATATTACCACAGTGGGTGCCTTTATAATAGTTCTCATTATTACTGTTGATTGTTTGCTTGACTAAGTGATCAGTTGAGGGGGAAAGCAACATAGGGAGTAACAAGAAGGAAATAATCTTTTCCTTTCCAAGTAAACTTGATTGCTTGTAGTTTTAACAATGGTATCACTTTTAGGAGTGAGAAAAGTAAGAAGGAAGCAATTTGAAGCCAGATCAGGAGGCTTTGATATGGCAGATATGGTTAAGAGGGCAGACACTGAGCCAGAATTGCTGAGGTCACCATTCATCAGCTTTACCATCTACTAGTTGTGTGACCTTAGGCAAGTTACTTAACTGCTCTGAAGCACCAGCTCTCATCTGTAAACATTGAGGCTAATCATAGCACCTACTGAAGGAATTTTGAGGTTGTTACAGTCGTTCAGTCATGTCCAACTCTTTGTGACCCCATGGACTGCAGCCCACCAGGCTTCCCTGTCCTTCAGCTTCTCCCAGAGTCACTCAAACTCATGTCCATTGAGTCGGTGATGCCATCCAACCATTTCATCCTCTGTCGTCCCCTTTTCCTCCTGCCTTCAGTCTTTCCCAGCATCAGGGTCTTCTCTAGTGAGTCAGCTTTTTCCATCAGGTGGCCAAAGTATTGGAGCTTCAGCTTCAGCGTCAGTCCTTCCAATGAATATTCAGGACTGATTTCCTTTAGGATTGACTGGTTTGATCTCCTTGCAGTCCAAGGGACTCTCAAGAGTCTTCTCCAACACCACAGTTCTAAAGCATCAATTCTTTGGCACCCAGCTGTCTTTATGGTCCAACTCTCATATCTATAGATGACTACTGGAAAAACCATAGCTTTGATTATATGGACCTTGTTGGCAAAGTAATGTCTCTCCTTTTTAATATGCTGTCAAGGTTTGTCACAGCTTTTGAGGACAATAAATTTATTCCAAATGGTGGCTATAAGTAGCACGTGCTCAGCTAATCAGCTATGAAACAGGAAACAAAATAAACCAACTGTACCTGGAGTTATGAGTACCAAATAGCTCTGATCCAGGAATTGAGAGAGGGTGGAATAGGATCATACGTGGAGAAGTGTGTGTGCCTGCGTGCTTAGTGGCTCAGTTCAGTTCAGTTCAGTCGCTCAGTCGTGTCCGACTCTTTGCGACCTCATGAATCGCAGCACACCAGGCCTCCCTGTCCATCACCATCTCCCGGAGTTCACTCAGACTCACGTCCATCAAGTCAGTGATGCCGTCCAGCCATCTCATCCTTGATCGTCCCCTTCTCCTCCTGCCCCCAATCCCTCCCAACATCACAGTCTTTTCCAATGAGTCAGCTCTTCGCCAAATTACTGGAGTTTCAGCTCTAGCATCATTCCTTCTAAAGAAATCCCAGGGCTGATCTCCTTCAGAATGGACTGGTTGGATCTCCTTGCAGTCCAAGGAACTCTCAAGGGTCTTCTCCAACACCACAATTCAAAAGCATCAATTCTTCGCCGCTCAGCCTTCTTCACAGTCCAACTCTCACATCCATACATGACTAATGGAAAAACCATAGCCTTGACTAGACGGACCTTAGTTGGCAAAGTAATGCCTCTGTTTTTGAATATGCTATCTAGGTTGGTCATAACTTTTCTTCCAAGGAGTAAGTGTCTTTTAATTTCATGGCTGCAGTCACCATCTGCAGTGATTTTGGAGCCCCAAAAAATAAAGTCTGACACTGTTTCCACTGTTTACCCATCTATTTCCCATGAAGTGATGGGACCAGATACCATGATCTTCATTTTCTGAATGTTGAGCTTTAAGCCAACTTTTTCACTCTCCACTTTCACTTTCATCAAGAGGCTTTTTAGTTCCTCTTCACTTTCTGCCATAAGGGTGGTGTCATCTGCATTCTAAAGTTATTGATATTTCTCCCGGCAATCTTGATGGTTCAGTCGTGTCCAACTCTTTGTGACCCAGTGGACTACAGCCTGCCAGCCTCCTCTATCCATGGAATTCTCCAGCAAGAATACTGGAGTGGGTTGCCATGCCCTCCTCCAGGGAATCTTCCCAACCTAGGGAGCGAACCCAGGTCTCCTGCACTGCAGGCAGATTCTTTACCAGTTGAGCCACCAGGGAAGCCCATGCGGTAAAGCAAATGTAGCCAAATGTGACAGTAGAACCTAGGTGGCAGGTATGTGACACTCATCACCCATTCTTTCAAAAGAACATCTTGAAGATGGAGAACAGAGAGACCCAAGAAAAGGACTTGCCATAACTTGCCACGAGAATGGCATATGAGGATTTGATGCTCAGAGCTGTGGCACCATCTTGGGATTCTGAGTGAGAAACAAGAGAACCACAGAGACACCAACTCAGAGATCTGACATTACTGAGTCACTATGAGGGATGGAGGAGCCTGGTGGGCTGCCGTCTATGGGGTCGCACAGAGTCGGACACGACTGAAGCGACTTAGCAGCAGCAGCAGCAGCATGAGGGATGGAACCATGTCCTCCCCAAATTCATAGGCTGAAGCCCTAACTCCCAGTGGGACTGTACCTGGAGATACCACCTTTTGGAAGGTAATTAAGGTTCAGATGAAGTCATGTGAGTGAGGTGAGCAGGTGAAGTCACTCAGTCATGTCCGACTCTTTGCGACCCCATGGACTGAAACCTACTAGGCTTCTCCGTCCATGGGATTCTCCAAGCAAGAATACTGGAGTGGATTGCCATTTCCTTCTCCAGGGGATCTTCCTGACCCAGGGATCGAACCCGGGTCTCCCGCATTGGAGGCAGAGGCTTTAACCTCTGAGCCACCAGGGAAGCCCCCATGTGAGTGAGCCCTACTCCAATGTGACTGGTGGGGAGTCGAGCACAGACGGAAGGCCACATGCGGACACCATGAGAAGATGGCCATCAACAAGCCAAGCAGACGGCCTCAGGAGAAACCAAACCTGCCAACATATTGATGCTGAATTTCCAGCCTCCAGAACTGTGAGAAAATGAATTTCTGTTTTTCTAAATCACCTAGTCTGTGGTATTTTGTTACAGTGGCCCTAACCGACTAAAACAGTCACTGAACTAACCAACCTTAAAATTATCTATCAGCTGCCTTCAGTTATGGAAGAAATGTCCTCATTGCTTTAAAAGCAATCTTAGGTTTTTCAACAAATGGTTCTGGAACAACTGGGCAATCACACACAAAAAAATGAATCCAGACTCAGACCTTACAAACTTTGCAAAAATTAACTCAAAATGGATCACAGACCTAAATGTAAATATTAAATTATAAAACTCATAGAAGACAACATGGGTGAAAACCTAGATGTCCTTGGGTAAGGTGATGACTTTTTAGATATAACACCAAAGGCATAATCTGTGAAAGAAATAATTGATAAGATAAACTTCATTAAAATTAAAAACTTCTCTCTGAAAGACAATGTCAAGGGACTGAGAAGACAAACCAGAGTGGAAGAAAATATTTGCAAAAAACGCATCTGATGAAGAACTGTATCCAAAATATATAAAGAACACTTAAAACTCAATAATAAGAAAATAAACACCCAATTAAAAATGGACCAATCATTAAAGTGTATACAAATAGTAATACTGGAGAGAGTGTGGAGAAAAGGGAACCCTCCTTCACTACTGGTGGGAGTGTAAATTGGTGCAGTTACTATGGAAAATGGTATAGAGGTTCTTCAAAAAACTGAAAATAGAGCTACCATAGGACTGAGTAATCCCACTCTTGGGCATATATCTGGACAAAACTATAATCCAAAAAGATACATGCATTCCTCTGTTCATAGCAGCACCACTTAAAAAAAGCTAAGACATAGAAACAACCCAAAATGTCCAAAGGCAGATGAATAGATAAAGACGGTATCTTTATGCATATATACAATGGAATACCGCCCAGCCATAAAAAGAATGAAGTTCGGTCATCTGAAGCAACAGGATGGACCTAGAGATTATCATACCAAGTGAAGTAAGTCAGACAGAGAAAGACAAATATCATATGATATCACTTATATGTGGATTCTAAGATACAAAACGATGAACTTATCTAGAAAACAGAAGCAGATTCACAGACACAGAGCATAGACTTATGGTTGCCAAGGAGGAGAGGGGTGGGAGAGGGATGGATTGGGAGTTTGGGATTAACAAATGCAGATTATTGTATATATGTATAACAAAATCACCTTGATGCACACCAGAAACACTCTGATGGGGGATGTTGATATTGGGAGAAGAGGATATACATGTGTGGGGACAAAGGGCATATAGGAAATCTCTGCACCTTCCTGTCAATTGTGCTGTGAACCTTAAACTACTCAATCAAGTCTTAATTTAAAAAAAAATAGAAAAAAAAATCCACAAACCTAGTTCTGCCCTATTTTGGGTAAATTCTTCAACTTTTACAAGTCCCAGCACCTTCTTATATAAAATAAACGTAGTAATAATTTCTACTTTCTAGAGTCAGTGTGACGAGTAAATGCTGCCGCTAAGTCGCTTCAGTCGTGTCCGACTCTGTGCAATCCCATAGGCAGCAGCCAACCAGGCACTTCCGTCCCTAGGATTCTCCAGGCAAGAACATTGAAGTGGGTTGCTATTTCCTTCTCCAATGAGGAGTAAATGAGAGGGCTACAATAATGCATTTGGCACAGTGGTCAAAATTAGAATGTGACCACTTCTTTTAGAAGCAAATGGTATACAAAAGATCTTTCCACGTTATTGTGTTGGTTTTTCCACTGGGCTGGATGAAGAAGGGTAGGAGGACTCTACTGTCGTTGCCTAGTCATATTGGACCAGACTGCATTTCAGGAAGGAGGCCAAGATGGCAGCAGGACGCAACCGAGGGTTTGGAGCACCCGTGGTCTTATTTACCACATCCTGGTGTTCAGATTCAAAGTCATCAGGTCTGCAGAGCACCAGCCTCACTCGTCAGCTCACCTCCCTCCTGAAGCTCTATATTAACATCCTTGACCCAAAGCAGAAAAGCAACGCGCAGGAGCATACCTCCCACTTTCAACCACTTACCCACATCGGCCCCGCTGAGCGCTTTCCCCAGCGGCCAGGGCCTCAGGTCCAATCTCTTCCCGTTAACAGTGAGTGCCTGCACACAGCCTTGAAAGCCTCGGTTTGTCCCTGTTGCTCTCACCAACCAGTAAGCACTGGGAGCGCCACCAAGATAGAGAGGTGTCCGGAAGGTAATTTTACTGTACTGGCCCTTTAAGAAAGATGGAAACCATAACTCACTAAACAAAGTCAAAAGCTAAAACACACCAGATGAGGGACATGATTAAGATGCAATACAGTGCCAGTATGATGATCTCTAGATCCATCTGTGTTGCTGCAGATGATGGAACTTTATTCATTTTATGGCTGAGTAGTATTCCATACAGAGAAGGCAATGGCACCCCACTCCAGTACTCTTGGCTGGAAAATCCCATGGACGGAGGAGCCTGGTGGGCTGCAGTCCATGGGGTCCTGAAGAGTTGGACACAACGGAGCGACTTCACTTTCACTTTTCACTTTCATGCACTGGAGAAGGAAATGGCAACCCATTCAAGTGTTCTTGCCTAGAAAATCCCATGGATGAGGAGCCTGGTGGGCCACCATCTATGGGGTCGCACAGAGTCGAATACAACTGAAGCGACTTAGCAGCAGCAGCAGCAGCATTCCATATAACCACATGGACTACACAGTCCATGGAATTCTCCAGGCCAGAGGACTACAGGGTAGACTTTCCCTTTTCCAGGGGATCTTCCCAATCCAGCGATTGAGCCCAGGTCTCTGGCACTGCAGGCAGATTCTTTACCAGCAGAACCAACAGGGAAGCTATATATTACCACATCTTCTCTATCTATTCATCATATATATACATGGATGTATATGGATATCCATACGTCCAATTTATAGACTTTCTTCCACCTGTATTTATCTTTAAGTCATTGTCCTACTGGAAAATTAAACCCACAGTTAGCACTGGAAACTCAGGAGCTGTGTTTTGAGAAGGGATGACTTTGGAATGCCTCGAAGGGAAACGAAGGTCAGTCAAAGCCAAGAGCAAGCCAACAGGCAGTGTATCGTGCTGGGCATCCAAAACAAACTTTCTCTTTCCAGTCCTGACACCAATTTACTGTGTATCTTGGATCGGCCATAGGACTATTCTGTGTCTCAAAAGGTGATAATACTAATTTTGTGTATACGTGGGCTAACATTTATCCTTTTACTATCCCGGTCATCTTTATACTATGTCCTACAAGAGGCATTTGTGAGAGAGAGGGAAATTGCCAAGACTGAGTTGCAAAATATTTTGAAATTTGCTCATGGATACGTTTTTTTAAAGTCTTATTACAGCTAAGTAGGGACATTTCCAATCTTAGACTAAACCACAATCTGGATTGTAGGTTTTGAGGTTATAAAATACAGAGTTGAACATGAAGTGGGACAAAATTAAGGTGCTCTTGGTTATTTGTTTTTTATTGCAGAAATATCTAATTTGTTTGGATTAAAGGGTATAGAGAAGGGCTGGGTAAAGGCATGCTGCCAGTAGTTATAAAATTTCCAGAATGTAAGCCACTGAAAAGTAATCTTTACCCTTCACACTTTTGTTATCAATAAGTAAAACATCTGTTCATTGCTTTATCTTTTCTAATGACTAGGTAAGAATCATTTATAAATAGTGTATTAAATGTGAGCTAAGCAGCTTTGAAGTACTTACAGTGGATTTTAAGGGTTAACTATTTACATTTTTTGTTAGGTGAATTGAGTGCCTGGTTGGCTTATTTTATCAAGATCCTCAGGATTTACTTCTTTTGGATCCCATCCTCACCTCATCCAATCCCTCTGACCCCATTCCCTGATCCAGAACTACAGCAGGAGCCCAACAGCTAAATCCTTTTCTTCTTTTCTGGAGCATTAAGTGCACCATAGGGGTGAATAGCTCCTCTGAGGCTCCCTTCACAACATCCTAGACAATAGTCTTTGAGCCTAGCCTTTATCTTCCTCTAACGAGGTTACCTTTGGGTCTCTGAAGCCTGTATTGCCTGCTTATGAAAAGAATTGGTGGTACTAGAATTTGCATTCCCTCAGCACAGCTCTTAACAGGTTTTATGGGTGATTAAGTGTGAAAGTCCAACCCCCTTGCTTTGGGTTGGCACTACTCTGAGGTACAACTTACACTCCAGAGCTCCCCTGTAGGATCAGGCTAATGCCAGATCCTGGTAAACTTTGCCTCAGATCTCATTCTTACTGACTTCTGTCCCTCCCTTGTTCATTTTAATCCCTTCTGTCACAGATTTCCTATGTGATTCTTTTCTTAGTGAATCATTTGCATAGACTCATCAACTCAGGTCTGTTTTGGGGGAACTCTGACTTAAAACAGATCACTATCTCTCAAGACAGTTTCTTAAACTCTCTACACTTGCTGTCTGACTTATACAACTTGCTTAGCAAATCCTGGTAGTAGAGAGGCAGATGTTACCCTGAGTATCCACAAAACTATATACCTTTGTAATTAACTATTATATTCAATAAAGCATATACTCTGAAGGCAATTCTATCTGAGGATTAGAATCACTGTTGTGTGTGCTCAGTCATCTGACTGACTGTGATCCCATGGACTATGGCCCACCAAGCTCCTCTGTCCATGGAACTTTCCAGGCAAGAATCCTGGAGTGGGCTGCCATTTCCTACTCTAGGGGATCTCTCCAAGTGTTAGAGCACTGCAAACTATATACATAGACACCAAAATAGAATAGGATTATCACCTCCATTTTTCTAGATGCTATGCCTATATTAATGCAACCTATAATTTTTTTAGCATGTTGTTATCATATGGCCCTATTTATTTACCTTCATTGAATTTCTTTGTTTTAAACCATATGATACTTATACATGTGTTACTTCTGTTACAGCTTCTCCACCTTGTATTCAGGTTAGTATTTTGAACCCAAGTTCAAAGCTTCTTTATTCCTATCAAATTTAATTTTAACCACAGTAGGCCCATTGTTCTGGCATTTATTGAGTCTGCAGTGCATTATCCTCTCTTTCCCTTCCTTAGAAATATATGCATATCTGTAAAATGATCTTGGATTCACATTCACTACATTTGTATTCTTGTTCTTTTGGAACCACTGGGACCCAAATGATGAGGTTTATTTATTCCATTCTTTTTTTGTTTTTTTAGTAGCAAGTCATGACCCTTTATACAACCTGTCTTGTCAGCAAAGAGTATGAAGAGCCTAAGAAGGAGAAAGCTACACACATATACACAAAGGCTTTCTTGCTACTTTTTTCCTCAGAGAATACAAACACCTGCCTGATTATAATTACAGACTTGGTTCCTTGGCAGGTTGCTAATCCAAACCGTTTATTCTAAACACAGTCCTAAAATTGCTCAGAGCATGACAAATATGTGAATACCTAGGTGATTCGCTGAGTAGCCCAACAGTTAAATTGTTTTACCACTTCCTATAATCATGGCCCCAAAAAAGGTGGATGAATGGATTATACCTGCATATTGAACCAAGTGAACCTTTCAGGATGATTTTCTAAAGTCACAGGATTACAACACCTCTGTCTTAAAAGCAGGCTTTGTGTTTGGCACTAATAATAGCTTCAATTCTTCCAATAGGAGCCTTCCTCTACATCTGGCTTTGATGTCCTTGTAGAAAAAGAACATGTCCTCGGGTACAAGGCCTCCTGCATGTCCCTGCACCCAGGGCCACAATGTCGGCATATTCAGTCCCCCTCCTCAGTAGATGTGGGAGGGACATGAGCCCTGAAAGCCCACCTTCAATGGAAAAGCTGGCAGAGCTGGGTTGCCTGAGTATACCATGCAAAACAGTCCATCTGCCAGCTCTCTGCAGCAGGATCCTCCCAGAGTGCTGGGCGGGACAGTGCGAATGAGGCGCACACTCACCTGGGACTGGCCTGTCACTGGGGTGCCATTGTTCAGCTGCAGCAGCCCGTTCAATCCATCTCTGTAGAGCGTAACGGTGTGCCAGCCTCCGAGTTTGATTTTGGTCTCACTTACAATGATGGCGACCCCAGTTCCACGTTAAACCTGTGGCGGAAGAAAAGAAAACTCTTAGATCAAAGTGAATGCAAAAGTCGCTCAGTCGTGTCCAACTCTTTGCAACCCCATGGACTGACTACACAGTCCATGGAATTCTTCAGGCCAGAATACTGGAGTGGGTAGCCGTTCCCTTCTCCAGGGGATCTTCCCAACCCAGGGATTGAACCCAGGTCTCCCACACTGCAGGCAGATTCTTTACCAGCTGAGCTACCAGGGAAGCTCACTATTGTGTTCAGACTAAATGGACATCATTTCCAGGGCAGTAATAGCTTCACTGAGAGCCAGTCTGTTCAGAGTTAGGCTTATGAGTATCAAGGGCTGTTTAAATCCGCATACAGAAAAACTTCCTTAGAGAGACGCCTCTTCCCTAGGACCACCTCAGTCTTGTCTTTAATCTGCCTGTAGGACTTTCAACGTGAGGCTTCCTTTAACCTGACTTTCTCTGTAACTCAGAGAATCCTGGGCAGCTAAGACCCTCTCTCTCCTTCTCAGAGATGGCTGGATACTAAACATGGATTCAAGGTGAGGAGAATTAGAGCTTGAGTCACTCTGCATCTGGGGATTTCTCTGGGGACTTCCCACAACTCCCAAATGACAGCCTCAGTGATATTAATAAAATGTTGAAAAAAAAAAAAACCCCAAACGAGTCTTCACACTTATTTTGGCAAGCTGGGCAGCACTGCCATCTGCATTCAGCTGGGCCTGAGTGCAGGTGTGGTTTCCATGGGAAGCTGCGGCTCAGAGCGGGTGTGGGTGGAGAAGGAGCATTCTCAGACAGTTGCATTATTCTTGTTTTTTTTTTCCCCCAACCTCCATATGTCCTGGGGCGCCCTCCAGTCACCACACCTGACATCTAGAATTCTGACCCCTTCCAGCCAAGTTCTAAGCAGCCACCATAGCACCTCCCCCTGGCGTCCCGAGGCTGTCAGAGGGGGACCCTGGCCACGACAGGCAGCGCTGTCCCTTCTAGGATGTGCACGAACTGCAGCCTGCCTCAGGGCCTTGTCTTCTGATCCCCAGGGGCAGGAACGGCTTGGAGAGGCACGGCAGCACTGGCTCACCTAGAGGGGGTGATCTCAGAATCACACAGCAGGAGTTGCAGAGATGGAGAGCTGCTACTAGCAAATAACCAGCAGGGCTAGCGGAGCCCTTCAGATCCTCCAAGCGTTAGAGCCCACGAGGTTAGGGACCACTGCCCTGGATCCTACTAGCTGAACTCAATCTCCCATCAAGCAATGCATTTAGCAAAGGATGCAGGGGGCAGGGGGCATTTTCTACCCCGTGTGGAATGCTTCACAGACAGTCTTATCTCTCTTAACCAAAAGTAATTTTGGTGCTGAAATAATCAAAAAACAATAATGGTTGGTGCTTACTGAGTGCTTGCTATGGTTCAGGCACTGCTCTAAGTATTCTTATGTATTAATGCATTTAATCCTCACAGTAACCCTGGGAGGTAACACAGAGTTGGAGAGGTTAAGTCACTTGTTGAAGGTCAGGTCGCCAGGGAATGTTACCATGGGGATCTTGACCAGTAAGCCATGGAGAAGCATTTGGCTGACCTCATCAAACAGTCCCATGTACACCTCTGTGAGGATGATTAAAACCCTCGCACATCCACAGAACTCTGCCTCCAGAAAACCACACAGAAACCAAAGGTGGGTGGCTTCCAAGATGCACTGGGACACAAATAAATGATCGGGGCAGAGGAGGTAAGTCAAACAGTCCATCACAGTCTGGAGGGAAGATGAAGATACGGTCTGAGTCTCTAGGAACCTCCAGGAGGCTGTGGGCTCCTCTTTGGGTTTCATGGCTGTCAGCTGAATCTACTGGAGGGGACAACGAGAAGGTCCCAGCCTTCTTCCCATTGCATCCACCAGAGCTCCGGGAAAGAAGGAACTTGATGGGCTTTGGCTCACTGCTGCATCCCCAGGCACTACCACAGGGCCAGGTACACTGTGGGGGCTCAAGAAAACATTTGCTGTTGAGTGAATGAATGATCACAAGGTTCCAGACTCAAATTTCAGGGCTATCCTGCTCTCTTGATACCTCAATATTTACTAGGCTGGTCCAGGCTCCATGATATACACAGTTCTTTTATTTACACTATAAATCGAATATAGGTTTTGTTCACAGTACAGAAAGGAAAACATATTGTAGAGTAGAATTAAACATTCCAGGGGTTTCTGCCAGGAATTACCTGAACTGGAGAGAGCGCCGGATGACAGCCAGGGACATGAAATCCCCCCTCCCATGCTCATTCTCCCCGCAGTAGAGAAGTAAGCCATCCTCTGCCTCTGCCTGTTATTATACAAACAAAAGTCACACGAGTAATGAGCATCTCTTCTTCCACAGAGGGCCACTCACAAACACTCATGGACACGAAACTAGAGCATCTCCATTGAGGTCCTATTTACAAGCATGCAGACTCCAATTAATTCCCAGGTACATAGTTCTAGTTCATTTTCAATTAAAAAAGAGGGGCAGCAATATAAACAGTGTATGAGGAATTTGGCAGTGACGTGAGAGAAAGGCGGCCCCATATCTGACCCACTCTTTACTCTTCCTGGACCCACCAGCAGAGCCTCAGGAAACCATGTGCACAGAGGCCGTGGTCCCACAGGGGCTGCTCTCATCCTCATCAAATTCTATTCTCACCAAAGAGGATTCCAGTTTTTCCTTTTTTTTTTACTTCCCAAGCAAATTTGCATCTTCCCTTGCATTAGGAGAACAAGACAATACAAGCTGCCCATGGACTAGTTTGGTTTTCACCCATGCTGCCTGCCCTAGACTGGGACAAGTCATCTTGTGGATTCTCAACGCTTTGATCTTAAAGGAGACTTGTTTCTGTATCTCCAAACCTAGTCCTGTCATCTGAGATACCCAAAAGCATCCCTTAAGCTGAAGGCACTGCAGCTGATTCATAGTGAAGAGCATCTATTGGGCTGTCACCATCTGCCAGGGTTGCATACAGCTGTTTTTCTATCTGTGCAGGTGCAGTCATAACAAGGAAGGTTGTTTGGGCTTCCATTAAAAGGGATTTGGGGATGAGCATGCATTTATGCCTTCTGAAATCCTGGCCTGGTCACGATTATGAAAGTCAACTGAAAAAAAAAATGCACAACCTAAGAGTTGAGAATTATGTTTTATTTGATGGACTTGAGGACATTACCACTACTACTACTACTACTACTAAGTCGCTTCAGTCGGGTCCGACTCTATGCGACCCCACAGACGGCAGCCCACCAGGCTCCCCCATCCCTGGGATTCTCCAGGCAAGAACACTGGAGTGGGCTGCCATTTCCTTCTCCAGTGCATGAAAGTGAAAAGTGAAAGTGAAGTCACTCAGTCGTGTCCAACTCTTAGCGACCCCATGGACTGCAGCCTACCAGGCTCCTCCATCCATGGGATTTCCCAGGCAAGAGTACTGGAGTGGGGTGCCATTGAGAGAATAGTCTCTCAGAGCTATTAGGCATAAAGTGTGAAAGTGTTAGTCACTCAATTGGGCTCACCTCTCTGGGACCCCATGGACTGTAGCCCAACAGGCTCTTCTGTCCATGGCATTCTCTAGGCAAGAGTACTAGAGTGGGTTGCCATTTCCTTCTCCAGGTGGTTTTCCCAACCCAGGGACTGAACCCTGGTCTCCCACATTGCAGGCAGATTCTTTACCATTTGAGCTCCCAGGAAAGCCCTTTAAGTCCTCAGCAAATCTGCTGAATGAAACGTAATTCTCATCTTTTAGGTCAACATGCGCAATATGGCTGGAACCCAAACATTCTCCTTGGGAACTTTCAGATCAGCCATTTCCATAGTTTGGTAACATACACAACCCACTCTCCCTTTGCTGCAGCCCTTGAGTGTGCAAATGTGTCCATCATTCTCGCTGCCCTGTGAATGGGTTTACCCTTTGCTTCCTCTCCCCTTCTCCTTCTCCCTTTGATGCAGCACACAGCTGTGTTAAGGTGTCCCACAGGCACTCATAAAAGGATTAATCCTTCTTACCCTAAATTCAAGAGTAATTTGAAATGCCTGGTAAGAGTTCTTCAAAGGTTCAAAGGTTACATAGGAATGACAAAGAACTGAGGATACTGTATAACAATATCTGAAAAAAGAAAAAGAAAAGAATGCTGTTTGCTCACTTCTTCAGATGCAAAACATCAATACACAATGCCATTGCTTGGATGTCATTAAGTAAAAATTCCGATAGTCTCTCAAGCCTAGCTTACCATCTTCCTTTCTCTACTCTTTACCCCTAGG
Source organism: Aepyceros melampus (assembly GCA_006408695.1). Classification (NCBI taxonomy): domain Eukaryota; kingdom Metazoa; phylum Chordata; class Mammalia; order Artiodactyla; family Bovidae; genus Aepyceros; species Aepyceros melampus. Next base: position 292,954 of record SJXQ01006580.1, read on the forward strand.
ATTCTCATTCCTGGGGGCATTGAGCTTCTGAAGTTCTTTGAAGATCTTTGGAGATTGTTACTTGCCACTCTAAGAAGAAATCAGTGGCTTTAAGGCCACTGACACCTACTTTCACACTGTACAACTGTGTAATATACGCTGGCTCAACTAGTATCCTTCTTAACCTTCACGCACAGATTTCTGCTGTGTTTTTTGTAGAGGTGTCACAAAAGTAAACCCACTCCCAAGGTGCCATTGGGATGATTTATGCATTGCTCCAAAAGGACTACATGTTTGGCACATACAGGAATAGGGCTGCTATTCAACTAGAAGCAACGGAAGACTCGCATTAGCCCTGTATTGCTAACTAGCTAGTTTAATAACTAAAGCATGGAAGAAAGGGCTTATCTTAGGAAAAGGACAAGAAGGAACCTTGTGTGGACTGCAATACGGCTCTCTGGCTCCCTGTAGGGTCAGCCCACCCCATGTTGCCCACCCACTCCCCCAAGCACTTACCTTCTGAGCAGCTCTCACCACCTTTGCCCAGGTTGCAGTGGCATCGAGAGCCCCCCCAGGTGTAGTCATTGACACAAAAGCTGTCAGCAGAGCAAAGAGTTTCATCACAAGACATGTCAAAAAGCCTTGGCATCATAGCCACACCATTCTTTCGTTTCCTCTCCATTGGAGTGGGCTGGGGAGGCACTGCAGTTGTGGGGAGAGATGCTGGGGTTGGGGGGACAAGCCTAGAAACAGTCATTGGGTTCGGTCGAGGTGCCATCTTGGATTCCACAAAAAATTTCTTATTCCCTTCTTTGATAGCAGGAAGTGGTTTAACCTAAAGACAAAAAAGGAAAAGAATTCAGGATTAACATGGAGCACAGTAATTAGACTGCCTTATTTATGGTTGATGTCTAATACATGAAACTACAGTTATTTTGATATTTCCCAAAACCTTGGGAGGTAGAGATGGCAAATAGTACTGACTCCAGTTTATGGATAAGGAACTCCAGGCTCAAGAATTTTAAGTACCATCCCCTGTATTATTCAGAAAATCCATGCTAAAACTGATATTACATGATTTATCTTTATTACAATATCATTAAGGCACATTACTTTTTCAAGGAATTGTTCATTTCCTTATCAATACTGACTTTATAAAATTTTACTTGCTTGGAATCTAAATATGCTTTTGCCAAATGGTGACGTCAACAAGCAGAGGCTGACTTTAGAACATCGGCATAGTTGGTAACTAGTTACTATTCATTTACAATCACCTGGAGACTAATAGTCAGAGGAAATAAATACGTTTTAGAAGCAAATGAGCCAATTTAAGTAACTCTTAATTAAGATGTTCGTGGTCCATTGACTAAACCGCTTTGTTCAACAAGGAAACAAAGACACCCAGGCTTATAAAGCAGGACTTCTTATTACCTCCTCAAAGGAAATATCCAAATCTAAGTCATCTTCAAATGTGTCATCATCCTCGCCAGCCTCTGTGTCGGTTGCATAATGGGGTCCATAGCGCCCACTTCCAGATTCCTCGGGACCTTTGTAGAGAAAGCAGCAGTCTGCAGTCAGCACCTGCCTTTGCTCCCTTTTCTATCCTAACATAGCCCATACACAGCTGTACTGAATGGATGGAGATACATCAGAAACACACAAGGAATTTAACACAGAAGAGGAAGCAATATTGAGCAAAAAAATATGGAAAACATTTAATCTCATAAGTAACCAAGGAAATGCCCATAAAAAGCAGAAAGAGCTGCCATTTTATACCAACAAGACTGGCAAAGACAAAAGTCAGATAATAAGAAATATTGCCCAGGGGATCTCCTTGGTGGCCCAGTGGTTAAGACGCTACACTCCCAATGCAGGGGCACGGTTCACCCCTTGGCTGGGAAACCAAGATCCTACATGCCGCACAGCAGGGCTTGGAAAAAATGTATTGCTACCTTTAGACCATGAAATTTTCGCACCGTGTTTTATGTCCCTGGATATGTTCCAGTGTCTCCTGGTTTACAGTCTATGGACTTGAACAGCATTTGTATCCTACCGTTGTGTGAAAATTGTATAAATCTTAATTGTTGAATTGGTTCATAGTGCTTTTCAGGTCTATTATATCATCCTACTTCTCTGTAATAGAAGAGAAGAATCTTCTATTACAGAGAAATAATAATAGAATGTACACGCATTCTACTAATTTTTGAGACTTTGATATTGAAACTCCAACTAAAAACCTTAATTTATCTACTTAAAAAAAAGTAATTGTAACATATAGTGGAACTATATGTAACCTTGTTCTGTATTTTTCAAGTCTCTTGTAAATGTGCTACCATACGTTCATAATTAAAAATTAAAATTATAAAATGTATTGCCAAGGATGGAATCAATGGAGATTCATACTCTGATGTTAGATGTATAAATTGGTATATCCTCTTTGCAAAACATATGGAAATACTTAATGAAGTAGAAAATGTTCATACCTTTTGACCCAGCAATCTCACTCCCACTTACAAAATATGGAGAATATCTTTCCCATGTGTACCAGGAGACAGGAGCATAACACATTTGCAACATCGTAATTTATAATAGTACAAAAGAACCTGCCAAATTTGCTATTTATAATAACAGTAACACCCCATATCTATCAACAGAGAATGGATAAGTGAATTAAAATATATCTATGGAGTGGAATACTATGTAACAGGAAAGATGAATGAACATTTAATTGAGGCATTAGTTAAGGCATTGGATGAACATTTAGTTGAGGCATTTAATGCATCAACATGGTTTACTCTCACATGATTTTATTTTTTAAAAAATGCAAGTTGCCAAGGAACATACCAGTTTGATGCCACTTACATAAAAATCAGCAGCAAGAAAAACTATATATTATTTAAGGTACATACACACATGCAGATTTCCCTTGTGGCTCAGACGATAAAGAATCTGCCTGCAATTCAGGAGACCCATGTGTGATTCTCAGGTTGGGAAGATCTCCTGGAGAAAGGAATGGCAACCCACTCCAGTATTCTTGCCTAGAGAATTCCACAGACAGAGGAGCCTGGCGGGCTACAGTCCATGGGACTGCAAAGAGTTGGAAATGATTGAGCAACTAACTAACACAAACCTACATGTATGTTTTGGGTTAGGGTACAGGACCCACTCAGACACCAATATCTGCAGACGCTCAAGTTCTTTATGTACAATGCCAGAGCACAACTGGCCCTCAGTATCTGCAGGTTCTGCATCCATGGTTTCAACCAACCACAGATCAATATGGAAGACCCATTGTGTATGTAATTTAAACTCTTAAGAAAAGTAAAGCAGGGGCTTCCCTAGTGGTCCAGTGGTTAAGAATCCACCTTGCAATACGAGGGATGTGGGTTCAATCCCTGGTCCGGGAACTAAGACCCAACATGCGGTGGAGCAACTAAGCCCATGTGCCACAACTATTGAGCCTGTAAGCCATAAAGAAAAAGATCCCACATGATGCCCTGAAGATCCTGGGTGCTGCAACTAAGACTTGATGCAGCCAGATAAATATTTTTTAAAAAAAAGAAAAGAAAAACAAGGCAATGATCAAAAATACCTGGGAAAGGTTAGAAGAATGAGGTTAACATACAGGATCTTTGAAAGTACTCTAAAATATTCTATTTCTTAAGGTAGGTGCTGTATACCTATGAGCATTTATATATTATACAAAAGCATAAACTAATATAAGTATAAATACACTTTTGATGTATGAGATATTTCTGGAGAAGGCAATGGCACCCCAGTCCAGTACTCTTGCCTGGAAAATCCCATGGACGGAGGAGCCTGGTAGGCTGCAGACCATGGGGTCGCTAAGAGTCGGACACGACTGAGTGACTTCACTTTCACTTTTCACTTTCATGCATTGGAGAAGGCAATGGCAACCCACTCAGTGTTCTTGCCTGGAGAATCCCAGGGACGGGGGAGCCTGGTGGGCTGCCGTCTATGGGGTCGCACAGAGTCGGACACGACTGAAGCGACTTAGCAGCAGCAGCATGAGATATTTCATTAAAAGTTCTTTAAAATAAGAAAGAGACATTATACTACAGCAAACACATCCAGGAAAAAAAGGGGTCCCATGTGACATCTTGGGTGTCAACCATTTCCATACATAGGACAGGAATATCTTTCAAAAGTGAAAGGTGGGCTGAGAAAAACTTGTAGGGGACAACACAGCTTATTGTTTCTTGGGGGATGGTCAGATTAACAGTTTTATTCAGCTGTCATCCAGAAAAATCTACTGATCTGAAAGCCCTGACTTAGGCTAAACACAGGAAGCCCTACCCTCACGGTCTGAGAGTCTTTCAAAGTGCTGCTCCATAGCGTCCCCATGGGGCTGCTGGTGGCTTAGGGTAAGCGCAGGTACCAGCTGCCTTCCCTAATTCAGACAAACCAGGTACTGAACTTCATGGCTGTAACAACTCTGGCAACAGAAACTCACTTTTGTAGGTCACTGATGCTCATTAGTTATTGGATGATTAGTAAAAAGAAAGAAAAATGACATTAAAAACATAAATTGAACGTAAAGACAAATCTGCTTTCAGAATAAACTAAGCCAAATATCTTTCTCATAAAAGCAAACTCAGCCTCCTCTAAGAAAAATAGCAAGCAGATTGACCACGAAACTGAAGGAAATGACAGAAAGGGAGTGTGGGAAGCCTGCTCAGTGGGCACACTGCTAACCAGACATCTTCTCCTGTCTTAGGAAGAGAAGCATGTGGTCAGCAGGTGATCCATAGACGGCAGGGAAGGTCCTCTTCTCAGGTATGAGGCATGTCTCGGTGGAGCTTTTCTCACCACCTCCATACCAATTTCCTAGTTTTATTTAAAGCAGCCCACATGTCAGCTGAAAATTCAAGCTTGTTGGCACCAGAATCACACCTAGATACAAATTCTTTCAAGCCACCTGCATCATCCAGCACAGCTGTGTGCCAGCTGTCTACATACAAACATCCAGGAAGCCCCTGGGGACAGCTCTCGCTTCTGTTTCTCTGCATCTTTGTATCTTTCTATCTCTCTCCCTGTCTCTTTCTTCTCACCCTCATCACTTTCCATTTTATCTATTTTATATTTTCAGAATTGTTGAATTTCATTAGAAAGAACTCAAATGGTAATAAAAGAATTAATATAGCACATGCATGGAGAGAGATGGATTTTATCCTCAGTAGGTGGGTCTCTGTATCTCCTGGGGGTTCACTCTTGCCTCCTGCACATTCTAGTCACTGTTACATAGTTACTGTTCTCATGGATGTCAAGATTCTCTGCATTTCATCTTATAATGCCCTATCTGGAAAAACATTTTCAGACTCCCACTGCCTACAAAATAGATGTCCAGGCTCTTTGGTTAAGAATTCAAGAATCTCAATGATCACAAAATCAGATTGATTATATAGTTTGCAGCTTAAGATGAAGAAGCTCTATACAGTCAGCCAAAACAAGACTAGGAGTTGACTGTGACTCAGATCATGAACTCTTTGTAGCAAAATTCAGACTTTAGATTGAAGAAAGTAGGGAAAACCACTAGGCCATTCAGGTATGACCTAAATCAAATTCCTTATGATTACACAGTGGAAATGACAAATAGAGTCAAGAAATTGGATCTGATAAACAGAGAGCCTGAGGAACTATGGATAGAGGTTTGTAACCTTGTACAGGAGGAGATCAAAACCATCGTCAAGAAAAAGAAATGTAAAAAGGCAAAATGGTTGTTTGAAGACACCTTACAAATAGCTGAGAAAAGAGAAGTGGAAGGCAAAGGTGAAAAAGAAAGATATACCCATCTGAATGCAGAGTTCCAAAGAAAAACAAGAAGAGATAAGAAAGCCTTCCTAAGTGAACAATCCTGGAGAAGGAAATGGCAACTCACTCCAGTATTCTTGCCTGGAAATCCCATGGACAGAGGAGCCTGAAGAGCTACAGCCCATGGAGTTGCAAAGAGTCAGACATGACTTGGAGACTAAATAAAGTGAACAATGCAAAGAAACTGAGGAAAACAATAGAACAGGAAAGACCAGAGATCTCTTCAAGAAAATTAGAGATATCAAGGAAACATTTCATCAAAGATAGGCACAATAAAGGACAGAAATACTATGGACCCAACAGAAGCAGAAGATACTAAGAAGAGACAGCAAGAATACACAGAAGAACAATACAAAAAAAAGGTCTTCGTGACCCAGATAACCACGATGGTGTGATCACTCATCTAGAGCCAGACATCCTGGAGTGTGAAGTCAAGTGGGCCTTAGGAAGCATCATTATGAACAAAGCTAGTGGGGGTGATGGAATTCCAGCTAAGCTATTTCAAATCCTAAAAGATGATTCTGTTAAAGTGCTGCATTCAATACGCCAGCAAATATGAAAAACTCAGCAGTGGCCATAGGACTGGAAAAGGTTCGTTTTCATTCCAATCCTAAAGAAAGGCAATGCCTTTCTATCACACAATTGCACACATTTCACATGCTAGTAAGGTCATGCTCAAAATTTTCCAAACTAGGCTTCAATAGTATGTGAACCAAGAACTTCCAGGTGTTCAAGCTGGATTTAGAAAAGGCAGAAGAACCAGAGATCAAATTGCCAACATCCACTGGATCATAGAGAAGGCAAGAGAATTCCAGGAAAACATCTACTTCTGCTTCGCTGACTAAGTTAAAGCCTTGGACTATGTGGAACACAACAAACTGTGGAAAGTTTTGAAAGAGATGGGAATACCAGACCACCTTACCTGCCTCCTGAGAAATCTGTATGCTTTTGTAAAGAAGCAACCATTAGAACTGGATATGGAACAAAGGACTGGTTCAAAATTGGGAAAGGAGTATGTCAAGGCTGTATACTGTCACCCTGCTTATTTAACTTATATGCAGAGTACATCATGCGAAATGCCAGGCTGGATGAAGCACAAGCTGGAATCGAGATTTCCAGGAAAAATATTAATAACCTTAAACAGTAGACACCACCCTTTGGGAGAAAGTGAAGAGGAACTGAAGAGCCTATTGATGAAGGTGAAAGAGAAGAGTGAAAATGCTAGCTTAAACCTCAGCATTCAAAAAACTAAGATCATGGCATCCCGTTCCATCACTTCATGGCAAATAGATGGGGAAGCAATGGAAACAGTGACAGACTTTATTTGGGGGGGCTCCAAAATCACTGCAGATGGTGACTGCAGCCATGAAATTAAAAGACGTTTGCTTCTTGGAAGAAAAACTATTCCAAATCTAGACAACATATTAAAAAGCAGAGAACTCTGCCGGCAAAGGTCTATATAGTCAAAGCTATGCTTTTTCCAGTAGTCATGTCTGGATGTGAGTGTTGGACCATAAAGAAGGCTGAGCGCTGAAGAACTGATGCTTTTGAACTGTGATGCTGGAGAAGACTCTTAAGAGTTCCTTGGACAGCAAGAAGATCAAACCAGTCAATCCTAAAGGAAATCAATCTTGAATATTCATTGGAAGGACTGATGCTGAAGCTGAACCTCCAATACTTTGGCCATAGATGCGAAGAGCCGACTCATTAGAAAAGACCCTGAAGATGGGAAAGACTGAAGGCAGGAGGAGAAGCGGCCAACAGAGAATGAGATGGTTGGAGTGGCATCACCAGCTCAATGGACATGAGCTTGAGCAATCTCAGGGAGATGGTGAAGGACAGGGAAGCCTGGCATGCTGCAGTCCATGGGGTCACAAAGAGTCAGACATGACTGAGACACTGAACAACAGCAAAGATCACAACTCCTCTTTTTCCTCCCTTATCCCATCACCATTGTTTATGGAAACCTACCGCCTCTCTCATAGAGACAGGGACTCTTGGGTGCTTCACATCATACATTCCTAAACTTGACAATTATCCTGCAGGGTAAGTCTGGTAGATTTCATTTTGCAGATACGTAAATTGAATTCAGGGAAGTTAAGCGGTTTGACTAAGATCAAAAGACTGTCTTTAAAAAAAAAAACTTTCTTAGTTAGGTCTGGCCTAAGCGAAAGCCAGGTTGTCTGGTCACTTGTTTTCCCATTGCCTGTAAGAGAAGAAACCACTGTGGAGGAGTCTGGGATTTATAAAATTAACATTTATTTATCATTTTTATTGTGCCAGGAGCTGTGCATATATTCTTTCTATTATCCCTTGCCAAATCCTGATAAATTGGTATTATTACTAACATTTTACCATGTGGAGATATCAATTGAGAAAGATTAAATAACTTGCTCAAAGGCACACAGACAGTAAACAACTTTATCCTTTAGCCTCTTTTTGATTACATTATGCTACTTATGGGGCTTTCCTGATAGCTCAGCTGGTAAAGAATCTGCCTGCAATGCAGGAGATCCCGGTTCGATTCCTGGGTCGGAAAGATCCCCTGGAGAAGGGATAAGCTACCCACTCCAGCGTTCTTGGGCTTCACTGTGGCTCCACTGGTAAAGAATCCGCCTGCAGTGTGGGAGACCTGGGTTTGATCCCTGGGTTGGGAAGATCCCCTGGAGAAAAAAAAGGCTACCCACTCCAATATTCTGGCCTGGAGAATTCCATGGACTATAAAGTCCATGGGGTCGCAAAGAGTCGGACAGGACTGAGCAAATTTCACTCACATGCCACTTATGATCTGACTCCAAATTGTAGTTTGACTCTTTTTTTCCCCTCTTCCAAAGTCTCAGTGGCCAAACTGGTCTACTAGTTGTTTCATGAACACAACTTGTTTTCTTACCCTGAGACTTTGGTTAACGTTCTTCTCCACATCTCCTAATTTCCCCTCTCCTGTATCATAATATGTAGTTTACCTATCCTTCCAGCTGCATGCACTCTGTAGAGACAGAGCTGAATGTGTATCATCCAAAGACCAAAATCAAGCAATATTTTAAAAAGAGAACATTAGACTATTCTGGGGGGGAAAAACGGTGACTCCAGAAAAGATGGAGCTGCCAAGTCCTATAGAACAATTCTTCCATCTTCTCCTCGGAGGGGCTGTTCACCCACGGATATGTCTCTAATCCTGAGCTCAGAATAAGCATCCATAGTTAATGAACTCAATGGCTATTTAAAATGGTATTTACACTTTCTGGAATCCTTGTGTTCCTCAACTCAAATGTGAACGCCCTGAGGGCAGGAACTATATTTTAGATTTCTTGATATGCCTCCCTATCCTCCATTTAACTCATGCTTCACACATTCGCCAACAGCTAAGACGTCCACCAGGCATGGAGACACTCGCAGCACAGCACGGCATGACAGCGGCAGTCTGTCTCTGCCCTGTCCTAGCCCACCTGGTCAGGTCTGTTTAAGTGGCGGAATACTGGGGACAAATCCTTGTGTGGTGAGATGCTGCCCTCAAATCCAAAAACATTCTCCCCAGACTGTCACCATTCCTGTCTCTTTCCCCAGCTCAGAACTAGATGTTTACAGTTGGAAGACCATTGGGTCCAAAATTCTCATTTCATAAACGTGGAAACTCAGGCCACAGAAGAAATGTGAACTTAATACAAGGTCATGCATCTCATGAGTGGAGAATTCAAAACCAGAAGCGGGCCGTGTGACCCTTCATTCGACACCCAGAATACTCTAGCAACAAATGTCTCGACACCAAGCATACAAGGCTCTTCAGCCAGATGGATATAGTGGAGCCAGGGATGGGGTGAAGGTAACTGAGTCCTCGTCCTGCCCCTTAACTCATCCTAGGAAGGAAACTCTACATTGAAGGAAAGGACCATTGCCACCGCTGTGAAACGGTACCATGATGAGAACACAAATGACTCCAGATTCTCTGCTCATTTTGACAGGGAAAATAAGACATGTCTTGTTCAACAAATAATAAGATTACTTAGTCTCTATAATCATTGCTTCTGTTTGACACTGTATATAACATATCGCTTCGAAGCCAGAGGTTACTGCTCAGTTTGGGAAAACAAAGGGTGTGAGATAAGAGTGGGATGAGAATGTGGAATTAACAAAGTCTTAAAGTCAAAAACATCTTAAAGACCTTGGAGATCGGCGAGCACAACAAGTCAGTTTCACAGAGGAGTAAGCTGAGGCTCAGAGAGGCCAGTGACTTGCCCAGAGAGGCAGCTCATTGGTGGCAGAGCTGACTTGTGGTTCTGGACTCTTGATACTGCACGCCAGGGCTTGCTGCAGCTTCTCTTCTTGTCTCTCACAGTCATCACCACTTCCCATTTTAATAGGAAGGAAACGAGCGGAGAGAGGACGAGACACAGTACAGCAGAAAGACAGCTGCAATGAAGACCCCTCTATTCTTTCCTAATGGCCCCACCAGCCCAGATCTCAAATCCACGGCTTCTCTGAAGATTTTGCCAGTGCTGTGTCTAAGTGAGCACAGAACATTCAGTCCAAGCCAATGATAAGCATTCTCCCCATAGCCTGGGGTTATTGTAATTAAAGTGCATAACTTATCTCTCTCCACTTGGCACTTTGTTAATTAGGAAAAGAGAACATTAAAAAAAAAAAAAAAAGAGCCATTTATTTAGAATGAGAATAGTCAGACCACTAACTGAATACAAAACAAGTTCAAGGGTTATTGCCATGAGGAAAACTGATAAACAAAAGACAAATTTCTATATTAAAGGATGACTTATTTATTAAAAACGTATGTGTTTGTTTTTATAGAGGTTATACAAGTTTTCTCTGATGTATCAACATGATATAGTTGGAAATACCCTAGTCATGGAAACCAATAATTGAGAAAGAGACAGACATAAGTGACTGTGTGACTTTGAATGAGTCATTTAATCTCCTTGGGTCTCATGGTTTCTAATAAAATAAGGAATGGGATTGGATTTGATGACCTGCTGGCACTAACTTTCTGTGACCCTAAAGTTGACCCTTTTGATTTAGACATATTACAGGCATCTGTTACTCCAAGAGAAGTTTGAAAAAGAAACAACTAGGGAATTTCACTTCCGTGGACAAAAAAGGAAAAAGGAGTTAGTTCAGCACAGAAGTTACCCACCTTGGGGATTGTAACTTTGTTCAATATTATAAGCCTCCTAGATGATGTGAGCTATCATTTATCAAAGTTCATCTTCCTTCATAAGAACCAGGTTGTATTTGGGCCCTTTTCTTAACCACTCTTATGAAGGATGAGAAAGGAACAGTCATTCTCCACTCCTGAAGCTGCAGTCATGAGAAGAGTTTCCTGAAATACTGCTGGATGCTTGGCCAACCTTTCACCTCCCTACAGAGGTAGAGACAGATGCTGAGTAGAAGCATTTGGTCCATATTTCCAAACAGAGTGAAGCTATTCTATCAAAGGACCTGGGAGGCGGGGAGGAACTGGGGGCAAACGGGCCACCCCCCCCACCTTCCCTCTCCGCCTCGACAAGCGGAAAGCAGTGACCTGGGCAGATATTAAAACTGACCTCTCTGCAAGCCCAAACTTTCCCTCAGGTGGGTTCCATAGGCTGGACTGGGCAAAAGGGAGCTTGTGCCTTAAGAGTAAACAATGATTCTGATCCAGCCTTTATCATAATTATGGAAGATATTCCACTCTGTATCTTCTGAGTTTATTTCTTATTTCTCAACTGGTTCAGAAAATGGACAAAGAGAGGAAGTGTGAATCATTGAGCATCCTCAAAACCCCAACATCAGCCTTAGTGACACAGGGACTCGGAGGGTCTGCAAGAATACTGAATGGTTTTCTTCCCTCCTCCCTGTCCCACAAATAATCTTCTGGTTCTTTTCTTTCCACCTGAATGAAAGTAATCCCTGGGTACAATTCTATGGTGGTAGGGGCGGGGTGGTTGGGAGACAGTAGCTCTAAAGAACCAGCCATAGGCACATATGTTTGTTCTTTCCCATTCATCATGCTTCATGAAACTCTTATTTGACTACAGCCCAAGAATGGCATGCCAGGCATCAGATGACCTCGAGAGCCCTCACCTCAAAGCTTCCCCGACTCCTTTATCCTTATGCCGGCACACACAGAGGAGGCGCCAACTGCATAACCCCTGTGGAGAGTTGTCTTTTGAAGAACATAAACCAGTCAACCAAGCACAACCCACTGTATCCTTCACCCCTGGAGCACCCCTTTCTAAAGATAATGGGGCTGTGGAAAGCTAAGCAGATGGCCAGAAACAAGGTGGCAGGTACCTGCTTCTCTACTGCCTGCTGATGGCAGAGATACACAGGCAAAGCATGAAGCGAGAGGCGGCTGTAAGCCCAGCAGGATAACCTCAGGCCACGTTTTCATCATGGTGTGCTGAAAATTTCAAGTGTGGAACTTTTGTAACTTCAGAGAATAATGAATACTAATTTAGTGACAGCATTCTGTGGGGCTATTCAGGACCTGAGGTGGAGTGGGCAGTGTACAGTTTAGATAGGCAAGCAATAGTGTCTGGCAGGGTTACATATACAGCAGGCTCGTATCATTTAAATAAGAGAGCGAGTGAACGACTGGATGTTGTCTGTAAGAACCAAATCTTCCTGCAGGGCGCTCTGCATATGATAAATGAAAAATAACATGTCTGTTCAAAGACCAGCTTTAATCTGGTATGTGGCAATGTTCTAAGTGTCTAATCATTCGTTTTCACTGAGAGTTTAGCAGTAATTCTCAACTGACTATTAATAACAGAAGACCATTGTCCCTAGCATTAGGAGGATAACAGGGCTTAAAAAGTGAGAGCTCTTCTCTTTCTGCAAGACATATATCAAGTGTTTTGGCTTCCCTAGTGGCTCAAAAAGACTCTGCCTCCAATGTGGGAGACTGGGGTTTGATCCCTGGGTGGGGAAGATCCTTTGGAGAAGGAAGTGGCAACCCACTCCAGTACTCTTGCCTGGGAAATCCTATGGACAGAGGAGCCTGGTCGGCTATATAGTTTGTGAGGTCACAGAATCAGATATGACTGAGTGGCTAACAATTTCACTGTCATCAAATGTTTGAGTTATCTGATTTTTTCATTCTATAATACTACTAGCAATTTGTCCTAAGAAAATAGTCAGATGTATAAAAACATTCATTATCATTAAAACATTATTTTAACAAGTTTAATGGCATGTTCTCTGTTCATGGGGTCAATTTATACTTGGAAATATAGAGTCCTTGGTGCTCTTCACATGAGTGGTGGGACTGGAAGCAGGCTGGAGTGAGCTGAGTTAATGGAGGCTGGAAAAAAGTAGTAACAGTAAATGTAGATGCTTCAATAACTCTAGCCTGAAGGAAAGCAGAGAAATGAGACAGTAGGTGGAAGGGCTGCAGGGTTCAGGAAGTCTTTTCTGTGCATATGGAATACATGTTTGCATGCTGATGGGAATGATCTAGAAAAGCAGAGAGTGAAAAACGGATTGTGTGGGAGAGACTGGGGTGGGGAGACGGGGTAGGGTGCAGGTGAAGTGAAGTCGCTCAGTCGTGTCCAACTCTTTGTGACCCCATGGACTGTAACCCACCAGGCTTCTCAGTCCATGGGATTTTCCAGGCAGGAGTACTGGAGTGGGTTGCCATTTCCTTCTCCAGGGTGCAGGTTGCTGCTGCTGCTGCTAAGTCGCTTCAGTCGTGTCTGACTCCGTGCGACCCCATAGACAGCAGCCCACCAGGCTCCCCCGTCCCTGGGATTCTCCAGGCAAGAACACTGGAGTGAGTTGCCATTTCCTTCTCCAATGCAGGAAAGTGAAAACTGAAAGGGAAGTCACTCAGTCGTGTCCAACTCTTAGCGACTCCATGGACTGCAGCCCACCAGGCTCCTCTGTCCATGGGATTTTCCAGGCAAGAGTACTGGAGTGGGGTGCCAGGGTGCAGGTAGCAATCTCCAACTGGGTTAGCATCAGACAGGGCTTGGTTCAGATCTTGCAATTAGAATCAGGAGGCAGAAGAGAGGACTGAGATGAGTCATGCAAAGCATTTTTTTTCTCATTATAAAACCACAATTCAAACCACTGTTATAGACAGTTCAGTTCAGTTGCTCAGTCGTGTCTGACTCTTTGTGACCCCATGAACCACAGCACGCCAGGCCTCCCTGTCCATCACCAACTCCTGGAGTTGACCCAAACTCATATCCATTGAGTCGGTGATGCCATCCAACCATCTCATCTTCTGTCGTCCCCTTCTCCTCCTGCCCTCAATCTTTCCCAGAATCAGGGTCTTTTCCAAGGAGTCAGCTCTTCACATCCTGTGTCCAAAGTATTGGGTTTCAGCTTCAGCATCAGTCCTTCCAATGAACAGCCAGGACTGGTCTCCTTTAGGACTGACTGGTTTGATCTTTTTGCAGTCCAAGGGACTCTCAAGAGTCTTCTCCAACACCACAGTTCAAAATCATCAATTCTTCAGCGCTCAGCTTTCTTTATAGTTCAACTCTCACATCCGTACATGACTATTGGAAAAACCATAGCCTTGACTAGACGGACCTTTGTTGGCAAAGTAATGTCTCTGATTTTTAATATCCTACCTAGGTTGGTCATAAATTTCCTTCCAAGGAGTAAGCGTCTTTTAATTTCATGGCTGCAATCATCATCTGCACTGATTTTGGAGCCCAGAAAAATAAAGTCTGCCATCGTTTCCACTGTTCCCCCATCTATTTGCCATTAACTGATGGGACCGGATGCCATGATCTTAGTTTTCTGAATGTTGAGTTTTAAGCCAGCTTTTTCACTCTCCTCTTTCACTTTCATCAAGAGGCTCTTTAGTTCTTCTTCACTTTCTGCCATAAGGGTGGTGTCTTCTGCATATCTGAGGTTATTGATATTTCTCCCGGCAATCTTGATTCCAGCTTGTGCTTCCTCCAGCCCAACGTTTCTCATGATGTACTCTGCATATAAGTTAAATAAGCAGGGTGACAATATACAGCCTTGACATACTCCTTTTCCTATTCTAGTCAGTATTCATTACAATTGCTCAATATTCCTTATATAATGATTCCTTTGGTAATTTCTTCCTGCAATTGTATCCAGAAAAAAACCCATTATTTTCACTGGAATATTGGTTTGCATCCTTTGGTCACACATGGAGAGTTCTCTCAGAACTTGGTTTCTTTCTCATCTTTGCTAATAGGAAATTCAGAGTTTAGTGACATCCAGGACTTAACTATCTCATCTCATAACAATTGTGTCACCTGTTTGGTTTCTGATCATAGTATTTCTTTTTAATTAATATGTGTGAGTGTGTGTATAAATTTTCTCAAGCAACTTTGTACACAGGTGAAATAGAAATGATTAAAAATACGTCTGCTGTCCATTTCACACCTGCG
>SJXQ01006580.1:308387-323493 GCA_006408695.1 Aepyceros melampus
CTGTGTGTTCTCTGTGTCTGCATCTCTGCTTCTGCTTTGTGATGTTTGTCCATTTGTTTTTGCTTTGTAGAGTCCACATATAAATGAAATCATATAGTATCCGTCTCCCCCTGTCTTACTTATTTCACATAATACCCGCTAAGTCATGTAACATCTTTCTACAGGGACATATCATCACTGGTGTTCATTTCGAAATGCACAGAAATCACTATGCTGGGTATCACATCAGGAAGAAACACAGTGTTGTGAGTCAATTCTACTTCCAAAGCAAAGAAAATCAAACTCACAGAAAAAGGTGTCAGATCTGTGGTTACCAGAGATGGGGACTGCAGGAGGGAAAACTAAATGAAGGAAGTCAAGAGGTACAAACTTCCAGTTAAAGCATAAATAAGGACCAGGGATATAATGTAAGCATCATAAATGTAATTAACACTCTATATATTATATATGAAAGCTGTTCACAGAGTAAATCATGAGTTCTCATCACAAGAAAAAATTGTTCTATTTCTTTAAATTTTGTACCTATATGAGAGGACGGATGTTCACTAATTTACTGTGATAATCTTTTCATGAGGTATTTGTGGTAAACCATTCTGCTGCACACCTTCAACTTTTACAGTGTGGTATGTCAATTATATCTCAATGAAACTGAAAGGGAAAGCACATGAAAAATACATTCAACCATCTTGAGCAAACTCACATCCCCAAAGCTTGCATGGCCCCAGACGACAACCACATTGTGGAAGAGACGGTTGGTGGTAACTGAGCTAGGGAGAGCCCATTAGTGTCCCATCACGATGAAAACAACTCCTGCTTATAAATACTGTCATAAAAGCCAGTCTTAAATCAGGGAAGGGAGGCTGGTTTGGGCCCTCAATCCAACCCCCAATCCTGCCCAACAATTCATTGAAAACTCCATAGACTGTGGCAGGAGCAAGCCAGCCTCTCCCTGAGACATGAGATTAGCTGTGCCCAAGAAACGTTTTCAAAATGAATGGAAACAAGAGTCATCTGGTCTGGTTTCAAATAGATATTGTGGCATATTGATTAAATCAGGACACAGAGAGTAGAGGAGGAACCAGGGGTGCCACTGAGGGTCTCCAAGCACTGAAGCCTCACAAACCTTTCTCCACCAGAGAGAAAATCATGACATGTCAACGCCGAGAATTCACTGTCTAAATGGGATTATCCAGTGGACTCACCATGAGTCGCTTTCTAAGGGAAGAATTTCTGCAGAGATCTGAAACCTACACCCTGAGAAAATACCATCTAGAATCTGCTGAGCAAGGGAATAAGAGAAAGAGACAGAGCAAGCTTCCCTCCTAGCTCAGCTGGTAAATCATCTGCTTGCAATGCATGAGACCCAGGTTCAATTCCTGGGTCAGGAAGATCCCCTGGAGAAGGAAATGGCAACCCACTCCAGTATTCTTGCCTGGAGAATCCCATGGACAGAGGAGCCTGGCAGGCTACAGTCCACGGAATCGCAAGAGTCAGACATGACTTAGCGACTAAACCACCACCAGCACAGCAGGCAGCCTCCTGGGGACAGTGAGTGGAGCTAGGACCCATCGGCCAGGGTGGAGGCCTCATGCTATGAGGCCAAGGGCAACGAGGTAGAGAGGCTGGTGGGGCTAGACCATGGAAGATGTTGGATGTTGGGCTAAAGGGTGTGGCCTTGAGCCTGTAAACAGTGAGCATCAGGAGAGTAACAGCCAATGGAGACGCTTTTACATTAGCCCCAGGTGGCTCAGTGGTAAAGAATCCCGCTTGCAATGCAGAAAACGCCAGAGACTCGAGTTAGGTCCCTGGGTCAGGAAGATCCCCTGGAGGAGAAAATGGCAACCCACTGCAGTATTCTTGCCTGGAGAATCCCACGGGCAGGGCAACCTGGAGGGCTACAGTCCATGGGGTGGCAAAGAGTTGGACACGATTGGGCGCACGCGCACTAACAGAGAGTGCAGGGGGTTTCTGCTTGCTCCCTCTGTGCCCCTCTGTCTCTTGGGCTCCTGTGCACCCCTGAAGATCTCCCTCATCACTCAATCCAAAATCCTTTTGCTTGGATTCTCCTGTTTCCCATCCTCTTTGGAGAAATCTCACTCAACTCTTCCCAGCCATGCCCAACAACACATCCCCACGGAATCTTTGCCAACCCACCTCCCAGCTCCCAGCTCCACAAACCAAACCACTCTCCTTCCCGTGCGGCAGAGCCTCTCTGTATGCTGCTCACCACGTGTCTGCTCCCTGGACTGGATCCTGAACCTGGGAAGGGAAGGCTTGGCTCAACTCTCTTTGACAAGGATTTGGCAAAAAAATTTGTGGAATTAAGGGCTGATCCTTTTTGGTGACCTTGATAGAGAATCCATCCTCACTCTATGCCTTAAAGGGCTGATATGTCATTTATATGAAAGTGTATTCAATTTCCTTATATATCTGATTCAGTATTATTCAAGCTGCACATTTTAAACCCATTAGCAGAGAGTAAAAATAACTCACTGGGACCTGACCACAGTTTTCAAAAATGGAACCAAATGAAACACATAAAGCTCTGAATTTAGCATCCGTGAGTACTGCTCTGTGAGGCGTTTGCACGCACACACATGTATTTCGAGATATATTTGTGTGCTCTGGGCTGCTATGAGAATTGTATATTCTTACTGTGGGCTGCCATCCAAAAAAGTTTGAGAAAAATTCTTCACTCAAGTTGATTTTCTAAACGTCAGTTAATTTTCCAGCCTGATTGCCATTTTATTTTGAGCAAGGCTTAGATTTTCTCATTTTATTTTTGACTTGTAATAGGATTTCTCAGCCTCAGCACCACCGACAGTTTAGGCTGAATCACTTTTTTGGGGGGGGGGGTGTGTACGTGTGTGTTTTCAGGGTGGGTTTCTATGCATTGTAGGGTATTTAGCAGAATCCTAGCCTCTCTCTCCAAGCACCTTTCCCCAGCTGAGACAGGCAAAAATGTCTCCAGAGTCTGCCTAGTGCCCCATAAGGGACCAAATCTCCCTCAGTTGGAAACCATAGCCTCTGGTGCCCAAAATAAAGCTGAGCGTTCAGGCAGCTTTAGAAATGCATGAGAAAGATCTGAAACAAAGATCCTGCAGGGGCCTATTGCAACAGAAGATCTGGAAACACTGATCCCCAAAGATTCTTAATCTCCATCAAGTTTACAACCAGGTCCCTCTAGACCCTGTCTGACTGCACAGAACGCTATCAGTCTAAGCACCGGGTTTTCACAAGGTGGGTGTGCAGCAGGACTCAGTACATGTTCATAATCAGAAGGTGCTCTTGGAAGCATCCAGAGAAGAGAAGAATCCTAGAACTTCTGGCTGAAAGACATAAAGTCTTGCAATGGAGGAAGCATCTCAGGAAACTCATGTGGAAGGTCCCCACTTGGGCTCATGGAAACAAAAGTTCCTCAGCTCTAAAAAGGAGCTACGAATCCCCAGGAGATGGGTGAGAAACGAAGCGTCAGATGGTAAGAAGGGACACTGCTCTTACATGGAAAGACCCAATCATGCATGCAAGAGGGGTCTCTGCACAGAGGGGAGGGAGGGAAATGCCAGGGGCGCTGGACAGAGAGTGCGGTGACTAACACTCATGGCAACTAGCAGTGACCTAGAACTAGTCAGGTGACCTGGTGATAGCTCCTGATCAGAAAGTCTGGAAGCTTGGCTGGGTCCTTCAACAACCGGTGGGTCCCCAAATTCCATGCTTTGGGTTTGAGTCTCTTTTCTCTCTATTCATCTTCTCTGCTGATTTCCACACACTATAGCCAGTGATCCCAGTTAAAATGTAGATCAGAGCAACCATTCTGTTGCTCAAAACACTTTAATATCTTTGCATCCCAACTTAGAATAAAACCCTAAGTCCTCACCAGAACAAGATTGGACATGATCTGACCATAGCCACTGACTACCTTTCTGACCTCACTTCCCTATCATTCGTCTCACTTACTGTATTCCTTATTGCTTGTAGAACATCCCAAGCCTGCTCTCACCCCAGACCTTTGCACCTTTGCACCTTGTGGAAGGGCTCTGCTCAAATCTCTCTTGAAGAGAAGCCTTCTTTGGTCACCTATTCCAAACGTAGCTCCTGCACCCTCCATGCCCTCTCAGCCCTTCTCTTTTCCTCTTAATATATAACATTAAAGATATATTATTCATGTGGTGGTGGTGGTTTAGTCGCTAAATCGTGTCCGACTCTTGTGACCCCATGGACTGTAGCCTGCCAGTCTCCTTTGTCGATGGGATTCTCCAGGCAAGAATACTGGAATGGGTTGCCAATTCCTTCTCCAGTGGATCTTCCCAACTCAGGGATCAAACCCAGGTCTCCTGCAATGCAGGCTTATTCTTTCCTGACTGAGCTATAGGGAAGCCCATTATTCATGTAGGCTAATACAATAATCATTTACTTCATTCTCTACTTCCTTTCAGGGGCTGATTCTCCCACATATAAGATCCACGAGGGCAGTATCTTACTTACTGCTAAGACTTAATACACATTTTAAAAAAATGAATTGCCAAGTGAATGTTTAAGCAAGAGACATAATCACTGTAGACTCAGAAACTAAATTCTTTACTTTCTTGAACATCACCCAAACAGTCTCCAGGTTAATGTAGGGAATGACCAATGGTGATGTCTGATGTGAAAACAATCAAGAAAAATCTGACTTTAATTTCCAGTTGTTTGTAGTTTTTCTTATCTTGAACTCTTCCATTTTTCATTGTTTTAATTCTCTCTGAATTTCACAGTCCTTTATTTCATTTTATTTTAGAGATAAATTTATTGAATCAGTTCTTTTTATTATTAGGGCTTGGCCTTGATTATAAGTAAGATATTATCAAAGCCTCAGATTACAGAAGAGATTGCACATTTTGCTTGTAGACTTTTCTTTCCATTACAGTTAAAAGCTAAAATTAGCTGCCTTCTTTTATTTCAGTGGAACTAGTTAACCATGGAAGAAGTCAGTCATCTGAAGCAACTTAGGGAACCTCTCCGTTTCGTCCTCATCTCAAGCACCTCAAGAAACTTCAAACTGATGATGCTAAAGGGCTCTCAGGCTCTGAAAGTCTGTGAACTATCGCCATCTGCTGGGTGACTTGCGAACACTGCCACCTGGGGATCAGTCTTCGCTCATCCTCCTGAGAGGCAATCGTTGGTCATTCCCTAATGTTTGTGATCCTCAGAATCTATGGGATTTTAGAATCCCTCCAGAACCATGGGATCAAAATTAATGTTGGGAAAAACATTCACTGGGCCATAATGGACATACACTTACATTTGGAAATATGGTAGATAGCATGGTTAGATTTATGGTTAGATTTAGTTGGCAACACTAATGACCCTCCGTGCAAGTGGGAAGAAGGAGCTGGAATTACCAAAACCTCTCGTCTGAGACCTGAACTTCAAAAATAGTTACATCCTCATAGCAAGTGATTTTTGTTAAGATTTTTGTCCCCAAACTGTGTATGAACACCATGCTTTAGCATGGATGGTGGTGGTTTAGTCACTAAGTCACATCCAACTCTTGCGACCCCATGGACTGTAGCCCCCCTGACTCCTCTGTCCATGGGATTCTCCAGGCAAGAATCCTGGAGTGGGTTGCCATCTCTTTCTCCAGGGGATCTTCCTAACCCAGGAATAGAGCCCCAGTCTCCTGTATTACTGGCAGTTTCTTTACAGACTGAGCTACAAAGGAAGCCCCGTGGATACTATGTATCAAAACATCTAATTAATAATGGTTAGAATAGCAGGAAGTAAGCTGGACTTCAAATGCCATCTATCTTATAAACTGACTGCACACATTGGTCTACCCATTGATAAACTTAAGGAGGGATAACCAACAGTCCTGACCTACCCCCCTTCACAGAGATATCCAAGGGGTAACACAAACTTGGACCAGCCAAAAGATAAGTAAGAGAAACATCAAGTGGCCCAGTTCTATATATGTTAGTGAAGCAATGTAAAAGTCCATCAATAAGGAATTAGTTAAATAAACGTGGTAGAGTTTTTCAGTAATGTATACTGTGGTCACTAAAATTAACGATGTCGAGCTGTACTTATTTATATTTAAAGATGTATACTTAAAAAAGTATTTGGGGCTTCCCTGGTGGCTCAGATGGTAAAGAACTGCCTGCAGTGCAGAAGAGCAGAAGACCCTGGTTCGATCCTGGGTCAGGAAGATTCCCTGGAGAAGAGAATGGCAATCCACTTCAGTATTCCTGCCTGGAGAACTCCATGGACAGAGGAGCCTGGTAGGTACAGCCCATGGGGTCGCAAAGAGTCAGACATGACTGAGCGACTAACACTTTCACAGTATTTTGTTGCACAGTATTTTCTGTGTAACAGAATAATTTTTCGTTACACAGTATATGCACTGTGGTCTCATGTTGGGTTTTTTAAAATTCTGGATGATCATGGACCAAAATGTTAATAATGCTTATGTCTGGATGCTGATTAGAGAACATTTTCATCTTGATTTTTCACTTTTTCATACATTGCTCATATTTTTTTCTAATCATAAGTATGGATTACTTTTACTATTTAGAGACAATAAAAAAGCTATTTTGCTTTGGGAATACTGCAATGGTCTCCTTAATGATCCCGCTGCTCTTATCCTTTCCCATCGACAGTCCTTTCTCGTATATGAGAGTGATTTTGCTGAAACCTGAGTAAGGTCTTTTTGCCCCTCTGGTCAAGTCCATCCTGCCCTCCAGCTCTCCCAGTCTTCTCAGTCTCCTAGTCTTTCTTTCCAAGCAAAGTCCAATGGCCTCCACTAAGGTCCTAATCAGCCTCCACCAACTGTGACTTCTCTCTGACCTCATCTACTTATACTCTTCACCCTCACAACCCGCTAACCCAGCCACACTGGCACCCCTGCCCTTCCATGAACACCCCAGGATGATCCTGCATCAGGGCTTTAGCATTTACCTTGGAGCTCTCCCTCCAGGTGGATGGATAGACAATAGATAGAGCAATGGATACACAGTGATCTATCCAGAGAGTTCACCCATTCCTTCTTACTCAAATGTCACCTTCTCGGGAGGCTTACTCTGACTGTACACAGGCTTCCCTGTTGCATTTTTCTCCGCAGCTCTTTCACCATCTGACGTGCTATCTACATTGCTAATGTTATCTCTTCACCTTCTGCCGCCCTGACTATAATGTAAGGTCCGTGAGCACAGACAGGGATTCCTTTTGTTGATTTTGTTCACTGCTGAATCCCCAGCATCTGAAATGGTGCCTGGCACATAGTGGGCATGAAATCTTTGTTTGAAAGAGTGAATGGATATATCATAAAATAACCTGAGAAGCCGATATGCTTTAGAAAATAGGAATCCCATGGACATTAAGAAGTCACCGACCTGGGATCTTGCCAGGGTCTGTCACTACGTGACCTTGGCAGGGCTCTGGGCTTCAGTTCCCTCAGGAGCTGAATGTGGAGGTGGTGCTTTCCAGCTCTGTGAGTTTACAAACCCTCAGTAAATGAATATTGGCTGTGAGACCACATTATCTCCTGTATTCAAGGAAATAAACCACCAGCTACTAATATAAATCGGCACCGGCCATCTACCTCTAAAGGGTTAAATTATGAATCATGGTCTCTGCTGACCTCCATCATCCCCCAAAGAGATTTCAGGGTGAAAATCAGGAATGAAACACCCTGTGCTCTGGGAAAAATGGCAGACCAGGTCTGCAATAGATAATTTCAGATTTTATGAGCCTAGTTGTTGTAGCTTTCTGTATCTACAATAGCACTAAAATCTTTCGTGGTAGCATCTACTCCTTGTGACTAGCAGCAACCTTCTGCCAAAAAAAAAAAAAAGTGTGCTTGATTGCATGTGCTCTCCCTTCAAAATCACATATCCCCTACCTCTTTGGAACAGTTTCTCAGAGCAATTTAAAATACTGTCTCCTGGGCTATAGTCTTCATTTTGCACCCAAATAAAACTTAACTCACAACTCCCACATGCATTTTTTCTCAGTCGACAAAGCTACACAGGCAAAGAAGAATGAGATAAGATCTATACTGAATGAAAGACCAAAAACAATGCATATTTTTGCAATCCATGCAAAAGGTACTATTCTCTTATTATAGGAGATGATACTATTACTTCTTGTGAAAGCGTCCCCCCTCTAATCTCCCTCTGCTTTGGGTCCTGGGAGGCAGACCGCCTGACTTCCTTTTGTATCTGCCTATCCAGAGACACTAGCAGGGGAGTGAAGGAAGAGGAAAAGAGTCAGAGTATTTGTTCTCCAACTTCCTCCCTAGGAGGTTGTCATGGGACACACGTGTGAAAGTCACAACACCTGACCTCCCCGTCCATCTCTAGAAGCTGGCGATTGCCCCATCTCGGTTCCCCTGCATCTACTCAAACTTTTGCAAACAGTCCCTTCGCTAAGCTCACTTCACACTACCCAACTACATAGCCTCTGTTGGCCCCCAGGTGGCTCAGTGGTACAGAATCCGCCTGCCAGTGCAGGAGCTATAGCAGGTGCAGATTCGATCCCTGGGTCGGGAAGATCCCCTGGAGGACGAAACAGCAACCCACTTCAGAATTCTTGCATGGATAATCCCACAGACAGAAGAGCCTGATGTGCTACAGTCCACGGAGAAGCAGAGTTGGACACACCTTAGCAACGGAGCACACACAGCCTCCGTTTCCTGCTGGGAGGCGGGAGACACCTCAGATCATTAGAAAAGTCATCCTTCTCCCAGGATTCCTTATTTGCACATATCTGGTTCCTGTTTGGTGGCAGAATCAGACAAGCTTCATCAGATTCAGCCAGTGGGAACTGTGTCCCTCCCTCACGTCTGTCACTGGGTCGAGCTGATTTCTTCCACTCCCTTCTCTGCGCCTAACCATGACTGCAGCTCTCCTTGCTCATCAAACCATCTAAGAGATTCAGAGGCCTAAATACTAAGAAACAATCCCTATGAAGAATTGTGTAAGAGCAAGTTTCATCTCTTCTGCTCCCAAGAGCAGAAAAGATGAACCATGAAATGATGAGTATAAAGGAAAGAGAACAAAATGAATAACAAGGAAATAGGAGGAAACAAAAGGAAAAATAGTAAGAACATCTGTGTATTACTCATGTCAACATATTAATGTTTTGAAATCCACTGAGCCAGAGTAGAGTAAGGAGCATATGGTTGTTCACCGTGTGGTTGAGAAACACTAGCTGACTGATCGAGAGATGCTACAGCTGAAACTAGAGCACCAGAAGTGCCATTTCTTTGGAAAAGTATGTTTTCTTATCATTTGTTTTAGTCTTTCTTCCAGCTCTAGCCGGAGGGGGTAAAACATCGGTGTGCCGATTATAAGTAAATGGATGGTAATGTAGGTTGTAGAAAGGCCTCGGAAGAGCAATTAATAGGTAGCAGGTATTTAAGCAGCAAAGTGAATCATTCCCTTTAGAACCAATAAAGTTGCACAAATGAGCGTTGTTCAGCTTTACAGGCGTTGCGGCATTAGCATATCAATGGAGCGATTACCTCAAAGGGCACCTAAGTGTAAAATCACACCTGAAATTATGTTTATGCACAAACTGCACATTTAACATGCAGATCTGTCTAGGCGAGGAGGGAAACAAACGATTTCTTCCTCCTCCTGTTCGCTTTTTCGCCTTACATTCTAAAGATTTACAAATCAGTGAAGCTCACCAATTTATAGGCCTGTCCCAAGATCCTGGAATAATGCCAAGCAAAGCCTCTTTTTTTCTCTCCCTCTCCCGCTACCCTCTCTGTTGACAACAGTGCAAACGTGTCCAAACACAGTTAGGTTACAGGCTCTCCAGGTCTCTTCCTTATCTCAGAACATTCATGTGAAAATTAAGTCACAGGAATTTCTATCAAGGGGACAATTCCTTTAGTATGCACTAATTAATCCATTGCAATTTTGACAAAACTGCTACAAAAGAGAGGATTTCTTAAACTTCTGGGACAATCTCCTAAAATTTTGGGGAAAAACCCCAGCATTATACTATAGAGATCAGCAAACTACATCCCATTGGCCAAATCTGGACAGCAACTTGCTTTTCTAAAACACATGATTGTTGAAATAAATTTCTAGGCCCATGATGAAGCCAATTCTGCCAGGGTTTCTACATCAGCAACTCCAAACTTAAGGTAACTTTCATATCCTTGAAAATGTTCCACTTGACCAAATATACAGTCTACAGGCACACCTCACTTTATTGCGCTTCGCTTTATTGTATCCACAGATAATGCGTTTTTTACAAATTGAAGGTTTGTGGCAACCCTATGTCGAACAAGTCTATTGGTACAATTTTTTCAACAGAATTTGCCTACTTGGTGTCACATTTTGGTAAATCTTGCCGGTTTGACCTCACCAGACCACTAAAACTTACTTCCTATCAGCAATAAGGCTGGTTCCTAGAGAGATCATACCAGCCATGACATTTCCTTAAGCCAAAATCTAACCTAGAACAAGGCTGACAGTGAAGAAGCTGCAGAAGAAAAGTCTGAAGATCCAGTGACTTCAAGCCCTAGGAGAACAGCTCAGGGCAAAGAGTCATGAAGAAAAAGCAACATACCTGCTGGTCAGCCACACCTAGGTCAGTCACCCCATCCTTCAGTAACTATGCATGGAGGAAAAGAGTATCAACCTCACCTTCATTTTGAAACAAGCGGGCAGATGTCATAATGTCTGTTTCACATGTATTTCCTCGAAATAATCTTGAGAAGTAGAAAATATTACCTGCCTCGGACATTACTGTACCCATTTTGAGAGATATGGACACTGAGGCCCAGGGAGATTAAAATGACTTTCCAAGAAGGTCTCTCAATGAGGTAATGAAAGGACAGCTCCCCTGGCCCTCAGACACAGCCATGGCTGCCAGACTCTGCTCTGTGCAAAGGTACAGTGTCTGTGGGCAGTGAGAAGCTTTAAAAGCTCGGTGAGAAATTTTCACAGACACTGACCGAAGGTTGTATGAAAGCTGCCAGAGGGTGATGGATGATAAGTCATGGAATTGTGGAAAAAGATAGTTCCAGTCCCCTCCTGAATGTTCCTCCCTCCCCAGGAGTGCCACGGCCCCTGCCTCTACTGGCTTCCTCGCTACTCATGACTACGGTCAATGCAAGGCACTGCCACCAAACACAAGCCCTTCTAGTGACTGGGGATAATGGACATCTGTTTTGTGGCTACATATATGAGAACATGTACCCAGGAGCCCCAGCATGCTGAGCTGGTCTCTGGAAAGAGAGTCAGGTGGTCTAATCTCAGAGCAAAACTAGACAAAAGCCAGAAGACACTTGCATGACAAAAGGGCATAAACTTCCCCAGGGGATCTTCTCAACCCAGGGATTAAACCCGGCTCTCCAGCAGTGCAGGCGGACTCTTTACCAGCTGAGCCACAAGGGAAGCCCAAGAATACTGGAGTGGGTAGCCTTTCCCTTCTCCAGCAGATCTTCCCGACCCAGGAATTCAACCGTGGTCTCCGGCATTGCAGGTGGATTCTTGACCAACTGAGCTATCAGGAAAGCATCCCCCCTCACACACACACAAACAGATACACACCCGGCAACAACTGAACAGAGAGCAATGTCTGAGTAGGCAGGACAGTGCGACAGGAAAAGTGGGGTGGGTTGGTGGGGAGGCAAGGAATACCATGGAATCAGGTTGACAGTACTGCAGAAAGTTGATTGATTGGGGCCAGGCTAGATTGGTTCAGAAGAGGAAGTTTCTGAAACTGGAAGAACATGGATTGTGGGGAGAAGAGTATGGCCAAGATCAAACACCATCATACCTCCCTACACAATCTCGAAGGATCTGAGACCACAATTAGACATGTGAGCACCACAAGGAAAATGTACTCTAATTTAGCATAGGAATGCTAAAGTTTATTCTAATGATTAAGAAATAACACAGGAGTGAAGTAAGGACTTGATTTGAAAGAGTCATTGCCTTGAACTTAAACTCCCCAGATTTGCTTTCTCCCTTCTTTTCCTCCTTGCCTTCCTTCCTTCTTCCCCTCTTCCTCCTCCCTTCCGCTCCTTTCTCCCTTCTTCCCTCACTCTCTCATTCTACTTGTTCTTAATGGTGTCTCACTGCAAATCCAGGAGCTTGACTTTCCCTGTGAACTTTGCCAATGGGGAAACCCGTTTTTGGCCAACTTTCTCCTTACATCTTCCTTTGAATTTCCCAGATGGCAGCAGTAGAAAGCTATCAGTCTGCAAAGTAGTCACAGGCTGTTGTCTTGTGAAGTGGAATGCAGTCATTCACGTACTCAGCTGATTTGATTGAGAACCTACTTTGTACAGGGTATTGGGAACACGACCTTGAATAAGTCATTGCAGCTCCATATGGAGCTTATCCTGGAGGAGGAGACAGGCATTGCATTGTTTTGGGCGGTGAAAGGGCTGTAGAGAAGCAGGGAGTGGGGCTGAGGAAACTGGGTGAGAAGTTTTGAGAAGCTTGTCTGGGGAAGTGACCTTTGAGCTATGGTCTTAGAGAGGAAATGGAAGGAGGTCATGCGGACATGAAGAGATTGGGCAGAGACGGTTCCAATCAGAGAAAACAGCAGGTGCATAAGCCCCAAGGCAGAACGAAGTAAAATGACTTTTGCTGGGAACAGAATACCTTTTACTAGGGACTGCCCTGAGGATACTAATTTCACGTCACCAAAAAACTTATTGGTTCTTTCTCTGCTTATATCATGAGGATAGGATACAAGAAATTAAATGCTTTAGGGTGGTAGGACCAAGGGAACGTTCCCAGGGAAGGTTATATAATCCTAGAGTTGGTTACACACGAGTGACTTTTTGTTTCATTTGTCATTGGGAAAAAAGAGAAAACATGTGAATTCTGACTTCTGCCATTTCTATTGTTTACAGTTCATACCCTTTATTACTTGTCCCATACTTCTTAATCCAAGGTAAGCTTAGATCCCAGAGAATAAGTGACCACCAGACAGGGCGAATACATCTCTTATTACAATGCCACACTTGTGCACATGTGTCCATGAGGTTCCATAAGCCCCCTGTTCTGACTGGCTCATTTATAAGATCAACCAAGGGAAAAAAGAATGCCATGGAACAACAGGCAAATTACAATGGCTGGTGGTATTTCTTTCATGAAGAAAACAGGTATCGTAGGTTGGGGTAAAGAGTGAGGGATAGTGGTCTTCTTCTTCTCTGTATTTCCTTAGAGGGACAGAATTAGGAGCTGACGTGTGGACAAATCTCTGCTGAGAGCATGGACTCAATATGGCTGGCATCTTTATCATTCAAAGTCTGAAATGATCTAGTTCTCAGTAGAAATCTGCAGTAAAACATCTGGATTTTTCCTTCCTGTTTTACTTGGAAGGTTGTGGAGCTAAGGTGTGGATGCTGAACACACATCACAATTCCCCGGTGAAGCCATCGAAACCCTCCATCTTCCTCATGCAGGCTGAGCACCAGTGAAGGAAAACACTGGTCCCGGGTCTGAGCTACAGGTTCAGAGCAGCCGAGATCTGCCAACTGACCCCAGCTAAGCAACTAAGCTGCTAACAGGGTCCTGCACTAACAGGTCCAGCGAAAGTCAACATTTTGCAAGTTAATAGGGGTGATGTGTTATATTTTTTTAGGAAAGGTGGTGGATGCAGGCATAAAAAAGATGACAGAGGAACCCAACAAGTGGCGGTGTAGAGGGGTGGGGATCTCAGGGTTCCCATGGGGTCTTCTGATCCTTGATAGTCAACTTGAGCGTCCATTCTGAGGTTCACTGTTTAGGGAGCAAAGTGGGCATGAACCAAGAAAAAGTCCATACAGGAAAGGTGAGGAAAAGCAGGAGCTGTGAGAAAGGGAAGCCCAACATGTGGAAATACTCATCTCACAGATTCCTTTAAGAAGTGTTCAAATGTTTAACAGCTTCTTGGCTTGGGTCTAACCAATCACAAAAACTGCCAGCTGTAAACTGCCAGGGCGATACCCATGCTTAACTGGAAGAATTTCAGACCTGTATGAATGTTTTACTCACCTTTTGGTATGTACAATATACCTTACAGGTTTTGAAAGAAAAAAAATCCTTAGAGGTTTGTTCTGTGCTGTCAGAACTTCTTAGTCCCTAGATTCTACAAAGACTGTCCTTGTATTTTACTGAACTGCTGACCTTACCTTTCTTATGCTATTCTGCACTAGAAGAATACGAACCTTGTTTAGTTTGAATCTCACACAGGGAAGCGGCTTTAGCAATCAGCCAAACCCAAGTTCAAATCCTGCCTTTGCAATTATTATTCTTGGCTAAATACATAATTTTTCAAAGACTCCATTTTTGAAAATCTACAAAAAGCGATGCTATCTTCAAGCACAGGATTTTTGCAAGGATTAAAATGGGGTTTCCTAGGTAAGTGCTCCAGACGGCATCAGCTCTTAGGAGGCTTTCCCAGTGGTACCTCTGATAGTCGGAATTTATTGTAATTCCAATAAGGGCTACTTGGTAATTAGGCATTTTTATATATGGAATAGTGGGTTTGGAGGTAAAATAATAGTCCAGACAAACAGCAGAATAAGAAGTATGAATGTCCCAGAATACAGGGCATTCTAAAACATTAAAGGTGATCACGACAAAAATATCACAACTGAAATACCAATTATAGCACATTCTTACATATCATGGCCACTTAATAAATTCCATTTCTGTTATTCTGATTTGAGTAACCATATTTATGTAAAAACAGTTAAATTGGATTTAAGAATATTTCACAGTTGAGTTTTCACTGAATCAGCCACATTCCCTGCACACAATTACTTTGAAATGATAAAATTTTACTGCACATGGGAGACCAATTGTTGCAAAATGTTATACATCTGTTGCAAAATGTTATACATCTGTTGCAAAATGTTATACATCTGTATAGCACTTTCACATACCTTATCCCACTTAATTCACAAAGCTGGTATCCACCAATGGGGAAATACTTATCAGAAACTCCAAGACCAGTCTAGTGTTTCAGTTTAAAAAAAAAACTTCAAGAGATGCCCTGCTCATGCCCCCTCGCCTGACTCCAGTTGTTCTAGCTCATCCTTCTACTTTCTTGTCTCTGTGGAGAAGGCGATACTAGGGGTAGAAGGAAAGAAGTGAGCCCGGGGCAGCTC